>MU227538.1:22498-117706 GCA_018584345.1 Thuja plicata | reverse complement strand
CACTCTAACTTTGCACTTCTCAAAATTTTATGTGGAAATTTCAATCCCTCCCAATTTTTTATAATAACTTACTTGGAAAACCTTTTGATAATATCTAAGGTTTCAAGGCCACATCATCAAATATAATGCCACATTAGCATACTTTTTACCAAGGTGTCCAAAAAAAAGTGAGACCAATACTTGTGCACTAAGTTATGTTTTATTGGTGTGTTGATGTGGCGTCATATGATTTGATATTTTTTAGATCTAAGGAATACGTTTCATTCAATAATGGGTAGTCATTGTCAACAATAATAACTTTAAAGCCACAACTATTGGTGCAATATTGTCAAAAGTATTGAGCATTTTATCAACAAGTGCTATTACAACTATTTAAATGTACTCAAGTAATATAGTCATCATGTATTCAAACAATCATAAGTAAATATGATTTAATTATTTTTGATATTAATTAACAACAAAAATAGGGTGCTGACCCTTACAAAACCACAAGCCGAGGGTGGAAAGACACAACACACCACCAACAAATAAACATCAAAATCAACTTAGAAAACTAGTAATGTATGTAACCATAAGCCATAGTCAGGCAACCTATAACCCTTAAAATTACCACCACGATATAGAGTAGTACCATTCATAATAGAAAAATAAAATAAAAATCATACTCCTACAATTGAAAACATAAAACAACAAACTAGAGTCTAGTAAGACAACCAGGCTAAAAGTAAAATATTCACAAAAACCCTAGAGGGGTAACGGGCAACATAAACTTTAGTGGTGATTATTTGCCATTTGGTGAATGTTGCATGTCGACGATCCCGAAATTGGTGAATATTTTTGACATATTGGATTGACCCCATCGCCCGACATTTATTAATATTGGGTCCAAAGCCCGGGCCCATCGCCCGTCGGTTTATTTTATTTTTTTATTTCTTACACATTATCGCCAATGAAATATAAATTTTGGTCCCCATAAATTTAAAACATTCACCTATAATTTCTAAGCGACCCCAAATCGATGGCCTATATTCGCCTGGCATTTTATGAATGCGTGGCTCTAACCGACGTAATTTAGCCAACTTTATTAATTATGCGAAGGTATTGGACGACCCATAATCACCTCAGAAATAACAAAAGATGTGTTATAATTACGCGGGCTTCGCCAAATATTTGTATACCTAATACCACCCGCCAAATTTTCTGAAGAAGGATTAGTATAAAAACATTTTGATATCTCTATATTTGATCGTAGCGAAGTTTCAGAAGTTTCAAACTATTGAATGCAATTGTATACTCAATACTGCATTGGCGAGTCACGACCACATTACTGCATTTTAATTTGAGGGAAAGGTAAGTGATACTTATTCTATGACTGTGATTTTGAGTTTATTTACATTATTTTGGAATAGGTTTAAACAAAAATGGGGTTTCTTTTCCCTTTCGGCCCGAATACACCGCACACCTTTGATCTATGCTCATCCAATGGTCGTTGGCACTGTCGCACTATCGCGGGTTCCATTAACTTTTGGCTTGTCATTTGATGTCACTAGGACATGTGTGAGTGTAACTTAATCATTTTAAATTACGACTTCAGCTTATTAGTTATTACATTTAATAAATGTTATTAAATGTTTAGTTTTACAGTGTAGTCGGATTTAGATTTTAATTCAATTATTTCTATCTTATAATCACACATCGATATGACACATTGGCAAATTAAAAATAGAAACTTGCTCTGTACTGATAAAGAAACTTAATCATTTTAAAAATTTAGAATCTCAGTCTTCAGATTTAAAAAATGGAAGTACTAATCCATCGCTTAAGCATATACTTAAATGTCTAATACACAGGTAAAGCAACTAATTAAAATATTGTAATCACAGAGAAGTCTAAGAATCATTTTTTGTACCTATATAAAAAGAAAATTGAAACGAACTTGGAAAATTATTATTATTTTTTTTCAAAAATTTACATCGTACAGTAAAAATAGAAACCTGCTAGGCAACTTCTTATCGGTTAAAAAAAGTGAAACTTTGCATGTCCATTGTCAAAAAACTAGGGTAACGGGAATGGGTAAACTAGGGAATTAGGGATCTTCATCTTTCCTTTCATCTGAGTATAATTTTCTAGAGAGGATAATCTCTAAGAATTCATTAAGCCATGTGTATTCCGACTCGTCAAATTCATCAAGGTAAAACCATTTCCAGAGAAAATCCCTCCCAAGCCGTGCCCATTTCCTGTGTCGCATTAGTTGCTCATCATTTAGGTTCAATAGAAAGGGTTGTCTGGCCACATTTCTTCCCAGCACCAACATCTTGTGTATATCTCTTGGCTAAGGGATCCCCACCCCTAATTCAGCAAAAACAACAACATTGACATCGCCCTTCAAGAATTTCCTTTTAAAAACCTTCCTCAACAACATCAACATATCCACCTTCTGTCTTTCGAGGTCGAGGAGAGACGCAAAAAACTAGGACGTAATGTCCATGTAGATGTGGTATCTGTCGACATTCTCAAGGAACTCTCGACCCAATAACATCAACATAGCAGAATTTATAAAAGCGTCGCCACCAACCTCCCTACAAACGGAAGTGAGGATTTCTTCTGAGACATTGTCCAAAAAGGACCTCTGGTCATCTGGGGATGTGCATCTCAAACAGATTGCTGTATCCATCTTT
This sequence comes from Thuja plicata, assembly GCA_018584345.1. Lineage (NCBI taxonomy): Eukaryota > Viridiplantae > Streptophyta > Pinopsida > Cupressales > Cupressaceae > Thuja > Thuja plicata. The sequence continues at coordinate 115,028 of MU227538.1, read as the reverse complement.
AATTCTCGAAAGCCTAAAGACCTAAAAACCTAAACCTTAAAACCAAAGGCACAATTTCTACCACCGACAGCTCTGACTCTTAATCTACCTAAAGAAAAATGAAGAAGAAAGAAACTAGATTCTCTTTAAATAGCCCCGACCCCTTGATTGATAGTAGTGATCATGGATACTTAGCAATTAACAATTATTCTTTCTCTAATTGTAGTTAATGCAATTTCTATAAATGCATTATGCGTGTGAGAGATTTAAATCGACTGTCCTTAATCTTTCATATCTAAATGTAAATCTTTTCCATAAATTTTCCCATAAATGCATGTGTACTATTGACAGTTAAAGATGGCAGTTAAAGAATATCACTGACAAGGCATTTATTTCTTTTCGAGTTACGAGTTACAAGTTGCAGTTGCACTATCCACCGTCCACGTCAACAAATAACCAATAGTAATCAACGATCATGGTTAAAATGCACTTTTTAAGGTTTGATACGTGTCATCATTCCAGTGAATTCCTGTAGAAGTCAGTTTCCTTTCGAAATCTGGTCTGAAACTAAATTTCAACCATTGATCTAGGATGATCAAATGGTCTCAAATAATACATTTAACAATACCTAATTAGGTTATGTGTCCAATGTGTGATCAGTTATATTCACAATAAATAAAAGTGATATTTGCTACATGTTGCATTAATTACAATGTTACGTGTCATTATTCGGGTGACTTCTTGGAAAACTTGGTTTCCTTCACGAAATTGGGCCAAAATTAAACTTCAGCCATTGATCTAGGATAATCAAACGGTCTCAAATAAGACATTTAATATTAGTTGGTGTTGGCCCACATGACGCATTGATGAGTCCCATCTTTTGAAAATCGCCAAATAAAATATTTATTTTTCCCATAATTAACGATAGATTAGCCAATAAAATAAATATATTTTCAAACGACACATAAAAATAGCCAGTACAAATATTTTTTTACATTCACAAGAAAATAATTCGCCTCATATATTATATATTTCCCCCACATTAATTTATAATTCGCCATGACTTTATGGAATTTTCATTCGGCAGGGAAAAAATCGCCTACGCCTTTATATTATTCTCCTAATTTGGAAAAAAAATTCACCATCATTAATAAAAATTTTCCCCTAAATTAATGTTCGATTTGCCAGGCTTTTACACTTTTTACTAGGAGGGGGTTTCTTAAAGTTATCCCTAGTAGCGAGTCACAACCCCAACCAACCAATGATTAAGCATTACGGGAGCGTTTGATGTCACAACTCGACTAGTACAACATTTGTGTCCAATCTTCAGTAAGGAATTGAAACATGTCCTTGTAATTTCCCTCATCTTGCCCATTGTCACTGAACATCTTATGTTGCAAGAGGCACAAGGAAGTTGCAGAGTTGTGCATCACCCGAAGGCTAAACCTAATGCTACCCAATTCTTGTTCCTCTTCACTCAATCTATTCTTTAGGTTGTCCACCTCACTCTATAGATTAGCCAAATCTGATGCAGAAGCTGCATTGGAGTTAAGTAGAATTAGATTATCCTCATTTAACAACACTTCAAACTAGGATCAACAGGCCCCTCCTTCACCCTATCAGAAGTGTGGGTCGAGCTGTTGGAGATAGACATATTTGAACTACCAATGACATCGACATCAATATCTTCACATTCCGCAGTCTTGATCTTCTCACTTTCCTTTTCAAATTTTTGATTCCCCTTCTCAATGTTATCCTTTAAGTCATAATCAACCAACAATATAATTTTATTGTTTATTATAAGATAGTATTTTTTAAAAATTTATGTTGGTTTTAAGAGTGATTTGGAGTATCATAATAAAGAATTTTTAAAAGTCACAATTGTTGACGAAGGATTTTAAATTTTTGCATTCATATATGTTTCATGTTTTTTCATTTGTGAATGTTGGTGTATCTAATTATTCGAAGCTTTTTCAATAAGTTGTCTATTTAGATTTATATCTTTTAACTCATACATGAAAATAAGATTTTTTCAACAATGGAGTTACATCAAGGTGTGTTAGAGCCCAAAATGCCTCACATAGAGTTGTAGATTCTCTTCATGGAAATTTATATATTGAATTGAAGATGGAATAAAGAATAAAATTGTGAAGTTATTGGGCAACCAAATCGATAAAGAGAGGTTTTATTTAAGCCACCTCATTTTTGTCATCATTTAGACCCTAGAATTTGTACTAGCATGTGCTCAGGACTATTAATTAAGGACAAGGTTTATCATGTTATTGAATAATTAAGTTTTATGCAACTTACAAGTGAACACTTTTGATTTAGTACTTGAATCATAGCGCTTTGAAGACAATTGTGTATTATACATCTTAGATGACATTGAAGCTGTCCAATGCCAACACATTTTCAATAATTGTTCCTCTGAATTAATTAAATTTTTTATTATTTAATTAAGCTAACATTATTTTTCTAATTCAAAATTAAATTCCAAATTTCCCTCCACCACACTTATAATTAATAATTTTTAATCATTTAATTATTCGAATGTCTTCTAAAATTAATTAAATGATTTTTATTATTTAATTTCTCTTTTATTCAAGTCTTCTATAATTAAATTTGCATCGAAAGGTGGAATATCATGCATACAGAATGACTACCATTGAAGCAATTTGAGACTAGATCGATTTTCAGCTTTTCGCATCTCTGAGCATCCGATCTTTCATAGGTAAGTCATGCGAGTTGATCCAAATATATGAGATCCTCAACGAGAGTACGAGCCTGATCTTCTTCAACATGGAGGAGATAAAAGAGGGCATGGGGAATTTCTCAGAGTCCGATCTGATCGGGGAGGTGAGCTTTGGTATGATGTACAAAGGTGCTCTTGGTGATGGAAGGCGAATAACTGTGGAGAGAATTGAGGACTTTAGGCAGAGAGCAGAAGAGGAGTTAAGCTACGAGGTTCGGGTGATCACATAGTGGATAAATGTGGATTGTTATTGGATGACAGTTTTTGGGTTTGATCACAAATACTCAGCTATTTCAAACGCTGCATCCACTAAGTGCAAGTAAGTTACATAAATCATGAGCATTGTTGAAGGCCGAATAGGGGAACATTTCAAAGAAAATATTGGTTGATAAAAATGCCTCAAAGAGGCATTATCTTAGAGCTTAAAATGGAATGTGAGGAATGCAACGCTGTCAGCAGGTATGTATGCGAAAGCGTAAGCATAGAAAAGGCACTGGGACTGCCGTTTGCAAAAACTTTCTCAAACAAATGTGGTCTAATGATCTGTCTGCTATTATAACAGGCTACCCACAAAGGGATGTGGTGAACAGATTTCAAATTTTTAAAACAAATGTTATTGGCTAGTGTAAGGCCCGATTTCACAACCTTTGCCAACATTCATTCACCCTGGCATTTATAGAAGTTTCATATTAGCGTATGGGCATTCATCAAAGCGAAATAATGGAGGGAACGAGGACTGTTTGAAAATGCCTAAAGAAATAGGATCTCAGGTGTGGTTTTAATCGCAGCTTATGCACAAAATATTTGTTAAAATGGTTTCAGAAATTGTCAAGCCATTGAAGAAAGACGTGGGCATTTACGATTCTCACGAAACCCCTGACATTTTCAGCTTGCAAGATGATCTACCCTCGTCTGTACCTCAAATCACCAAAACAAACGAATACAACAAACAGGGGAACAACAATAGATCAAAACCAGAACAACAATTGATCAAAATCAGAATTACAATTTATCAAGATCAACCTTTAAGAAAAAATTCACCAATTCGAGAAATCTTTTAACTCCTTTCTCACTTCTCCACAAATCAAATATGCATCCTTCTATCTAACCACCAACCAATTCTAGTAACGATGCAATATCTCTCTTGAGGAAATAATGCTCAAACTGCTAACCATACCCATTGCAAGCTGTTTACAGTTTTGAAACCCTACAATAACAAGACCATTTAGTACCAGAACTTCCACAGGGGCATTCAAAGAAGAAACTGAGAAAGCTACCAAGAAAAAGTAAAATGGAGAGGGGAAGGGAAAAAATATAAAGCTGTGAAGGCGGTATTAATTAACACTAAACACTAATATGAGAATTTAACTTTTAACTGACTCATTTTCACTCCCTATTTTTTTTATCCCTTTTCTATTTTATAATGTTTGTATGACTTGAGACGGTGAACAATGGGCTGTAAAACCACAAGAAAATGTAGTGACAACAAATGTTATAACTTAATATTACTACAAGAATTTCGATGCTGACTTGCATACGGCCTGATAGGGGCACCAACTAACACCTTTGCCATGTCACATATTCAGTTCCGACACTTAATTTAACAAAATATTAAGATATCTCTTTTCTTATTAATAAATAATTTAACAATTATTTCAAATTTTTTAGTTAAATAAATTTAAATTCAAATTAGACAATTATAAGTAAAAATTTCAAGTTTAGAAAGACAGACATAGAAAATTATATTTGTAGTCAACTAAGATAAATTTATATTCTTGGTGTACCTTCGTTAAAACTGAAGGATCTTCCAAATGGGCTTTTCTATTCCTCCCTTGTGAGCTATGCGATATATGGAGAGACGAGAGATAAGAGAGTTAGAGAGAAATAAAGTAGGAGAGGTGGAGTGAATGAGAGAGGAAGGAGGGAATGACATAAATAGATAGAGATTTAGAGAGATGGAGATGGATAGAGAGTGATAGAAAGAGATAGAGAGAGGTAGATAGAGGTAGAGAGATATGGCTAGAAAAAGATAGAGATGTAGCTAGAGCTAGAGGGATAGAGGGATCTAGAGAGAGGTAAATAGAGTTATATCTTTGGCGTACCCATTGCACACCAAGGTGCGATTGCTAGTTATTTTAATGATGCAATAAATAAAAATATCTAGTACTTTGAGATAAAGGTGAATATGTTTCCAAATGGGGTAGCGGATTAGGGTTTTCTATCATATGTAGGATTTCCATGGTGGCATTTTTTCCCAATCAATATGCAACGAGGCTCGTCTGGTATTTTGATGTTGTGTTTGGCATTGAAAGAGGGGAAAAGTTTGGTAAAGGAAGGTGGTCACTTTGATTCTTTAGCAATGATACTATAGGAGGAACAATTCAACATCAACAAGATTTATTTTGGTGCCAGTATCTTTTGGAAGTAATTCAACACTAGTTTTATTCTTGTACAAATCTTGGGAAAAATGAAATAGAAGATTGGGAGTGAAGATGCAAAATAGGTTGTGGGGCCACAATGCCCTAGTAGATTCACCGCCGCCTGCGGATCCATTTGGGTCTCACAGAGGGTTTGTTCCACAGTGGGTATTTCAAAATGGAAGGTGAGTTGATGAAGCCTTGGACAGGAATTTGGAGGGATCTCTTCACAAGAAACATGAAGGATATATGGTAGAGAGGAATCACACCTTTAAACCAACATCAAAATATTTCAAAGGTTTTTTTCATCAGCACAAGCGGTCTATCTAGGCGCCCCCCTTACACCATTTTGATTAGGATTCTTTAGTCGCTCCACAATGGGTTTTTCAATGGGGCTGATGGGTTAATAAGGCTAGAGGAATTTTACCCAATCCAAGTTTTTCATGGACAGATTTGGTTAGGAGTAATATAATGAAGGTGCGTGTTTCTTGACATGGTAAGGTTTGGGATGATATCACCGCTAATAATCGAATGAGAAAGTGGTCTTGGAATGTTGGGAATCCTAACTTTGTTCCTTTAGGGAAGCACCGGTCTATGCCTAACCAGAACAAAAAGAGGATTGATCAAAAGCTTTCTATGAAGGGTTTAGATAATGAAGGTAAAGGAAATGTTTTTGATGAAAATCTAAACCCTAATATACTAGGAAAGATCAACATTTATGTGGATAAAAAAAGCCCTAGGGGGCCCTCTTCCAGTTAATACAAACAAGGGAACAACTAAGGTTTCTTCTTCGAATCCTAATTCTAGAAGGTCAAATGTGAATGTGGCTCAACCCGGTGCTAAAGAGAAAGAAGGGAAAAATATTTGGCTATCAGTTTTGGTTATCGATGCAACTGTTTGGCCTCTAAACAAAAAGGAAAAGAAGTTGCATGAGCTCGCGGTTGTCATTTAGGTATGGGGAGAGGAAATTCTTCTCTCAAAGATGAATCATTTCATACATGATGACTGGTATGGGGCTCTCTTCCTTCAGGTGATCTCTGAAAATTATTTTATGGTTGTATTTGATTATGTTAGTTCTAAGAGTAAATTTTTGGAAAAATCATCTTGTTGGTATGGTCAAAATTTGATATTCATAACTAATTGGAAACCCTTCTTCACACCCTCATAGAACATCATGAAACAAATTCCTACTTGGTTTAAGTTACCAAATCTCCCTTTTGAATTCTCTGATCCAGATATTTTGTAATTAATTGGGAATTCCTTTGGAAAGTTTCCATTTTCTCATTCTTCGTTTGAAAATGGGGTTTGTATGATTAAGATTTGTATTTTTCTTAATTTAGATCCAGTCATTCCACACATCTATAATTTGAAACCAATAGATCCAGTATATGGAGGCAAGACATTGTAAAAGCTTTTGACTGTTTTGACTAGTCTAAAACCATAATGGGTGCACCTATGTTTCAAAAGATAAAGAAACTTTCATCGTGAGATGAAAATTATAAAAACAAGTGTATGGGAAACAAAGGTTTAAATAATTCTTATCTAGGGATGAGATGCATGACATTATTATAAAAAGTTCCATTCTGTTTCCCAAGCAGGTGCACCTAATTCAATCTCCATAAGCATTACAACCTATATTGGATGTGGGAATTAGCAACCCTTCACAATACAACCTCCCTAATAATTTGTGAATGTGAAAATAATGATAATTAATAAATAAAATGAATATTTCGTCTCTTCTCAAGCTGATAAAAAGATAAAGGCCTCAAGTCAAGTTAAAAAACCTCGATTTAACCCAGAAGCTCTGTCTAAGGATGACAAGCAAAATTTTTTCAAAGAAAATACTGCACAACCTAATCAGGAATCATTATTTCCTGAACTAACACAATGCCATAAGAAAAATTAGACATCCTTAAGTTCTAAAATCATTGATTTAAATTTCCAAGTAACTATCTCATTTAGGGAAACGTCAAATGTCCCACATGAGCACATTAAATCTACTGTAGATAGTCATATTCCAGGACTAAATATGTCATCTCCTATTAAGGATTTGGGTCAAAATAATAATGACAAAGTTGTTAATAAAGGTTACATTTTTATGAACCAAACAATAAGGGGATAAATGCCGAGACTGTTGATGTTCTAGTTGCTCAACTACAAATTACTTTAATGCTATTACAAAGGATGATTAAAAAACTGGTGGTACCATTCTAAATAAGTGTATTATGTCTGAATTTAAGGCCTTTATTTATTATAACAATTTTATGGATTGCCAAACACAAAATGTTCCATTTACTTGGATAAATATGAGGAAAGATTTTTCTCAAATTGCTGAGAGGTTAGACCAGTTTTTAACATCAAAAAATTGGATTAATTTAGATTTTGATATGCATTCTATTATTTTACCCAACCTAGGGTCTGATCATTTTCCAAATTTTATTACCTTATTTGAAGATAAGGCCCCTCATAAAATACCATTTAAATTTGAACCCATGTGGTTCAGAGATCAAATTTTCCTTCATTTGTTAAGGCATTGATGGAGGACTACACCTTATATTGAGGGTTCAAGATTGGTGCAGATTATGAAAAAAATTTCTTTTCTTAAGTCTAAAATTTGTAAATGGAATAAAGATCATTTTAAAAACATCTTCTTTGAGAAAAGAAGGATTCAAAGGGAGACCGAGGAGCTGATGAGTGAAGTCACGAGCAATGGGATGGATTCCATTAAATTTGATAAACACAAATCTCTTCATTCTCAACTGAATGAAATTCTCTCACATGAAGAATCCTATTGGCTGCAAAATCTAAAATGATTCCTCTCATCTACTAAAATTAAAATATAAAGAAACAAAATATCTTGCATTTATGATTCCAATGGGCATCTTTTAACTATTGAACAAGAAATTACGCACGAAGCTATTAATTCATTTTAAAAATATGTTGTCAGCTAAATATGTCTCTCATAATGCTAATATTATTGATGTTACACCTTACCTAGTTTATAAGGCTGATAATGATATGTTGATGGACCCTTTCACTTTGTATGAGATAAGAGAAGTGGTGTTTTCCATGTCTCTTGAGAAGGCCCCTGGGATGGATGGGTTCACTGCCCTCTTCTTTCAAAAACTCTAGGAATTTGTTGGGAATGATATTCTTTTATCCATTAAAGAATCCAGAAGAAATGGAACCACACTTAAACAATTTAATGCTACCTTAATTGCTATTTTATTCCAAAATCTCATAATCCTGAATCCTTTATGGATTTTTGCCCAATTGCCCTATGTAATACCTAATATAAGATTATCACTAAGGCTATCTCAATCAGGCTTTCTAAATTAATTCCTAAGATAATCTTGGTTGATCAAGGTTGATTTGTTCCTTGGCAGGGAGACATCTAATTGTGCTATTGTGGCACATCAAGTATTACAATCTGTATCCTCATTTAAAATTCTAGCTATGATCCTTAAACTTGACATGATGAAAGCCTATGACAGGCTCAAATGGGACTCTTTACTTTATGTCCTACGAAAATTGGGCTTCCATCATGGATGGTTTAAATGGATTTACTCTTGTATTTCTTCTACCAAATTTTTAGTGCTTATTAATGGGGTTCCTTATGTTTTTTTCTCCTCTTCTAGGGGAGTTCGTCATGGTGACCCCCTCTCATCATTCCTATTCATATGAATCTCTCAATAGATCAATTCACTTTTCCCAAAGGAAGAATATATGGAAAGGAATTAGAATTTCTAGGAGCTCAGATCCCTTTACTTATTGTCTCTTTGTTGATTATACCCTTCTTTTTGGTATGGCTACTATGGATGGAGCACAAACTATAAAACAAATAATCTCTGAATATGTTGACTTTTCTAAACAAAAAGTAAAAAATGATAAATCCAAATTATTTTTTATTAATGTGCCTCTATTAATTTAGAATAGGCTAATTCAGTTCTGGGGGTTTCAGGTGTGCTCTTTTCCTTTTAACTATCTCGGCATCCCTTTCTTTGTTGGATCCAAGAAACACAACTTCTGGATAAAGTTATCTCATCTATATCGACCAAAATTATGTCTTGGAATCATAAGTGGCTTACTTTACCTGGGAAAATCATTTTGATCAAATCTGTTCTTAATGTGGTACCCATCTATTTAATGTCAGTCCTTAAAGAGCCTAAAAATATCATTATCCAAATTCAATCAACCTTCAGATCTTTTCTATGAAATGATAATGTTGGATCACAAAAGAATATTAGCTTGTTACAAGAGACAAAATTTGCCTTCCAAAAGAGCATGGTGGAGCAGGAATCATGGATCTAAATAAAAAATCTCTTGGAGAAAAAATTCTCAGGAAGCTTTATAAAAATCCCACATCTAGATGGGATTCCATTATTTATGCTAAATATTTGCTAACCTACTATAAAGAACGAGTTTTTACTACACTTTTTCCTAAAGGTTCCTGTATATGGGATTTTATGGTCAAGTGTAGATCGATAATTCTCCCTCATCTCTCATGGATTATACATAATGGCCAAAAAGAAATTTTTTGGGAGAAAGTTTGGAATGTACGAAATATCTTTGTTGTCTATACAAGACTAGTCTCCATTAATAGTGCCCTTCAAGTCCCAGTGGGGAGAGTTTTTGTTGATTATTTTTACATTAAATCCTCGGGGTCCCTGTCAGTAGCCAAATGGAAATCTATTGATTCATAATTAAAATAGGCATATATTATTGAACTTAAAAAGAGACCATTAGTGTACATGGAACTGGATGATGAGCTTATTTGGACCAAATCCAAATCTGGTTCTTATTCAGTCAAAGATGGATATGATTCACTCACTCTTCAAAATTTGGGTAACCCAAGTGGCCAACTAAGCTATTATGGGATAAGGCCTTTCTACCAAAGGATGGTGTATTTGCATGGCTAGTTGTTCAAGATAGAATATTGACTCGTATGCGGTTAGATATATTGAGAATCTCTATTGTCTTTTTCATGTGTACTTTGTGGATATTTTATGGAATCTATTGACCAACTCTTCATTCACTCTCCATTTGCATCTGATTGCTAGTACTGGCTATTTTCCAAACTTGGGTAGAATTTTGCATTATGTCCTACTCTTAAATCAAAATTTCAATCCTGGCTCATTCTTTTCACTTCATCTTTTTATGCTTGTGTTTGGTATGTGGCTCATTTAATTCTTATTTGGAATGTTTGGCTTGAAACGAAGAATAGAATATTTAGAAAGAAATCCTCTTCTTTATTGGATGTTTTACATCAAATTGAGGAATCCATTTCAGAGGTTCTATTATCTCACACATACAAAAAATTAGATCATTTAAAGACAAATTCACACAATGGGACAATTGGATTTCCATTCATCAGAGGGCTCTGAAGACATTGCCAAATCATGGCGCTCTTGATAAATTTGTTTCTAAGAATGAGAAAATAAAATTAGCTAAGTGGATACCTCCTCCTAGATTCAAGTTTAAAATTAATTTTGATGGGGCTTCTCGGGGAAATCCAGGTAAATACGGAGTTGGAATTGTTAGAGTGGATCATGAGGGAAACATTTTCAAGGCAACATGCAAATGTATCTAGGTAATGGTACTAACAATAATGCTGAATTTCATGCGCTCTCTTTTGGTTTGGACTTAGCCATTTCTCTTAACATTAAAGACATCATTATTGAAGGTGATTCAATGATTACTTTTTATGCTATGAATAATAAAATATCAATGGTATGGAAGCTACAATATCAAATTGACAAGATTTTAGTCCAATTACAATTCTTTAATTCTTATTCGATCAATCATTGTTATAGAGAGGTAAATCACATTGCAGATTTCTTGGCTAATAAAGCCATTAATGAAAAATAGCTTTTTCAGAAGTGACTAAAGATGAAATCCCACCCCTACATGTTGAGGATCTGGGGAATGACATCCTCTCTCAGATATGAAATTGTTAATGGTTCCTTTTGATTGGCAAGCTATTTGGGGATAAGAGAATTATTGAGTCATAGTGACATGGTTTACATAAATCATAGACTTGCATATTGTTTATGTTTTCCATGCCCCTATGGATTTTAATACTCTTATTTCTATATGAATTGATATGTTTTTGATGAGGGTTCTATTTTTGAGTGGTTGGAATACAAAGTTGCACAATATTTCTTATTATATGAATTGAAAGCATTATGTATGGTTTTTAAATTTGATATCTTCATTTATGTCTAATTGGTACCTTGGGTTGGGCATGTTTGATTAGTAAGAAATGGTAATTGTATTTTGACATTTAAGTAGAGTTATATTTTACGGTTATATAACATAAGATGATAAATTTTTTGAGGTGCTCCTTTGGAATTCAAATTATCTATGGATGGGGGAATTATTGTTCTTAGTGACATGGATACCATTACTCATAAGCATAAGCTTTTCTTATGGGTTATTTTGTTCATGCCCCTCTGGATTCTAAGTTCTCTATCCATGTGTGATTTGGTGTTCGAAGGAAATTAGTCAATCATGAGCTCCTCTTTTGGTGTTATTCTAATTTACTTATATTCTTCATGGTTGTTAATTGGTTTATAATAGTTACATTATGGTAAACTGAATATCTATGTGTATGATGTTAAATTTGGGTTGGTTTATGTTGTCTCTCTAGCATTTATAGTATCTCAAAATTTGAAGTTTTTTATGCATTGAAAGTGCATGAGTAACATGTAAAATACTATGGTTGAGTTGTAATTTTGTATCGTGATTAAGAATCAACTGACTTCATGGTTGGTTGGTGACTGTTATTGACTAATTTGGTAATTGTTTTTTCAATCATTCATTTTAATATCTCATGTTGAATACATCAAGCTGATTGATGAAGCTGGTTACAGTTTTCATAATTTAGTAAACTTATGTTGATCTTTGTAAATTTGTTGGATGGTTTCTTGATTATTGGAGGAGTATTGTCACATACATGAGGTTTATTTTCTGATAGTCTTAGGGTCTTGATGACTGACTTCTTAGGACCTCTCTGTTTTAAATGATATCCATGTACTATTTTTGAGATTTTGGATTGATTGTCTTCACTTGACCATGGATGTGTGATATTTTTCATTGGGAACATGTTGGGTCCTTTCCATTCTGGGAGATTGATGATAGACATGAGTTGATATATGCTCACTAATTTGTTTGGAGGTAGGTATTTGAATGATCTTCTTTTCTATCTATTATAAAAGTCGTTTGTTTTACCAATTTCATGCTTTGATAAGTCAGTGATTGAGCATGTATTTTTGAGATTTGATTTCTTTACATATTTATGACAAAATTATTTGTGGAGGGTGGTAGGTTTGGTGGAAACATGTAATTCCTTACATTTTTTAAGGATTCAAAGTATAGTAGTATGTGATAGTAGCATACCTTTTGACCATTATGCTTTGACTGCATTCACTATTCATTTGATGGTCGTGGCTTTTCTCTTCTTCCCTATAGTTGGTATTGGAATTTCATTATTTTATGGCTAACCATTATTTGTGAGATGTACTTACTGTGGTTAAGAATATTGTGTAGGTTGGTAGTCTTAACGATATGATTGCTAAGAGTTGTAGTTTCTCCTCTGGATACTACCCCTGACGATGTTGACAATCTGCAAACTGAAGAGCACCTTTATGCTTGGGATTGGAATAATCTAGGAAATTAATATTATGTAATGGGATGCAATCTTGGGTTAAATTCTTGAGTGTCTCTCAGGGGAATTGCGTGGGGGGTAAATATATGTAATTTCTCTGGGATAACTTGGGTTTTTGAATATTTGCACTTGGATGCAATTCTGGAATATAGTTTTGGGTGTTTCTCTTGGGTTTTTATTTGGGTAAAATATTTGTATTTGTACTGGGATATGATTGTTTTCCATACTGTTGTAAAAGTGTCTTAGGTCATAGGTTTGCATAAGGATCTATAACCAAGGTTTTCTCCACCCGGTTCTTTCTTGCAGGTATGCTCCCTTGACAGGGTTCAATGTATACTCTTTTTTTACAATTAATAAAATGAGTATACATTTTTATCAAAATAATAATAACAATTATTATTATTTTAACTATTTAATAAAGTTAACTAAGTCTTCTATAATTAAATAAGTTATTTAATTTATTTAATTTTTTCATTTTTCAAAAAAAACAACCTCTCCTAAAAATAAATAAAATCTTTATTTTATTTATTTATCTCATGCACTTTAAGAAAGTAATATCTATTATTTAATTTATTTAGTTTCTACTTTTTCTCATCATTACATTTTTTTTAAAATTATTTAATTAGTCAATTGAGTCTTATATAATTAAATAAGCCCTTAATTTATTGAATTATTCCCTTTTAAAAAAAAGATACTTATAAAAATAAATAAAACTTTATTTATTACTCTAATGCACAAATTTAAATAATTATTCAATTATTTAATGATAATTGTTCTTCTACGTCCACCTCTCTAATTACCACCCACTTTTAGTTCTAGCTCTCATAAAATCAATTAACTCTTCAGTTAATTCAATCCATCTTAATCACGCAACTAGCTCCACATTGTTATAGTCTAAATCAGGTTATCTCAACAAATTTCAACTGTTGATCATCTATTTCCACTTCTTAATTTGAACCATCGATTGAAATCCTAAAATCTATAAAAGGAGCCCTACTTCCAAATTATCATTAACCACACTCTTCAAATATTTGTGTGATCATAAGAAAAAATAGTGCTATGAATTTGAAATATGATATTACATCACAAAGTAGAGAAGATCAATGAAGGCTCTACATGGATCAAGTATAAATATTGTGATTCAAATTTATTTTATGATTTCCATTTGATTTTTTTATGTTTGTTGGTATATTATGATTTTCTCTTTGCGAATTGTGTTTTTTGGTGTCCCTAACATTTCTTTGTAGGTGACGGAGGAGGATGAGGATGAAGCCCCTTCCCCACCATCTCTTTGCAGGGTGATTCTATTAACAAGGGTTGGGTGACGAAGGAGGATTCTGTTAACATCTCTTTGTAGGGTGATTATGTTAACAAGGGTTGGGTGACAGAGGAGGATGAGGATGAAGCCCCTTCCCCACTGGTGAAAAAACCTAAATTTACCCCAGGAAGGGGCGTGTTATGCTAGATAAAGGGAAAGTCTCTGTGGAGAAGAATGTTTCTTCCCCCCTTGCCAAAAATATTATGAATGGTAGCAAAAAGAAAGGGCCCGGTGATACCTCTAAAGGGAAGGGCTTTGCTAAAGATGATGTTGCTTCTCCCATTTTGGCCAAGAGTGTAGTTTATAACACTACCAAGGAAAAAGGGTTTTTGGCCACTGGGGGAAATAATTCAGCAGAGATTAAGATTGGGTAGGTAAAAGATCCTATTCTTGTGGATTATGGCAGTTCTTAGGAACACGATGGCTCCCTGAATGAGAAAGATGGAATTTCCCTGTAACCTCTGAGGAGTTTTACTCCCAAGACTTTGATCCTAAGATGGAGATTGATTTTTGTGTTTTGGAGATGATTAAGAATAATTCAATGAATTTTTTCAGGTTAATTAGGTGGGTTCTCCATGAAATAAAAAACCTCCACCTAAAGTATCATGCCCTTTCCTCTAAGTTTGAAATTATGCAGACTAACGAGGGTACTGATCATGGTACTTCAATTACTCTTGCTGATGCTCAGAATGCACCCTCAGAGCCAAATGCTTATGTTCTTTGGATGGATAAAGACAAGCAGGTTATCGCCAAGTATTTATCTAAGAAAGTAGAGGTCATTGAAAATACTAGGGAAATGTTTGATAAAAATATTGAAGACATGAGATAGAGGATTGATAAGTGTCATTCCACCTTACATAAGATTATGGAACATATTTATAAGGTGGTCAAGTCCTCTACCGATAATATGAAGAATTTTGTGGCATGCCTCAATAATCTTCACCGGGATAGGACCATTGTGGTTCTTGAACATGATAAGGATGTCGACTGCGAGGACGTTGTTGGTCTAATTAAGAGGACGAGAGCCAACACCAAAAATAAATTCTCTTTCATAAGTGTGATTCTACATTGCGTAAGATTATGGAACATATTATAAGGTGGCAATATCCTCTACCGATAATATGAATACTTTGGTGGCGTGCCTCAAGAATATGTTCAACCTTCCAGAAGTTTTTGATCCAATTTTTTATGAAAACCCTATCCTTTCTAGGTCCAATAATCTTGCATATAAAGCCAAATCTTCTAGTAAAGTTCTATCAACCAGAACTTCTCCATAAACATCAATCATAGAAAAACCTACATGATCCTTGTACTCACACAAGACCTCCTCTAATTGAAAAAAATTAACTCCTTCAGGATCTCCATTCTTCGTATTCCCTCCCTCCTTGCTCTACAACTCCATACCATGATTTATAATTTAATAGTATAAATATATAAATAATAATTATAATATAATTAAAAAGTATAAATTTAAATAAAAATTACTTTACTATTAAATTATTATAAACATAAAAGCTAATTCAACCTAATTCAATAGAGAAATAATATATGAAAGTTTCAAATCTTGATATAGTAATTTTGATTTTTATATTTTTTCCTTCATTGACACGTACCACACAGACAAATATATATTTGTTTCTTTTATCTTTGACCATACTTTGAAAATGAATATAATCAATGTTATTGTAACATTGATGTAATTGAATATTTTTATTTTGTTCGTACAACTTATACAAAATCATATTCATTTGAGAATTTTAGAAAATTGGAAAAAAAATAGATGTGAAATTGATTGACATGAAAAAATTATTTTTGATTAAGGTAACAACAGGTTTTGAAGGGGCCCCGAAACCCTTTACAAAGCATTAGAAAGAAAGACAAGAAATGACCAAAACAACAACAAACTGTCAAACATGACAGAAAACCAAAAGAGGGCTAAACCCTAGATTAAACACTAGAGAACATTACAAAACAAAAAAAACAATGATCGGCTAATTGCTTCCAACAAAATAGAGAAAAAACTTCCAGCAGCCAAAACATTCCAACACAGAATCAACATTACAAAACAAAAAAAACAATGATCGGCTAATTGCTTCCAAGAAAATAGAGAAAAAACTTCCATCAGCCAAAACATTCCAACACAAAATCTAATTAGCATCCATCTGGTCTTCCAGCATCTGTACTTCAACCATTTGCAGTTCCATGCTCTGGATCGTTTCCCGCAACTTAGTGATATCTTTAATCTGAACATCGACTTTCTTTTTGGTGCTGGAACGGGTCCTAGTACCTAGGCCTGATATATGAATATCCTAAGAGCCATCATCCTCCTACTTAGCCTTATCATTGTAGTTACCTTCCAAAAGGGTGTACAAGGTTTTCAGGTTGTCCACATAATTTTTCATACCCATTTTGTTGATAGTAGTAAGTTTTTTGAGAAGAACATTATTGTTATTAACCTTGTTAGTTATCTTTTTGAGCCTGTTATCAACCATGGGGCTAATCTTATTTTCCATGTTATTTACCTTATCAAACACATCATTCTATTGCTGGTACATGACCACATCATTGCGCATTTTTTCAACAATTTCCTCCATCAGAGAGTTTCTTTCTTCCAGGTTCTTGTAATTAGCTTGAATCTTCTTCATGTCATCCTGAATCCATTATCAATAATATAGATGTTCTCAGCTTTATTTTTGACCATTTGAAGGAAGGAGAGAGTTTCCACTCTTTTGAATTTGACCTCTCTCTCACGGATTTCATCATCCAAACTCCTCATGTTCTGGTTATTCTTCTCCTCAAAATCACCTTTTGGGATATCTTGGGTGTCCTCATCATTCTCATTAACTGTGTTATCCTTGTCGACTTTGTCAGCTTCCTCTTTAGGAAAATTATTCTCCTCATTGTTCTCAGTATTTCCCTTATTAATCTTAGTTTCCTCAACGTTCCCCGAACCTCTTTTAGAATCCTGAATTTCTTGGTTCTACTTCTCCTCTCCATCGTTATTGACATTATGATCATCAATGTGGGTATCAATGATATTATCAATTTCTTCAATAATTCCATCTAGAATGTTGCTCTCTGTCTTGTGGGTATCCTCTATATCCCCTTTACCACCCAAAGGCTCGTTGGTAATTATAGTATTTGTATCCAGATCATCAATATTGCTTGGATTCCCAGTGAAAATCTCATCCTCAGATGTCTTGACTTCCTGTTCATCATCAGTTCTCATCCCTTCAATGTCATCATAAATTGACAAAGAGATATCAGCAACAATAGGGCCTTTACAGATTTTTTTGGCTTTAACTTTGTTAGGATTCTTACCAGTAGACAGCTCCATACTCTTCCTCTTAACATTCTCAATACTCTTAGGAATGGGTTTAGGAATGTGGTTTTTAAC
This sequence comes from Thuja plicata, assembly GCA_018584345.1. Taxonomy (NCBI): domain Eukaryota; kingdom Viridiplantae; phylum Streptophyta; class Pinopsida; order Cupressales; family Cupressaceae; genus Thuja; species Thuja plicata. Next base: position 97,499 of record MU227538.1, on the reverse strand, counting down.
ATAGTCCGTAATCAACAGAATTAGACCCTCATGTAAAACAGGGGAAGATTTAACTCTATGGTCAATAATGCTCTGATTGAGAGAACTTAACAGATAATAGGGAAAAAAAACCCTAATATCATGAGGAAAATGGTTAACTAGAATGAAATGGTAATTGTAGACCTTTGAATACATGCCTTTGAGTGTGAAGTACTCCATGATAGCCTTGATGATGAATGCCCATAGAGGCTTAATGTTTGATAGCATAACATAGTCCAGACCCCCCTTCACGAGCATGGCCCTCTCCTCATTAGTCTTGGGGAAGTCTTATAGGCTTTATTGCCCTCTTTTTTATCTTTTGAAAAATGCATTCTCTCCAACGGGATACCCGTAATTTGAGAAAGGTGGTCTAGAGTGAGTTTTAAGGATTTGCCCAGAATGTTCACTTTCCCGTTCTCCCACCCATTAACAAATGCTTTTGTTGCCTCCTTATTGTTTCCATGGAGACATTTTAAATATCTGTGAACTTTACCCCTCTTGAGCTTGCTCCACACCTCTTTTTCATTCCTCCATTTGCACACCGCAGGTTCTTCTCTCTTCAGATCTCCCCCCATTTCTTCATTCTCTTTAGTATTGGTGTAATCTCTCACACTATTATAGTTTTTGTTCATCCCAAGAATACAGAACTTCAAATGCACAGAGTAATTAATGATATCCCAAAAAGCTTGTAGCTGAAGGAAGTCATCATAAATTTGACACTTCACATGGCACGACACCGTCATTGTACCCCAGATCGGAACAACATTAATCAAAATGATTATTTTGATTAATATCACCTGCCTTGTGATTAGCCCAATCATAATTGATCAATAAACCAACCTCATCATTAATTTTAGCATTCCCATGCCACTTGCAAGTGACATCATTCTTAGCTCCAATGTTGGCAAGACTATCTGCCACTTGGTTAGTTTCATGATAATTATGAGTGACATAAAAGGAGGTAAATTTTGAGGCCACTTCTTTAATTTTGGAAATTATATGATCAATTGTCCAAGACACCTTACTTCTGCCTCTAATATTATTAATAATATTTAAAGAGTCTCCCTCCAGCCAAACTTTCTTACAGCCCAGTTCCTCTGCCAGCAAGATTACGTTTAGAGCTGCCATAGCCTCTGCCCTATGGTTAGATTGAGTTCCTAGAGGAGAAACAATCACACCAAAACAATTACCATTATGATATCTTATTATGCCTCCTCCTCCAACAATGCCCAAATTTCCCTTCGCTGCCCCATCAAAGTTAGCTTTGACCCAGTCTTCAGGGGGAAAAGTCCAAGTAGCCATAGACCTCTGGGTTGTAGGATTTGGATCTCTGTCAATTCTGTCACTTTCCCTCTTACTATAATTAGATTCTGATTTTGATGAGAGAAAGTTTTCTTCTAGTGCCCTAAAAATTTGGTTTCCTACCACTTCAGGGCTAGACTAATTTTCTCTGAAGATTCTATTGTTGCGTTCTTTCCATATTCTCTAGCAAAAGTGAGGAGGAATGAGGAACCAGAGATCTTTGTCAATAAAATTTTGAGGTGGATAACTCCATTGAGAAACAAAATCCTACCAAACAGAGGGGAAACACCAGCAAAGATTCCATTTTCTAAAGATGATATCCCAAAATTTATGAGTGAAGGGGCAATGGAGCATGATATGATCACAAGATTCAAAATTTTCAAAACAAAGACTACATCAATTAACAATATTGAAACCCCTTCTAGTAAGATTATCAAGAGTCAACAGTTTATTTTGAATAAGGGGCCAATAGAAAAAGTTTATTTTAGGTATGAGATTTTTATACCACACAAAGGAGAAAGGAGGCCTTTCCTCTCTTTTAGTGAAGATTTTGACGGCGGAAGCCATAGTGTACTTGCCATCAGAAGTAGGATTCCAAAAAATCAAGTCTTGGATGTTATCTTTGATATACTAGGTCTGCAGTTCATGCTAGAGGGAAATAAATCTAACATTAATTTCTCCCAGATTCTTCCATTTGTTGTCCTGCCAATAATCAATAGCTTTAGTACCAATAGATTATTTACACCTATCAATAATTTGCTTCCATTCTTGGTTGTTGGACAGAGGCACAGAATGGATCCATTCATCATCCCAGAAATCAATTCTACTTCCATCTCCCATCTTCCATCTTTTTCCTTTGACAATCAGGTCTTTGGTAGGCTTAATACTATTCCAAATGAAGGAGCCATTAGTACTGTTATCACCACCTATAAAGTCCTCCAAGGAATTATTGAGGAAAATATATTTGTTTTTAATGATACAGTTCCATTCTTTTTGATCTCCATAAATCCTCCAAAGTTGTTTTTCCATAAGGGCTTTATTTATGTTTTTAATGGTTTGCAACCCTATACCTCCCAGCTTTTTGGGCTTGCAAACTTTGTCCCAAGAAAAAAGGCTAAGTTTTTTCTTTTCCTCAACCCCTGACCAAAGAAATCTTTTCTGTATTTTCTCTATCTCAGTAGCAATTTTGTAGGGTAATTTAAACAAGCTCATTGCATAAACTGGGAGATTTTGAAGAGTAGATTTCAATAATTGGAGCTTTCCCGCATTGCTAAGGAGCACCCCTTTCTGACCAACAAGTTTATTATTATATTTGTCTATGAGAGTATGCCAGAAGCTTTCCAGAGGATTGGAGAAGAGAGGTAAACCCAAGTAAGATGAAGGAAGTTTCCCAATAGTACAACCAAGAATAGTTGACATTTTATTCTATCTTTCTTCTGGATTATTTATGAATAAAATAGAACTCTTAGTCCAATAGACTAGCTGGCCAGTTTCCGCAGTAAAGATAGAAAGGCCTTTCTTCATATTTCTGGCTTCTTTAATAGTCGACTCTCCCATGATAAGAGTATCATCCACAAATTGCTCATAGGAGAAAATGAGTCTAGCTGAAGAAGGTTGAATACCACTTATTTCACCTTTTTCCACCATTTTGTGGATGTACCTCCCAAGGCATTTAGCAAGTATAGAAAAGAGAATAGGATAAATAGGATCTCCTTGTCTCAGACCTCTGTTAGGTTTTAAAAAAGTAGATGATCCCCCATTAACAATGACTAAAGAAGAAACAGTAGTCACAAGTTGCATAATGATTTTGATAACCTCTTTGTTAAAACCAAAAGAAGACAAAGCCTTCTACAAAAATTGCCAATCAACTCTATCATAAGCCTTAGAAATTCCAGTGAATCGATATTCTAATGAGCCACGATAATAGAATCGAGGATTTTTCTCCCAGGAACAAAACCATTTTGCTGGAGGGAGATAATATTTAGAAGAAACTGAAGTAGTCTAGAGGTAATAACTTTAGAAATAATCTTGTATAAAGAGTTGCACAAACTAAAAGGTCTAAATTCTTCCATAGTGTTAGCTCCTAGATTTTTAGGAATAAGAACCATGAAAGTAGCATTGAGTTCCCTGAGTAGACATTTAGTGCCAAAGAATTCTTTAATTTCATCCCACATATCTTGACCAATTATATTCCAGAATTGCTGGAATAATAGCATAGGGAAGCCATCTGGGCCAGGAGATTTTTCCCCTTCAAAAGAAAAAAACAACATTCCTAATTTCCTTGTTCGAGGGAATAGCTTGGAGCATTTTGTTAGAAGGATCATCGACCAACTTGGGAATGGCTAAGAGAATTTCATCTTGATAAGATCTATTCAAATTATTTTCCTTAGCCAGCAGCCCTGAAAAGTATCTTAACATTTATGATCTATTATCTTCCTCCTTCCTTATGGATTTACCTTTAGATTGGAGATTCTTAATCCTATTAATAGATTTATGTTTTATAGCCATCATGTGGAAGAATCTTGTGTTTTTATCCCCTTCCTTAAGCCAAAGAGCTCTAGATCTATGTCTCCAGAAATATTCCTCCTTGGTTATAATGTTATGATAATCTTCTAGAAGTTTCTTTTCCTTAATTTTTGTTTCCTCTAAAAGACCAACCTTCTGGATTCTATCCTGAATTTGCTTAATTTCATTCTGCAAATTCCTTTTCAGATGGAAGATATCCCCAAACACATCCTTATTCCATCTTTTCCGATTACTTTTAATTGTGTTCAGTTTCTTAGCCATTCTATACATAGCTCGCCCTTCAATAGTGTAGTTCCACCATTCCTCAATCTTCTCTTTTAAATTAGGGTGGGCTAGCCACATTTTTTCAAATCTAAAGGGAATTTTCTTTCTACCCTTGATCTGATTAATGTTTAAAGATATAGGATAGTGGTCAGATCCAATGCGGAGTTCGACAGAAAGAGTACAAAAGTACCTGGAAAGCCAATCATGGGTTAAGAGGGCTCTATCCAGTTTAACCTGGATTAGATCCTTCCCAGTACGTCTATTCAACCACGTATAGTCAATGTCTTCCAGGCCAATATCTAATAAGGCTTCCTCATTGATAAAGTCCACAAGATAAGATCTTATATCAAGCTGGGAAGTAATACCACCCTTTTTTCCTCATTTGAAAGAGGAGTATTAAAGTCTCCCATGATCATCCAACTAGTTTCTTGGTAAAGATTACAAATTTATTTTAGTCTTTGCATATACTTTTGTCTACCTCCTCTAGTGTTAGGGGCATATATATTGATTAGGTTCCAACTGAAGCTCTCTGTAAGGAAGGTTATCTTGACCACTAAAATGTTCTTTTCACTGAGGATTAAGTTGCATACAACATTTTTATTATTCCAAAAAATCCCAATGCCACCTGAAGCACCATCAGAATCACCTCCTATACTCCCATAATCTTTAGACACATGCATTTTTTCCATCTTTTCTTTAGGCATTTTAGTTTCTTGAATAAGTAAGATATCAAGTTTTCTATCTCTAACCATGTTCCTAAGAACATCCTGTTTATGGGGGCTGTTAAGCCCTCTTATATTCCAAGAAATAAATTTCATATTAAAGACTTGGAGAACATATCTTAGGGATGGTGCGTTGTTTGACATCCACTATATTCTATTTTGCTTCCTGCTTTCTTTTTTTCTCTTGTGATTTCCTTCCTTTTTTACTTTTAGGAGTTCCCACATCTGCCTTGTATTGTCTTCTCGTTTGTACTCCCCCTTGACTTTGGTTTTCTTGTTTTTTCACCAATTCACTCATATTACTGTAGTTCTAGTCCCCTTGTTTTCCTAAATTTTTATTGAATTTTTTTTTTCCTTTACCTATGACCAAGGAACTTCTTGGGTTTCTAGGTTTATCTTTGGTATCAAATTTCTCTCCAATCTTTCTCCGCTCCACAGATCTGCAATAGGGGATGAGGAATCATCATCGCTCTCTTCAGAAGTATTACCATTGTGGTCATGTTCCCCGATAATTCCTTCTTCAGGATGAGGAGTTTCAGCTCTTGTAGGGGGCATACATTCTGGACCCTTCAAATTGGTTGTATTGTTAGCAACTTCTAGCTCCTTCACTTTAGGTTGTTCTTTCTCTTGTCTAGGTTCTACTCTAACTTCTTGATCAATATTAGGTTGTTTATCCAAAGTGATATGGTTTTCAGGTAGCAAGTTTACCTCTGATTCATTACTGATTAAACTCTCTGTTTTGTTCTCCTGTTGACCTAGATCTGGATTCCCTAAAGAATTTTCATTTGGATTGGTTTTCTGCTTCCATACTTCTTTTTGTTCCCTTTTATGTTCTTTTTCTTTTGGTTTATTCAGTGGACACTGTTTAGCCCAATGACCAACTTTTTTACAAGAGAAACAAGCAAAGGGAACCAATTCATATTCAATAGTTTGGATGTGCTTACCCAGTTTAGAGTTGATAGTGATGACCTCAGGTAGATCCGTCTTATGGTGTATGTTCACACAGATTCTAGCATATACCAGTCTAGATCTAGTGGCTATCATTGGGTCTATCGATAGGAGTTCTCCAAACGCACTCGCGAGACCAATAACTACATCCTCATGCCAGTATTCCATAGGGAGGCTAGGTAATCTCACCCAAACAAGGGTTGTATTAAATATCTTAGCATTCAGATCCAGATTCTAGACCCATTTTTGAAGAGCTAGAGATGATTTGCCAAACATCCAGGGACCTCCACATAGTACTTTTGATAGGTCTTCCATATTTGAAAAGACAAATGAGAAAAATACCTCCGGCATTGCTGCGATATCCACTTGTCCCTTGAGATTCCATTTACAATAAGTAAACTCTCTGACAAGCTCAATATTAGGTCTGAGCCCTGTAAACTTACCAACCAGAGTAAGAGCCATTGTAGATACAGTGTGGTCCACAAGGGGGTCAGGAATGGAGATACCAAAATAACCCTTACTGGGTTTCAAAATGTTGTTGATACTAGGAAAATTAGATTTTCCTGAGGCTTTAATCCCAAATAACGATGACCAACTACCTTTAGGTAGATTCCTGTTTGAAGCATGATCATTTTTATCGTCCAAAGAGATCTTACCTTTAGATGAGGTTTCTCTTGGCCCACCATCTCGAAAAGGAGGGTCCTTGAATTCATCTGAATCTTTAGTGGAGCCCTCTTCTATTGATCCTCCTGCTTTCTATTGGTCTCCTGCAGCTGCAGATGCCAGGTTTCCTCCAGCTCTGCGTTTTCCGCCATCCCAGGTTTTCAAATTCCCTCCTGCCCACCCATTGTCTCCAGCTCCCGCTCCTTCCATTCTCCAGCAATCCTTAGCTCTTTAGTTGGAAATCCATGTGAAACAAATTGTTTACAAGCTAAAACAAACTATTTTAATAAAATGTACAATGATTGTAGCCATGTTTTCTATTTCACCAATAATTTGCGAAAAAATATTTTAAAAATTTATAACTAAAAAATGTATTAAATACAAAATATTAAATCAATTTCTATTGAAAAAGTGAATGTAAATAAATATATTAATATTATATTTTTATCATTAAATTATAATTATTAGTTACAACTATATTTAATAAATATTATTATCATTAAATTTATAAGATAATTACTAAAATATGTTAATGGGAAAGTTAAATATGTTACATATACTATAATATAAATTTAATAATTTAGATTAATATACACATAAATTTTGTGTGTGTGTGTGTATGTATATATATGCACACACACCCACACACATATATACATATACATATATATGTATCTATATATATACATATAAATATATGTATATATATACATATACATATTATATATAAATATATATATATATATATATATATAAATAGACATATATATGTATATATATACATATAAATATATGTATACATATACATATACATTTTATATATAAATATATATATAATTTAATGTTTATATAATTTAGGATGGATGGAAACTTAAGATTATATGGATAATAAAAAAATTTATTTTTATTTTATATTCATTACTATTCTTTTTAAAGATTAATTTTTCATTAAATTTAAAATTTATTTTAATTGTTAATGTAATGGAGCAGAGAAGACTGGAGAGAGAACAACCAGAACCAATTGCAATGGTGGATAAAGGATTGGAGGGGGAACAATCATCACCATTTACAATATTGGAGAAAGGATTGGAAAGGAGGAGACCAACGTTGATATTAGAGGAGTCGTTAGGACTGGAGGAAGGGTAATAAGAGCCACATGAGAACTCAACTAGGTTAGAGACCCCATCTAAGAATGAGACCTATAAGACATCAGATATCTCGATGGAGCCCAACCACCTATTATAGGAATATATATGATAGAATAGAAGTCAAAATTGTAGTAATTTTTTTCTTACTCTACCGAATAGTGTCCAAATATTTCCTACTATGCCATATGGGAGGTTTTTCAATCATTTTCTTCTAAAAAAGGCTCGATCTGAGGTATATTGGATCATCCATAAGATTAGACAAAATCTACCTAAAGTTGGGTACAAAAAGCCAAAGATAGGAGTTCAACATCCTAAAAGTTATCGACAGGGTCAAAAGGGTTTTTCACACCAACAAAAAAATTTTACTCGATCGAGGAATGGTGATCTGCATATGTATGTTGTTAAAGGAAGGATGGATTTTGGATGACAACATAAGAACATGGATATCACAGAATAAAGATAACAGAAAGGCTAGGGCTCCTTAAAATACCCACAAGAGTATTTATGAGCATAGAAGAAAGATTTTATGAATAAGAATATAAATAATAGTTTCCAAAACAAGAAATCATGGATAAGGAAGGATTAGAAACCTATTTTAGGAAGAAAATTAGATGAGCAAGGGGAAAAATCAGTTGAGAAAGCATCAAACGCACAAGGACAGGTTACTACAAGTGATGAAACTGACAATATTACTACAGAGGAAGTGTTTGGATCATAGAGAGGATTAGAACTAAGAGGAGATTAAGAGTGATATATATATGACCTTCTTAGAGGAGGAACTTTTGTCTTAATCTTAAGATCTTCGGTAGGGAGCGCTAATATGTAAGTTTTGGAACACCTCTATTATTAAAAAAAGATTTATTCAAATCGGTAGGGGAAATTGGATGGAGGTGTATAATATTTTTAATATTGAGCAAGGAATTGGCTTCTTTGTTGTAATTTTTGAATCAAAAGATAGAAGAGATTTTGTTTTTAAAAAGAAATGTTGGTCTTATAGAAGCCTAGGAATACATATGTAGGCTTGGACCCCTAACTTTGAACCCAAATTTGGAAGCATTAAGTTTGTTCCAATATGGGTTCAACGCATTAAAATCCCTTTAGAATTTAACGAAATAGATATTATTCAAGCCATTGACAATACGATTGGGATATTTATAAAAAAATGATGCATTATTCCTTGAGAATTCTAATTTTCATGTTCGTCTATGTCTCCTTTCAGACACTTCCAATCCTTTTCCCCTATCTCTTCAGATTATATCCAAGAATGGTTCTTGGCATCAAACCTTGTGTTTTGAAGTACCAGGGGTTGTATGAGACTTCTACCACTTGTTTTCTCATATGTCTAATGATTTCCAAAAACCCGATAACTTTTTAAGGGGAGTTTGTGTAGAGGAAACGAGTTCTTCTATATTTCAAGATAGTGATCTCTTTCTAGAGTTTATCGAATTAGGGAATCCCTCAGGAGAATTTGGTAAGATAGTATTTGGAAAGGTTGATTTACCCTTGGCTAAAAAATTAGCTTCACTTCCTACATCTCTAAATACACAAAGTAAACATGATTGGAGAAGGATATTCTACTCAGCCTTTTTGATAAAATATCTCTATAGTTATTCTCTTTTACCAGAATATGCTAATAGGTATGCTATATAGAAAGGTATCAGAATATTTTTAGAACTATATGATAAATTAAGTGAGCAATGTACTATTCTAAGGTATTCTAATTCTTCATTTTGGTAGTGGGATGTACAAAGATGACTATCTTTCTTCCTTGTAAAAAGTTCTGGAGAAACCAAATCATCAGGTTTTTATATTGGTTGAAGGTTTTAATGGATAAATTATGTTAGCCTATGGAAAATGAGAACTTATTTGAGAGTTCACTTGCAATAAAATTTCAAAATATTGGTATTCAATTAATAGAGGAATATATTGTCATTCCCTCTCTATTGAGTCCTCTTCTATTTATAAATGTTAGAATTAGTGGGGAGAATCAAGATTCATGCAATATTAAGTTTCCACTCCTTTCAAGAAACTCTTGGGGGATACCAAATAATCATATGTCCAATGACATATTTTTTCAAAGATAAATGAAGTAGATACTTTCTAGCTCTATAATATTACTCAATTTCAAACTCTTCTAACGGTATCAATCAAATCTCCACTCAAAAGATGAAGGAATAGTGAAGGGAGAGGATAATATTGTAGCTAAGGAGTTAGAAGGAAAAGATATAACTATCCCAATGATAAAATAAGGGCATAAGGTTTCTCTTCACAAAATGGAAAATTTTATTCAAGATTGTTTGGAGATAGTGTAGGGAGAACTGCTAGAAAATATTGCAGGTGAAGTTTTGATGGAAGATATTGGTTTGGACTTTATGTTACACAACCCCATTTTTTAAAATTGTAAACCTCAATTTTCTACTCCTATTAAGGTGAAGAGGGGAAGGCCTAGGGGAAGCTCTAACAAGTCAAGAAAGAGAATAATCAATTTTGTAGAAGATAAAATTTTCGAGCCTTCAAGTCTAAACACTTCTCAAAGAAGATCTATTCGGCTCAGGAAAAAAGGAATTAAGAGAGGCTCCCAGTTAGTGCCTATCAAGAATGTTGAAAATATTCCATCACAGGTCTTTAAAAAGGGGAAAGAAAATTTTCAACATATCATTAGCAATAGAGATCAATCCATGTCTCCAATAGTTAAGCCAACAAGATACATCTCAAATGTTGAAGAAAGTTCCTATCTTCAAATTGAGGCAGTTCATGATCTTTTTGGGATCTCTACATTACAAGAAAATAATGAGGATAGGAAAAAATAAGAGACTTGATCTTATTAGGGGTTTGATAGAATTAGATGAGAAAGAAGAAGAGGAAATAGAGCTTCAGGACGGAGGTCTGATTTTGAGTAAGCAAATGGAGTCAGAAGAGGGCAAAGAGAAGTTAGGCTTCCATCAAATTCAAGTTAATAAGACTAAATAATATTGTGGAAAATCCCTAGCAAGAAGAAGAGGTAGGAAACCATTAACCAATCTTAGGTAGGAAGATGAAGAAGCACTTTATCAAATAAAAATCATATCAATTTTTCAACTTGGGAAGGGGAAATTCCTTCCATAGGGGAAATTGCAATAAGTTGAGTCCACTTATGGCAGAACTTTCATACTTAGCCAAATTTGGAAAATCACACTCAACAAAACTAGTTCCTGCTTAGAATGAATGGGGTCTCATTTAGCTTTGGGATCCCGAACATAAAATTTTAGAAACGAGGTCTTGTTTCAAAAAATAAAACGAGATCCCGTTTCAAAATGGGGTCCCGTTTTGAAAAATGAAAGGGGACCCCATTTCAAAATGGGATCCCGTTTTGAAAAAATATTATTTTTTAAAGAAAACCTTCCATCAATTCATTTATATGTTATGATTTTAAAAAAAGGTAAACGAGGTAACATTTACAAAACGAGATCCTGTTTCTAAAAAAAATGAATTTTAAGCCTGCTTTTACTGTTGGCTTTTGGTTTGGAAAGAGGCTTGGGTAGCCGAACCATAGCCTTGGACTTGGTTTGACAACTTGAAGGCTCTACTAATGTCCATACAAAATAACAACTTTAGACATATATCTGAAGATGTTTTCAGATGAATATTTTGACAAAATAAAAACCCATTATAGATCAGACTGTATAGATTCCAAATATGTCATTTTTTTGAAAATTTGATTAAGTTTCTATTTTTCATTGAATTTCTACTGAAATGGATCTACAAACTAAAGATAACATGCTATTTTTTTATTTCAATAACTTTTTAGTTTAAATTTTCTCACAAAAAAATTCTATGACATGTTTTGGTCAAATTATGCTTGCCGTACACGAGAGATTTTAAAAACAACAATTATTCCTGATATAAAATTAATAAAAAAATTACAAAAAAATATTTTCATTAATATTAACTGTGTTACATACCATTTCCCAAAAGGATTCAGAGAAATAGTTTCATTTAGCTCAAATTTTTCTTGTCGTACACGGGCATAGTATGGTCCTGAAACATGGACTTTTAAAATGTGGATTTCAGTAATTCCTATTGAAACTAAAATTTTATCATCTAGGTATTCAAATCAATTATATATTTGGAAAGTAAAATTTGAGTAATACAACTTATATTACTGAATTTTTTAAAGATTCAATCTCTAAGTGCTTCAAATATTCATCTCAAATAGGATGAGTTGGAAAAAATAGAAATAGGAAAAATAGTTTTACTTTTTGGCCAAAAACTGGACTCAACTTCTTGCTGGTACCCATAGGAAAAATGACTATACTAACTTGGAATGTTAGTGGTCTTAGAGCCCCTAATAAATAGTGTTTACTCAAGAGTTTTCTATGCTCTTCTAAAGCAAATGTAATTTTACTAGAAGAGACTAAACTTAGAGCTCAATTGATGTTGCCAATCAAAAAGAATATTGGATACTAGGAGGCAGATTCAGTGGATGCAGTGGGAGAAATGAGTGGTTTATCAATTATATGGAACCCAAGGTGAATTCTCTATAATATTATAGCAAAAAATCAATAATGACAAGCTGGGGTGATTAAAATTTTAACAAGTGGTCTTAATTTTGTGGTTGTCAATATCTATGGGCCAGTGACAAACATTAAAAAATAAGAGCTCTAGGAAGAATTAGATTTATTCTTTCAAAATACAAATCACAAAAGCATGATATTAGGAGGAGACTTTAATGACATCCTTCACTTAATTGAACAAAGTGGAGGTATTCAAAGGGAATCACAATCCTAGATATACTTTAGAAGCTGGGCATTTAGGAATAATTTAATGGTTCAATAGAGTCAGAGAATGGAATCTCTACTTGAAGTAATAGGCACCTGGATTTTATCCAGATTGCGGTGAAGCTAGATAGATTTATTTTTAAAGGAGATTTAAGTTTATTTTCCTTTTCACTCAAATATTCAATCTCTCTCATGTCCGGATCAAATCATTTTCCCGTGAAATTAGAAATCTTAGGGGAAAACAAACCTTTAAATGCCCCTTTTAAATTTGAAAATATGTGGATGAAAGACAAAGGGTTTTTTGAATTAATTGAATAATAGTGGCTTAAAGAATGAGTAGAGGGCTCCAAACTATACTTTTTTATCTATAAACTAAAAGTAGTAAAGTAGAAAATGCTAAGGTGGAACGGGTAACATTTCAAGAACATCTTCAAAAATAAAAGTTGACATTGATCAAAGGAATTGGAGACGTTAAATGAAGAATTTATTATATAGGGTATGGATCGGGATAAATTCTTAAAAGAAAAGGAGCTATTAATGGTTTATGATGACACTTTGGCTAAGGAAGAGATCTTTTGGTTACAAAAACCAAGTTAGGTCTGGTTAGTAGAAGGTGATAAAAATTATATTTTTTCATAATAGTGCTAAATAGAGAAGTAAAATTAATAATATTCAACACTTAAAAGATGGAAACAATGTGTTGTTAGAAGATTTGAAAAAAATTGCAGCAGAAGCAGTTGGTTATTTTACAGAACTCCTTAACAATTGGGAGGGTTCAGATAACGCTACACATAATTTGCTTATAAATAACATACCTTGTTTGAGTTCAGAAACAAAATAAAATGCTAACAGAAAAATTTACTTATTTTGAGATAGAAATGGCTCTAAATCAACATCATCCTGATAAATCTTCGAGCCCAGATGGTTTCCTGGTGTAGGAGCTTTTAGTGTTTTTTTTTCTAGTTTTTAGAAAGTTTTTTTTACTGACTTAAAAATATTGTTTCCAATTTTGAAGGTTTAGTTGGAAGTTCACCTTATCTTAGTTTTAGGAAGCTTCGCGGAAAAATTCATCTTTTTAGGAGTTGTTTTAAAAATTACCAAAAATGGCAAAAAATAATTTTTTGTGAAAAACTGCCCCGGTAATTTTTGGATTTGTAGTTAAAATGAGATTTTTTTCTTTATAATGGTAGAGTAGTTGGAAGAATAAGGAAGGCGGATTGAAATTTTGAAAATCTTTTGTATTTTTTTTTACTCTCTTATGTTTTTGTTATTTGTTAAGGGAATTATGGTTGCATCATCTGGCATTAGAGCGGGAAGATGGTTGGGTGAGGACAACGAAGAGGTATTACAAAAATGCATAGATACATGTAAACACACCAGAGAAAAGTTGCAGATCTTACATAAATTCTTTCAAATCAAGGGCTAATACAAAGAGGAGATGATTCAGATGACGACGTAAGTCACGGAAGAAGAGTTGAATGACATGCAAATGCCGAAGAAGAGGAAGAACAAATAAATGGACTATATTTTGAGGAAAGGATTCTTAGGGAATTAGAAGGAATAAATTACTGTATAAAAGTTGAAGTATCTTATTTATAGGTAGTCTTAAACCAGAGGAGCCGATAGATTGGCTAAATAACATGGGGAAGTTCTTTGAGTGTAAGCATATCACAAAGGAGAAGAAAGTAAAATTTGTCTGTACAAAATTGAAAGGACATGAAATGATTTGGTGATATCATTTGCAAAAAGAAATAACTTTAAAGGGAAAGGAGAAAATAAGAACCTGGGAAAAAATGGAGAAGAAACTGAAAGATAAATTTCTACCTGTAGATTATACACAAACCCTCTTCCAAAGTTTTCAAAATCTAAAGAAAAATAAATTTACTATAAAAGACTATACAAATTAATTCTACAAATTATCTATTCATGTGGATCTAAGATTTATTTGCTTGAGCTTAAAGGCCCTTGGTTTTTCTAAAGAATGGACAAACTTTATCTTTTATTGCATTTATACTTTAAGATTCTCAGTTTTACTAAATGTATCTCCAAATGGATTTTTTGAATCATCTAGAGGTTTGCATAAAGGAGACCCAATTTCTCCCTTTTTATTTATCATTATGGAAGAAGGCTCATGGTAGGTATAAGAACAAAGGGAAAATGGATTGTCAAATTAAAGGGATAACAATAACGAGCTTCTTGTAACCTATCACTCATTAGGAATTTGTTGATGATATGATGTTATTTGGGCTAGGTTATAAGCAAGAGGTTAAAAAATTTAAAAGAATCCTTAAGGATTATTCTGGAATCTTGAGTCAAGTAGTTAATACAGACAAATCAGACATATTCTTGTTAGTAATAACTGAGAGGGGGGGGGGGTGAATTAGTGGCCTTGAATTTTAATCCTTAAACCAACCCTTAAAACTTATAACCACAAATTATGCCTCTAGTTATCTTCTGTACTACAAGATGAATGCCTTAAAATACTTGTAACAAATTACTACTTTTCATATTTCTTTGTTAAATCATCTTCTGTATGTTTACCGATAAGCACTCAACTATTTACCGAAACACAATAAATAAACAAAGTATACCTATCAATCCAGAATTGCATATGTGAAATCTAAAATAGTAAAGTAATGAAACATAAACACATAACACATGGATTTTTAATGTGGAAACCCTATTAAGGGAAAAAACACTGGGACCGGTACCCAAAATTTTCACTCTTCTGAAGTGAGCTCTGTTAGGAGCCAACCCTGTTAAAGGTTATAAACACAATGTTAGGTGTGACCTTGTTAGAGGATTTAAAAGATAGTTTGTCACTTAGTAACTGGCATCTAATGCTACCATCCTTGATCAAACACTCACTTGGCCTGTCAATAGGTATCGGGTATATCTAATGCTACTTTGTATGATCAAAATTTTTGATACTCCTTGGGATGTATCTCAATTGTAGAAGACTTTTAAGTCCTGCTCGGTTAAGAGACTTGATGCTTCAATGGTTAAACTAACATTAAAGTGATCTGTTCACACATACAACTTAATTGTAGATTTTTAGATCTATTGTAAGTGCATTACCTCTCTGATCAATATAATCAATTTTATACCTTTGCTCCACACTGTTATGCTCTGTGATGCTGTCTCAGTATTGTTCATTGATGTCTGCAGAATCTAGCTCTTTCCTCTAGTTTGTTGATCAGGTCTGAATGAAGACTTTCTTCTTCTTCAAAATCTCTTTAGCATCTCTCCTCTTCTCTTGTTCACCCCACTCAATTTTTAATGAATTGGGTTTGTCTCTTTATAGACATGATCTCTCCTTTTCTTGGCTTTCTTGATTCTTGGTGTGATCCACAATTCTCGCCACTTAGATTTAAAGAAAACTCTAGTTTTATCACAAAGAGATCTTCTTGCCAACTGGACAAATCAGCTTTAAATCAATTACTTATCCTCAGATTTATTTGGATGATTAAAAGAATGATAAGTATTAGTTGTCTTTCTTTAGCTTCTTGACAGTTAAGCATTTTGTCATTTCTGAACTCTCTGTTATGTCAGTCAAAGCTTCAGTTAGTCATCGGTGATAACTGATTATTTTTTCAATGTGACTTTAGTTGTCATCTGGATCTCCGTCCCTGTATTTTCCGTCAGGTAACACTGAAATTATGTCCGTCGGGTTACACTGTGATTTTTCTCGTTAGACAATATTATGTCTTTGCTCGTCGGCAATGCTATGCATTTTCTCATCAGGTAACACTGTGACTTTTCTCTTTTACTCTATCCATTGGTGTGCACATCGTCGATGTATACAATCACTTTTTGAATACTTGACTTATATGCATTACTAATAGGATAGCCTTTGATTCATCGGTTCTTTGAAGTCTTTGGCAGTATGTCCATGACCATACAAATTATATCAAGTTGACATCAATGAAAATATAATACATTAACTGATTTAATGCCTTGCATGATCATCAACTTAATATCTTCAAACATTCAATCAGTTGCATGTCATCAATCTCTCCCTTTGGCATTGATGGAAACATACTACATTATCGTACTATACTATTACTAATGCAATATGAAATATACAGTTTCATCAAGCTTTCCTAATGTAACTAATACAAATGTCTGGCTTTCAGTAAGCTCAAATAGCTTAGATTTGATTCTTCCAGCTTTATTTTTGTCTTCAATCCCTTTACAGGATAGATGTAGAATCTTTCTTTCTCTGATGTGATGTGTTCACCTTCTGTGTCAAACTCTCTCCCTTTGACTATTCTAATTTCTTTTGATGTCTCTTGTCAACAATTCTTTTTCCTTTGTATGTACTCTCCCTTTCTGATTACATCTCTCCCTTTGGATACTTTGATGGATATAATCTCTCCCTAATGTGATAATTGATATAATCTCTACCTTTATCTATATGGTAATGAGATATTTCTCTCCCTTTGACAACAATGCCAAACAAAAAAATTTCCAAATAAACTTTTGACAGTAATGTCAAACAAATTCCTTCTATCTATAATATATTCCTTGAATTTCCTAATCCATTGGTAATAACTTTGGTGCTTGGAGTAGATAAATACCTTTTCTATGTATATATTTATCTTTGAAGTTTATTTCTCTTCTTGCATCAACATGAATGATATTATGATAATATGAGGCTGATGTAGCATTCTAGTCATTTTACTGACCAGTAGACAAGGGTCTGACCCCTAGTCTCTTTCTCAAGTATTCAAATGCATCCTTGGGCATTGGCTTGGTGAAGATATCAACCAATTGTTCTTTTGATTGCACATATTCAAGTATCACCTCATTTTCTTAAACTTTTTCTCTTAAATAATGATACTTGATGGAAATATGCTTTGTTTTAGCATGCATGACTGGATTCTTGGAAATCTTTATTGCACTGGTATTGTCACAATAGATAATTACTAGTTCTAGAATATGCATATGCATACCTTCCAGTAACTATTTGATCCATGCAATATTTGAGTAGTTTGCAGCAGTACCAACATACTCTGCCTCTGCAATAGACTGAGAGATGCATCCTTGCTTCTTTCTGATCCATGTGACAAGTCTGTCACCCATAAAGAATTCTCCTCTAGTTGTACTCTTTTGGTCATCAATATTTCCAACCCAATCAACATCGGTAAAGACCTTAAGTTCAAATTTGTCTATCTTTCTCTACCATAAGCCATATTCCTCGATATTCTTTAGATATCTTAGGATTCTTTTCACAGCAGTCTTATGTGATTCTCTGGGATCTGCATAAAATCTTGCAACTATTCATACTGCATGTGCAATATCTGGTCTAGTATGTACAACATACATGAGTTTTCCAATCATAGATCTGTACAATGTCTAATTTACCTCTAATAAATTGTCCTCCTTTTTCATCTTACATCCAGTTGCCATCGGTGTCCCAACTAGCTTGGACTCTTCCATCTTGAATATTTTTAGTACTTCTTTGATGTATTTGGATTATGTAATGAAAATACCATCATCTTGTTGCATGATATGTAGACCAAGAAATAACTTGATCTCTCCAAACATAGACATCTACAACTCTTAGCTTATTTCATTAGAAAATGACTTGCATAGCATATCATTGCCTCCAAATATGATGTCATCAACAAATATCTTAGCAATGAAAATGTTAGCATCAATATCTTCCTTTAAATAAAGATTATTGTTTTCACTACTCCTGACAAATCCAATACTTATAAGATAGGAATGAAGTCTTTCATACTAGGCCCTGGGTGCTTATTTTAATCCATACAAGGCTTTGTGTAGTCTACATACCATCTTCCTCTTATCTGGATCAATAAGCCCTTCTGGTTTCTCAATGTATACCTCTTCCTCAACTATTCCATTTAGGAATGCAGACTTGACATCCATTTGGTATACCTTAAAGCCTTTATAAGCAACATAAGCAAGTAGCATTCTTACTCCTTCTAGTCTAGCAATGGGTGCAAAGGTCTCTCCATAGTCAATTCCTTCTTCTTGTGCATACCCTTTGCATACTATTCTTGCTTTGTTTCTGGTGACTTCTCCATTCTCATTAAGTTTATTCCTGAATATCCATTTTGTACTGATGACATTCTTGTCATCTAATCTTGGTACAAGTGTCCATGTCTTTTTTCTCTATCTGCTCAATCTCTTCATTCATAACACTTATCCATTCATCATTATCAAGTGCAACATTGACATATTTTGGCTCAAAATCACAAATAAGACATCTTGTGTTTAGAGACTTACTTATGATTCTCATACCAGACTTCTTATCTCCTATGATTTGGTTATGTGGATGGTTCCTTCTGACATATCTGGCAAGTACATGTTCATCTCTTTGTCTATCATCTTGATCATCATTCTGTCCTTCATTCTATTATCCATCACTTGGTACATCATCTTGAGCAATATCTTGATTGTCGGTATTTGCAGCCTCATGCTCAGGTGCAATGATCTATTGCTCGGGAGCTCTACATTGTTGGTCGGGTAGAGTGTCAGGTTCCTCATTGTAAACAAACCTGATGTAGTTCTCTAGTTCTTTTGTGCTTTCCTTTTCATTCTTCTCTGCAAATTCATCTATCTTTACATTTTCACTTTCAATAATTTTGTTAGAGGCTTTATTGAGACATTTATAAGCCTTGCTCATGGTGGAATACCCTAGAAATATTCATCATCACTCTTGGAGTCAAGTTTTCCATTTCTATCATCTTTTAAGATATAACATTGACTACCAAATTTTTTGAAGTAACTTACATTGGGTGTGTAACCATACCAAAGCTCATAAGGTGTCTTCTTGGTGTCTTTCTTCAATTGTACTCTATTTAATGTGTAAACAACAGTACTGACAGCTTCCCTCCAGAAGATTTGGGTGATGCCTTTCTCTATCATCAATGTCCTTACATTATCAACTATGGATCTGTTCCTTCTTTTAGCAATTCTAATTTGTTGTGGTGTTCTCAGTGCAGAGACCTATCTTTTGATTCCATGCTCATTACAAAAGTTAGTGAAATAATCTGAAATAAATTACCCTCCTCTATTTGATCTTAAGCATTTTAACTCCTTACCACTTTATTTCTCAACCATTGCTTTATACCATTTAAACATCTTAAATGCTTCTGATTTGTCTTTCAGAAACATTACTATCATGATTCTAGAGTAATCATCAACAAAGAGAATAAAATATCTATCACCATAATAACTCTTTGTCCTCATAGGTCCACATAAATCAGTATGGACTAATTCTAGAATGGCATTAAATGTATGGGTTTTTCTTTTGAAACTAGAATTTGTCATCTTACCTTTTTTACAATTCTTATACATGATATTGATAGGCTTAGTCATCGTCGGTAAGCCTCTTACATTTCTCTTTTTGCTTATCTTTATCATGTTGTCAAAGTTCACATGACACAATCTTTTGTGCCACAACCATATGTCTTTGTTTTTAGCCATAAAACAAGTGGTGTCAGTATCATTCAGATAAAATAAGTTACCTTTTGTCTTCTCACCGGTACCAATTAGATTTCCTAACTTATGGAAGATCTTTGCCTTCTTATTTTTAAATGATACTTTGTTACTTGAATTATTCAACTGAAAAACACTCAATAGATTATAATTCAATCCTTTTACCCAATAAGCATTTTCACATTTTATCTGGTTATTCAACATTATAGTTCCTCTACCTTCAACTGGACAAGGTGTATCATTACCCATTCTTACTGAACCACCATTATAGTATTCAAAAGTCTCAAACTTTTTCTTGTCACCAGTCATATGGTGAGTGCAGCCACTATTTATGACCCAGACATCATTTTTACTAACTTTAGATATGAGTGTAGTTTCTACATACCTTTCTTCATCATCATCTGAATCATATTTTACTGCTATAAACACCATCTCAATGTCTTCATAAGATTCGGTGTCAGTATCATCATCTTTGCATTTAGCTAGGTAACTGGCCTTCTTTCCTTTGTCCTTGTGGTCTTGGGTATCTCTTCTTTCTGATTATCAGTATCTTCTGTAATCACCTCTTTCAAAATTCTTCTCAAATGATCTGTCAGTACTTCAGTCATCTTTTCTTTTGTTAGGACATCTTGTAGCAAAGTGTCCAATCTCTTTACAATTAAAACAAACAAGTGGTAATTTACCTTTGCCTCTTTGCATTCTTCTAGCCATAAGTGCTTCAATTTCATCAAGATCTTCTTCTTCACTTTCACTATCACTATCTTTTCTCATAGTGTGTTTATGACTTGATTTACTTATTCTCAAAGAATATTTGAATACAGACTCTATGTTTGGTAAGACACTATTGTCAAAGTTATTCATCTCAAATGAAAGCAGTCTTCCAATCAAACTATCTAGAGTAACATTTCTATTTTCTATTGCTCTCATTTCTTGTATGAAGATACTCTAATAGCATAAGTAGGCAGTAAGGTTGTTAGAATTTTACTTACCACTGTATCTTCTTCTAGTACACCTACAACTCCTCGGATAGCATTGACTACCTCTTTGATTCTTGTGCTATATTGTGTGTTGTTTTCACCTTCTTTCATTTTGAGATCATCAAACTTTCCTCTAAGGCTTTCTTTCTTGGATCTCAAAACATTCTTGTCACCACCATGTACAAGCATCAATTTGTCCCACATCTACTTTGCGGTCTTGCAAGTTTTTACATCTTCAAATTCAGCATCAAAGAGTGAGGAAGCAAGCTCTATCATCATGCAGTTGTGCTCATGCTTCTCTCATTTTTTCAACTGTTGGTGCTCCTGTAGGCAACACATATTCAGTATCTAAGTATTGAGTAACATAATTTCCAATACTTGATAAGTGTAGTCTTATTTTGCTCTACCATGAAGCAAAAATGTCTTTGTTCAACTTGGGCACATCTCATCGGTTCATCTTGTGATCTTTAGCTTAGGTCTTGAAACCTTCCTTCTAATCAAACAAGCTTTGATACCAACTGTTAGTAATAACTGAGGGGGGGGGTGAATCAATGGCCTCAAATTTTAATCCTTAAATCAACCCTTAAAACTTATAACCACAAATTGTGCCTCTAGTGTTTTTTCCTACAAGATGAATGCCTTGAATTACTTGTAACAAATTACTACTTGTTGGATTGCTTTGTTAAACCTTCTTTTGTATGTTTACCGATAAGCAGTCAACTATTTAGCGAAACATAGTAAATAAACATAGTATACCGATCAATCCAGAATTGCATATGTGAAATGTAAAACAGTAAAGTAATGAAACATAAACACATAACAAATGGATTTTTAGCGTGGAAACCCTATTAAGGGAAAAACCACTGGGACCAGTACCCCAAATTTTCACTCTTCTAAAGTGAGCTCTGTTAGGATCCAACCTTGTTAAATGTTACAAATACAATTTTAGGTGTGACCTTGTTACAGGATTTAAAATATAGTTTGTCACTTAGTATCTGGCATCTAATGCTACCATCCTTGATCAAACACTCACTTGGCCTGTCAATAGGTATCGGGCATATCCAATTCTACTTTTTATGATCAAACTTTTTGATACTCCTTGGGATGTATCTCAATTGTAGAAGACTTTTAAGTCCTACTCTGTTAAGAGACTTGATGCTTCAATTGTTAAACTGAAACATTAAAGTGATCTATTCACACATACAACTTAATTGTATATTTTCAGATCTATTGTAAGTGCATTACCTCTCTAATCAATATAATCAATTTTATACCTTTGCTCCACACTGTTCTACTCTATGATGTCATCTCACTATTTGTCGGTGTCTGCAGAATCTAGCTCTTTCCTCTAGCTTGTTGATCAGGTCTGAATGAAGACTTTCTTCTTCTTCAGAATCTCTTTAGTATCTCTCCTCTTCTCTTGTTCACCCCACTCAATTTGTAATGAATTGGGTTTGTCTCTTTATAGACATTATTTCTCCTTTTCTTAGGTTTCTTGATTCTTGGCTTGATCCACAATTATCACCACTTAGATTTAAAGAAAAACTCTATTTTTTTCTCAAAGAGATCTTCTTTCCAACTAGACAAATCAGATTTAAATCAATTACTTATCCTTGGCTTTATCTGGATGATTAAAACAATGATAAGTATCTGTTAAGTCTATCTTTAGCTTCTTGATAGCTAAGCTTTTTGTCTTTCTGAACTCTCTATTTTTTTGGTCAAAGCTTCAGTTAGTCATAGGTGATAATTGACTGTTCCGTTGGTGTGACTTCAGTTGTCATCAAGATCTCCATCCTTGTCTTTTCCGTCAGGCAACACTGAAATTATATCTATCGGGTTACAATGTGTTTTCGCTCATTGGGAAACATTGTGACTTTTCTCGTCGGTAATTCTATACATTTTATCGTAGGGTAACACTGTGACTTTTCTATTTTACTCTGTCTGTCAGTGTGCACTCCATCGGTGTATACAATCACTTTGCGAATACTTGACTTATATGCATTACTGATAGCATAGCCTTTGATTCATCGATTCTTTGAAGTCTTTGGCAGTATGTCCATGACCATACAAATTATATCAAGTTGACATCAATGACAATACAATACATTAACTAATTTAGTGCCTTGCATGATCATCAACTTAATATCTTCAAACATTCAATCAGTTACATGTCATCAATTCTTCTTTTTTTTCTCCACTAATCAAAAGAGAGATTTTGTAAAATTTGGGATTTAAGGAAGGCAAACTCCCATGTACTTATTTAGGCATCCCTGTAGATAAAATATTGTAAACAATAAAAGGATGAGACACAATCAATGAAAAGATGGATAGAAAGTTGGAATCTTGTAAAACCAAATGGTTATTTGGGGAAAGAAGATCTCATGTTAAAAGAAGTGTTATCAACAATTCATATATATTTATTGTCTTTTTTTCCATTATCAACAATATCTTATTCAAAGTTAGTAAAAAAAATAAGATCTTTTTTCTAGAAAGATTTAGTGAAAAAAAGAAGATTCCAACCATAGCACGGGATAAGATATGTAGAATGAATTCAGCAAGGGGAGTTGGTTTGACAAATCAACTATGGAAAAATTCATCTTTGCTAGCCAAACTGATTTGGAAAATATATAAATAATAAAATATGAAATGGGTAAGAATTATAAAAGGAAAATATATAGATGAATTGAATCCTATTGGGATCTTTAGGGATGCTAATCCTCCAAAAGGCTTGAGGGTATGGAATTTTATGTTTAAATCTAGACTGCTCATAATTGATTATATATCTTGGAATGTAGTAGATGGAAGAAACACTTTGTTCTAGGTAGATTTGTGGGGGGGAGAGGGGCACACAAATATTAATAAATTAATGGATGTAAGTGTTATAAAAGATATATGTGAAATGGAATGGGGAACCTTTTGTCAGAGATTATGTGATAGTGGATGATCTTGTTGCCTCTTTAGGGTGGCAATGGAAACCTTTAGAAGATCTTCCTATTCCAAGAGATGACATTAGATAGTTGGAGGAAATTTTAAAGAATAGGACTTTATCCTTCCAAGAGGGAGAAGAAAATATCATTTGGGAAGGAGCTAAGTCTGGAAATTAAAACTTGAAGGACGGTTATAGAGAACTAGTATCTGATCAACACTTTTATCAAACAAAGATATCTCTTCAGTTATGCTAGGATAAATCGTGTTCTCCAAAAGTGAGCAACTTCACTTGGGCAGTAGTATAGGGCGAGATTCTTACGAAAAAATGGTTTAAGAACCTAGGTTTTGAAGGTCCTTGTATTTGTGTGTTGTGTGAGCATAGTGAAGAAATAGTTAACCACATCTTATTGAATTTTCTCTATGCTCAAGAATGTTGGCAGTAGTTTGTGAGAAATTTTGCTAGACCACGACCCTATCAAATGATATTCTTTGTGTGTTTCAAAGCTGGCCCAAATTGTATACTTCAAGCTTTCGTTCCTTTATGGATTTCTTCCCCTTCAATTTTGATATGGGAATTATGAAAAGAGGGGAATCACAAGTTATTCCAAGAGAGGAGGATGAGTTGGAAATCTTTAACAAATAAGATATAAGCTTCGGTGGTGTAGATTCTAAATAGTAGACATATTTCCTTTACAAGTTGGTATGACAAAATCAAAGGGAAATGGCATGGCCTACAACTTTCCCCCTTGGTTGGATTTAGAGGCAATTCTTGTTGATTAAACAGAGCACAATGTAATTGGTCTCCTCCAAAGGTGGGTTGGGTAAAGCTTAATTTTGATGGGGCTTCTAGAGGTAACCCTAGGGATTTTGAGGCGGGTTGTGCTATTCATTCTTCAAAAGGTGTTGTTTTAGCAAGATTGGCCAAATCATAATAAAATATACACAAATAACATGGCAGAAGTTAAAGCACTTAATGAAGGACTTATTTTATGCAGAGAACTTAACCATAAGTAGGTACAAATTGAGGGGGATTCAACATTGGCTATCAATGTTCTTAGAGCTAGTAAATCATCAAATTGGAGGTTGAATTCAGTATTGGGGAGAGCACTAGAGTTGTTAAAGGCACTGGAGGTAGTTAATTTTAATCATATATATAGAGAGAGTCTAATGGACAGGTAGATGACATGACTAATTTAGGAATAGATGCCATATATTTCAAATAGGTGGGCCTACATATTTTAGTCTCTTTATAATTATTTTCAACCTCTTTAGACCTAGATTTACGTTTTTGCCTTCAAGAGGATGTTGTTCTTAGGATTTGGTATTAGGTTCAAAATGTGGCAATTACATGTTGAGGGTATCGATGTGGGGTACAATGGGTTTGGATGGGTGCCAGGTATTAAAAGAATTAGGTGTGGTATGGTAAAGATGTCACATTTTCTATGCTACCTAGTGACCATTGCATTTTATATCTGATTTAAAATTTGAGAAAATAGTGGCAAATAATACTTTTATTTATTGACTTATGTGAAGCGACGTCCTTCAATAATAATAAAAATATCGTTGGTAGATTAAAATTTTAGAAAGTTGACATGATAGCTTCAAATGGCATATCTATTACTCATTTTGTAGTATTTAATAACTTGTTAGAATGTAGGGAGTATGTAGTAATTTGATAGCCTAGTTTTAAATCAAATTTCAACAAGGAAAATGGGAAAGATTAGGGAAAAGATATGGAGTACTTGTAGGCAGAGCTCCATCTCCCATGATAATGAATTAATGTGATTGAGGTCCCTGGTAATTTTAGTGAAGCTTTCTAGATTTGTGAATATATGGAGGTGGAAATGTTGATATTTGAAGGAATTTAGGAGTCCTGGGTATCAAATATGGAGTATGGATTGTTGGGAATTACAAAAAAGGAATTCCCAAATCCAACGGATATTGAAGAGTATTTGCCTCATTGATTTGTAGGGGCTCCTGGTCTTTGTTGGGTGGTAGGAAACAAGTTTCCTAGAGGTTCTTCAAATGATGTTTTTCTCTCTAATGCTTAATAAATGAATACTTTTGTTTGTGCTTTTTGTTCATGCTTCTTCTAAGAATAGTGGTTCCATGGGCAGCTAATCTCATTTCTCGGTTGTGTATAGTGAATTTTTCGTCAACAACTATTAGTTTTAGAAGGTTGAAACAATGAAACATTGTCCTATGTTACTATTAGGGATCATAGGGATCCTTAAGACTTTGATTTTAGCTTATCTTCATGATGTAAGGTGGTTTGTATATTCTTGATTATTAATTAAGTTGAGAGGCTTCCTACAGTGGCAGTAAATTTGTTTGTCAACATTTATCTTTTTTGAAAAAAATTGATGGTTAATCACATGTCTTATAATATGGAATGACAAATGTTATATTATAATATAATATTAAATACTTAAACAAATTAGAAAAATAAACATACAGTTACAAAGAATAATAAAGGAAAACATAGAGTTATAAAATGATTCTTATACTGACAGTTACAAAGTGGAAGTGGAAATGATTCTTACACTAGTAGTTACAAAAGGGAAATGGAGATCCATATGCATGAAATTGTCTATATGTGCATTAGAATTTAGAGGCAATTTGATTTAACCTGACATTTGAACAGGTAATGGGTCTGAATTTTTTTATTTTTTTTTGCATTTTACTTTCAACATTAGACTAATCCTAATGCATTTTGAATTGTACAGCAGTAGTCTTTCTATACACGATTCCTTTTCCTTTTCAAATCATATTTGGATGGTTTAAAGTATTGGATCTGTGTAGATCCAATCCTGCTCCAAACTCAAATTAACGAGGGGTTAGTAGAACCGATTTGCAATGGGGGAAAGCAATAAAAAATACTAAGAACAAATCCACAGAATATAAAATAACAAGCAAAGATAGAGGAAAAAAATTAATGCAAACCACGTGCTCAAGGATTCTATTGCTTCTCTCTACTCCTTCTAAAATGCTATGTGTGTGGTGCTCAGTATTGGTATCAAAAATGTCTATGACTTGAGAGTGTTGAGAAAATGATATCGATTATGATCACAAGAATGCTTTGATGCTTCGTACGAGAATCATGTAGAGTAAGGGTACACAAAATATTGAAATCTTGGATCCTTTAAATGGGTGTGAAGGGTTTATTATATAGAAAATAGAAATGATTTGAACTGTTGAGATCGATCCCAGAGATTAGAGGATAAATGGTTTAGATTAAAGGGAACTAAAGAAGCAATTAGTAAACTCCACATCTTCAACTTGGAGAGAAGAGGTAATGTTTTAGTTAACTGAGGACCAACCAGTAAAATCCACCTCTTCAACTTGGAGAGAAGGGGTCATGTTTTAGTTTAACTGAGGAGCAACCAGTAAACTCCACCTCTTCAACTTGGAGAGAAGGGGTGATATTTTAGTTTAACTTAGGAGCAACCAGTAAACTCCACCTCTTACTCTTGGAGAGAAGAGATAATGTTTAGTTAACTGAAAAGTTGATCATGAGTTACCTTTTTGAACTTGAGAAAGGATTTATTTGAATATTTACTTAATTTTTGTAATTAAAGTATTCAAACATGTGATAATTGATTTTATTATTATTTAGAATTGAATTATTGAGTGAAATTAAATAAATTCAATCAAATTAATTTAATTAGAAGAATTAATTAATAATTTTAAATATATAAATTTGGATGATTAATTAATTTTTATTAACTATACTAATTTTCATAGATGATTAATTAATGATTAAAAAACCATTAGTTAATTTAGATGATAATTAGTGTTTTAATGTAAGGTCACAAGTATGTCTATTTTAGGGTGTCTACATTTTCCCCTCTTTGATGCATTGTGTCTTGTCACACTGTGACAAAGAATCTTCTATTTTGATCCTACCCTAGCTTGCCCTGACGAGGTGTATTAATTATGCCCCCTCAACAAATTTGAGTGAAAAGTCACGACATGAGCGCTAATTTGTTGATACTAGAAAATGATTGTCTAAGCATCTTGCAAGTTGTGAAAATAGTTAAATATGTTCCTGATATTAGTTGTGAAAGTTTCTGGGACCCGGGACGATAAAATAAGGCCCCTTGAGGAATTAGGGTTTCCTTTGATCTCTTATAAATAGCTTATGGGCCCTTTCATTTGTCACTTTGCATCTTGGAGCTCCTGATTCTCTGGTAAGATTTGATTCAGATTTTCTTGTTTTTCTTGCTTAATTTTGAGCGATGGTGGGCCTTCTAGGAGTCATAAACTTATCTGACCAACTTCATACCTTCTGTCATCTAGCTGGATCCAAACATACTGTGAGTATCTTATCCCTAGTTCATTTATTTCTTGTCATTAAAGCTTTTTAATTCAATTGTCTTTTCTCTATTTTTGTAAGTGTGCCACAATTGTCGGTGATTTTTTTGCATTTGCAGATTGCGTGCTACAATTGATGGTTTTGTTCGGCAATTGATAAGTGTACCACATTAGGATGTTTTAAAGCCACAATTTTCATTTATGTTTCCTAATTGATGTTTGAATGTCGTAATTAATGCTTGTGTTTTGCAATTGATATTATATAGTTTGTTTTTGTCCTTTTTGCACATGTCTAATTTGCTTTGTCAGTCCTAGAATTGATCATTGTATGTACTTTTGATTTGTAGATTACTAGAAACATTTTGCGGTATCGAGAGTCCAGACTAGCAAGTTTGGTTTATATCTTTAAGCTATCTGAGGATGAGAGATCCATTCTTAGAGATGTAGGATTATATTATGTTGCCTATATGCCCGAGATCATGACCAATAGGGGTCTGATCTTTTCTTTATTCGTGGCATTCTGAGATGTACACCTTTCAACTTCCTAGTGGAGAGTGCACTGTCAATCTTGAGGATGTTTACCGCATTCTTCAAGTGCATATCCAGGGTGCCTTAGTAGAGTTTTCTCAGTAGTCTAGTGTTGTTTCCTTATTTGAGATGGCTGGTCTTCCTATTGATCAGTTCAAGATGTATGATCCCTATGATATCTCATGCTCCTGATTTTTCATGGGGTTAGATAGATTGAGCACATTGTTTGGTAGTTTGATCTACAGGATTCTATGTCCCGACCATAAGCAGCATGGCTTTGTCATAGGATGGGGAGCTTCCCTGCAAGGTATGGTGAGAGACCATACTGTTTATGCATGGGGGCCTTGTATGTTGGCACATATGTACCATCATATGTTTTATGTGGCTTACCGAGGTAGTAAGTCACTTGGATGCGGTGACTTTACTTCATATCTGGGTGTGGGAGCGCATAATTGTATGTCATCCTCTAGGTGCTCATGATCTTCTTGTTGGGAGACCGTATGTGTTTATGTATGATGGAATTATGGTGTAGGCCCATATGGGGCATCTGATGTACTGGAGGCAACAGTTGGATATGATGCCTTACTTCATTTGGAGGCCTTATAGAGCATGCCTTATGTGGGAGGGTGAGGATGCACACCTTTCTTTATGTTGGTAGAGGAGGTTCTTGATTGGACATGTGACAAAGCATATTCATATGATATATCTGCACACAATGACATGGTGTTGCAGCATTTCCAGAAGTGCCAAGATGTGACTGATTCTTATGCATACTTTTCTCAGAGATCTCAAGATGTTGCTCTGTGGGGTGCGTTGATATTGATACATGCTAGGACTAAGTTCAATGGTCTAGGACCTATTGCATAGACTTGGTGATCAGTCATTGTGGATCTAGGTATTATCTGTTTATTGCTTATTTCTTGTTTGGTACATGTACCTCTTTAGGTTCATTTGATATCAATCTTGATTTGATTCTTTATTATGCTTCTTATCCATGTCGTACTGATACTGAACTTGTTTTTTTTGCAAGCACAACCCCAAATTTTAATTCTTGATGGCTGACAACTCGACCTATTTACCTTAAAAATGTATCATGTCATGTTAATCATGTCATTATGAGGAGGCCCCAATAAAGGGGTAGAGGGAGGAATGGAGGTAGAGACAGAGTGATAGATGGAGGGAGAGATGGGGGGAGAGATAGCAGAGGTGGTGGACAGGGTATGGGAGAGGGGATGGTAGGGATGGAGGTAGATACAAGGACATATGTCATGGTAGGGGTGATGACAATGATGCTAATCCTAGGATGGGTGGTGTGGGTTTTAGGACTAGAGGTGGTAGCCCTAGGGTGAGTGAGTGTATGAGTGGGCAGGTTGGTAGCTCCAGTCCAATGGGATTGAGGGTTGTATTGGAGGAGGAGGATGGGATGGAGAAGGAGGGACCTTAGCTTGTTAGGAGGGTGAGGAGGAAGATGGAGGAGAGAGATGTGGAGATGGTAGATATTGAGGGGGTAGGGTATGAGTCCTCTCCTTCTAGAAGTGATAGCAGTGATAGCAATGGGAGTGGGAGTGAGTGTAGCAAGGAGGACTCCTGGGTGGTTAGAGGTGAGGGGTTGAGAGGGACTGGGGAGGAGGGTCATATGGATGTGGCTATAGGTGGGAAATATAATGATCCATAGGAGGTGGAGCGATTGACCCAGGAGATAACTGATTTGCAGGTTAGATTGGTGGCCTCAAAGGCACGTGCTACATCCTTGGAGAGTAGGGTTGCTGCTGGTGAGAGTTAGATTACTCATGTAGAATTTAAGGTTATTGCTACAAAGGCTAAGGAGAGACAAGCTCACACAAATGTTAGAGTTTATTTGGATAGTGTTTAGGATCTTTCTTTGAGGGACTCCTATGATTGGCCCTAGAGATCGGATCGTGAGGCCAAGAAGGAGATTGAGTATTGGCGGAGATACTATGAAGGTGTTTTTCCTTTTTTCAAGCATGTTCTAAGTTACAATGCCTCACAGAGATCTAGCAGAGCACATTGATTATAGAGCAGTGGTTTGGTCAGAGATCCTTTGCAGTAGCAGAGGCTATGACCTAATATGCCACCTCCTTATCCACCTAGAGGCGAGGGTGGGGGTAGCACTTGTTGGAAATTTTGTAGCTTGATCCATTATGTACCTTGGTGTACCATTTTTTGTATCAATTTTTTACTAATGCTATACTGATTTTGTATCCATGATGTATCGATATTTATAGACATTTACGTTGATCACCATTTTGGAGACTTGAGACCATCCATTGTACTCAGACATATGATATATGAGATGTTCTATTTATGACATGATTTTATATGATGTGCATTTTATTTCTATATGCTTTATATATGTTGATGCACTTTATGAGATGCTTTATGGTTATATGCATTTGTTGTGATTTTATTATGCAGACTCTTAAATGTGTGATCTTTACTTCCTTATGATACTAACATATGTATGCAGGATGAATCTTATAATGAATGCATATCTATATGATATATTGATGATGTATGCATGTTTTAATTTCTTTTCTTATGCAATAAATGAATGCAATCTCAAAATGTACCATGTGTATGAGTAAATGCATGTGTTATTTTAGAAGAAAGTTAGTGATAGATGAGGTGTGATAGGAAGGGATTGAATGAAAGACAGAGTGATGAAACCAAGTCATTTTTTGTGTTTTCCAATTTTTTTCATCATTGCACCTTATTATAAAAAGGAAGAGACTCAAATGCACCTAGATATTGACCATCTGGATACCACTATGATCTCTGATAGCCCAAAGTAGAGAAACTGAATAGAAAGAGTATCTAGTGCACCCAGATATTGACCATTTGGATACCTCTATGAATTCAAATGAAAAGAAAGAGAACCAAATTCACCCAAATATTGATCATCTGGATACCACTATGATCTTTGATATAAAGGAGAACCAAATGCACCCAGATATTGATCATCTAGATATGGCTATAATTTTCGATAAGAAAAAATAGATTACCAAAGAGAAAAACCAATCCACCCAGATATAGACTATCTGGATACCGATATGATTTCTTAATAAATACAAGAAGATAACAGAAAAATGATTGTTCAATTCTTTTCCAGGGGTTAGCTCAGATAGTGGAGTTGTGTGGCTGCCAAATATGTGACAACTCCTACTGCATTTATCTTGAATCATCATTGCCACAGAATTGAATTGAAATAGTCCACAAACAAAAATTAAAAAAACAAGATTATGATCCATCATAGCTACTCTCATCACTTAGTGGTATCCTTGAGTAGTGTAAAAACATAATCGTGAAAGATAGACTGACAACCGTCTGACATGACTGACCTAGTCAACATTATACTATTCTTGGATTGCTTGATTTTATGATGCTTGATTGCATCTAGTTTTAGGAATGGATGACTCGTGTAAGACCAATTTCTCTGGTTTTGGGTAATCTGTCACTGTATAAGACAATATATAGTTTGATTTGAATATTGATTGATTGATTTGATTGTTGACAGATTTAATCACTGATAAAGTTGAGTCATATGAGTCCATTGCTGATTTGAAAACCTCACAGTTTTGACATTTGATTGATTGTTTGATCGTCATTCACTTCTTGATAACAAGGATGATTTATTGATGAGATTTTTCAATATTTGATTTTTTTATGATGATTGATTTTTTTTCAGGACATTTTTCTCTTTTTAGGAATTTTGATGACTTTTTAATATTTTTTTAGGACTTTTAGAATTGCCCCTAGTCCAGTGGACCAGTACAAACCATGGATAAGTGTGATGCTCAAAAGGGGATTATGATTCTAAAAATATCTTGGGTAATTAATCTTGCATGCGGAGAGCACACGCTTTAGTCTTTTGGAGTTCATTGATGGTGAAGCAGGATTTTGAACACTTGGCACCTAGTTACTAGGTTTTCACTAAGGTACATGCCTAATAGTTCATGTTTGCTAGGTTTTCACTGAGAGAGCGATTGTGTTTCTCTTTATTTTTCTCTTTTTTAAATTTTTTTTTGCTATCTGCAAGGTGCCTGTTTGCGAGGTTTTCACCAAGGTAACCTTTTATATTTTTTGTATTTTTTGTATTTTAGATATATTCCATTGGCCTCGGGGCCTCAGGCATAGAACCTTTTGAGGTGCATGTTGTTGATTTAACCAGGGATTTGATCTCCTTCTTGAGTTTCCAATTGATATGCCCTAATATTGCATGATATTATGATGATGTAGGGTCCTAGCCAATTAGGTTCAAACTTTCCTAATTTAACCCTTTCTGCTTGGTTCTTTTGATTCTCCATAAGGACAAGATCTCCTACCTCAAATATTTGTGGTCTAACCTTCTTGTGATAGTTTCTTCTAAGGAAATTATGATAGCCTTGTAAGTGATTGAGAGCATTCTTTCATCTCTCATCTAACAGTTCTAGTTCATTGAGTCTTTCTACTCTATAGTCTTCATCTGAAATGATGTTCTTCAGTGAGATTTTGAGGGATACAATTTCAAATTTGAGGGGTAGGAATGCCTATGATCCGTATGCTAATGATAATGGAGTTTCTCTTGTAGGGGTTCTCACACTAGTTCTGTATGCCCAAAATGCGGGTTTAAGCTACAAATGTCAGTCTCACCCCGATTCATTAACCATTTTCTTTAAGATATTTAGGATGGTTTTGTTAGTGGCTTCTTCTTGCCCATTCCCTTGGGGATAGTAGAATGAAGAGAAACCTTGCTTTGTCTAGAACTTGTCACAAAGGTCTTTAACGCCTTTCATTTTGAAAAGGTGTACCGTGATCTATGAGTATGGCTTGAGGAATTCCATATTGACAGATGATGTTGTTTAGTATGAACATGGAGATTTTCTTACCTGTAATGTATGTGAGAGGAATTGCTTCCACCCATTTGGAAAAGTACTCCATTGTAGTAATGACGTACTTGTGACCATTAGAATATGTTGGTGTAATCTTACCCACTAAGTCAAATCCCCATTTAGAAAATGGCCATGGTGAAGTGATAGGGTTGAGCTCTTGAGTTGGTGGATGGATAAGATCTCCATGAATCTGACATTGTCAACACCTTTGCACTTATTTATTAGCATTTGTCTCTACTATGGGCCAGTAGTATCCCATTCTGATGATCTTCTTTGCCAAACTATTTCCACCTATGTGGGCCCCACAAATTACCTCATGTACCTCGTACAAGGTTCTCTAGGATTTCATGAAATTGAGACATCGTAAAAGAGTTCCATCTAGACTTCTTCTATATAGAGTACTAGCAAGAAGGCTGTACCTAGAGGCTTGGCAGATGAGGGACTTCTTTTGGTTCCTAGATAGGTCAGGTGGTAGGATATTATTTTGGAGGTAATTGTATATGTCATGGTACCAGGGGGAATCAGGACCAACAAGGATGCACGTTGACTCTGTGATTGGAGCTTGATATGAAAGTATCATTAATTTCTCTACTTGAAATTAGAATCTGGTCTTGTTTCCTGGCATGTCGATCAAGTATTCTATAATAGCCATCATATTCATTGCTTTGTTTTGAACTCTTGGAACCTGGTTGAATATAATGAAATGAAAAGAAGCTCGCAACCTATCCATCAACGCTCTATATGGGATCAATTTCTCATCTTTTTTCATGTAGTTATTGTTTACTTGGCTGATGACCAATTGGGAATCCCCATTGACTTTTAGGTTCTTTATCCTTCATTATATAGCTATCTTTAATCTAATGAATAGAGCTTCATACTCAGTTATGTTGTTCGTGCATGGAAAGTTGAGTCAGAAAGACTTAGGAATTGCATCATTATTTGGAGAAATGAGTACTATCCCTGCTCCAGCACCATGGGTTGTGTATGACCCATCAAAGAATAGTTTCCAAACCTCTATTATCGGTTGTACTCTAGGAATGGACTCATCTGGGAAGTTAGACACTATGGGATGATGATCTTGTATTGGTACCTCTGCTAGTTGGTCCGTGATTACTTTCCCTTTGATAGTGTTTTGATCCACGTAATCTATGTCAAATTCACTTAAGATCATGACCCATTTGGCGAGTCAACCCGTTAGTGTTACTTTACTCAACAAGTACTTCAATGGATCAATGTGTTCTATTATCTTTTTTTGATGACTCAACATGTAATGTCATAACTTCTAGGAAGAAAAGACAACTGCGAGGCATGAATTTTCAATTGTTGAATAATTTAGCTTGTAGCCCACCAATGTTCTATTGAGGTAGTAAATGACTATTTCCTTTCCTTGGTCATCATGTTTTTCAAAGAGAACACCTAGTGCGGACTCCATTGCTGAGATATATAAGAGTAGTGGCTGGCCTTGAATGGGTGGCACCAATATAGGAGACTTCAATAGATAATCCTTGAATTTTTAAAATGCTTTCTCACACTATTTTGTCCACATAAAGGCCACATATTTATGTAGTAGGTGCTAGAATGGGTGACACTTGTCTTCTAGTTGGGTGTTGAATTTCCTGATAGATTGAAGTATGCCATGTAGACCCCATAGTTTCCTTATATTGGTCGATGGTGGCATGTACAAGATGGCCTTGACCTTTTCTGGGTCCATTTTGATTCCTTTATGTGACACAATGAATCCAAGGAGATTTCTAGTAGTAACTTTGAATGCACACTTATTTGGATTTAGTCTGACCTTGTATTCCTGCATTCGATCAAATATCGGGCCCAAAAATTATAGGTGAGTTTCCCTGAGCATTGATTTAGGTAGTATGTTATCGACATAGTCTTCCATTATTTTATGAATTAGATCATGAAAGATCATGGTCATTGCCCTCTGATAAGTTTCACCTGCATTTTTAAAGACCAAATGGCATTACGTTCTAGTAGTAAGTGCCCCAGGCACATGTGAATGTGGTCTTGTGTTGGTCCTCTGGTGC
This sequence comes from Thuja plicata, assembly GCA_018584345.1. NCBI lineage: Eukaryota > Viridiplantae > Streptophyta > Pinopsida > Cupressales > Cupressaceae > Thuja > Thuja plicata. Next base: position 62,006 of record MU227538.1, on the reverse strand, counting down.
AATCCAAATTTGGTTATATCCAGAGAATCCATCCATGAGTGATAACATTTGGTGCCCTGCTATTAGGTCAACTATCATATGAATGTTTGGTAGAGGAAAGTCATCCTTGGGACACACCTTGTTTAAATCTCTAAAATCTATGCATATACGGATTTGACTATTGTGTTTGGTTACTGCCACTAGATTAGATATCCAATCCACATATGGAATTGGTCTTATGAATCCTGCATCTAGGATTTTCTTCAATTCTACTTTGACAAGTAAAGCAATGTGCAGATGCATCTTTCTCAGTCTTTGTTTAATAGGTTTTGCATTTGGTAACAATGGTAAATGATGTAGCACTAGCTCTGGATCCAAACCTGGCATGTCTGTGTAAGACCATGCAAATATTATTTTCCTTTCCTTGAAGAAACTAATGATTCATTCTCTCTCCTCTAGTGTAAGAGACTGTAATACATAAATTTGGATGGTCTTCTAAATAGGGTTTGCACAATGGATATTTGCATGTAAAAGAGACCCTAAGCCATATTCAACCATTTACATTTAATTTTTATGATAAGGAATGTAAAGCTTGGAAACACTTGCAAAGAATAATGGAGTAAAATACCTACCTCACATCATAAAAAATCTGGAAATACCCTTTTTCTGATGCTTGTGTTGAGTTTCTAGAAAATCTAAGATCGGATCTAGAACAGAAACATAGAGACGAACAAAACCCAGAAAATATTTTTTTGATCTGACATAGTTAAGATTTTGACCCTCAAGTCAATGTCACCATTGACCCAGAATTTTTGATTCTGACCTAGGGAAAAATTACCCTCAAAAATATCTGATAGAAAATCTATTTTCGGATCCTGATATTTTTCCAAAAAGGGTATCTAAATCTGCACTCCAAGTCACCGTTCTGAACCTGTAACTCCCAAAACATAACCTGCAAATATCTGAAAAAGATGGTTTTGGGGTGGCTATATAGGGTTTTGCCTTAGTCAAACCCTCATTTTGGCGGTTTCCACCTCCACAAATAGAAAAATATAGTAGAATGTATGTGTGTGTGTTGCTCTTGGAAAGAGCTTTGAATGTGTAATGCCAAGATCTAATCCTCTGGATTAAAATCCTATATTTGAATATGATAAAGAAAGCATACCAAGCCCCCAAGGCTAAAGTATTCCTATCAAATTAACAATCTATAGTTGCTACTCCATGATAGTATCTTTTCACTGCTTGAATGTTGAAAATGGTGGATCCAAGAAGAAGGAAGGAAGGAAGAACTCTTTCTTGCTCCAAAGAAGATCCACAATAGATTGTCCACAAAATGCTTATATGTATTAAGGCATAATAATATCTTGTCCTTCTATATCATCCTCTATCTTTCTTACATCATCATCATGTCATAATTATAATTGCATAATATCATCTTACGATTTTCTTTCATGAAGAAATGAAGGCAAAAGAGAGTGTTTATATAGAGATCTCAATATAGACCTCCTAAGGCAATGCAAGGGACCCAAATTCAAAGTTCACCTTGAATTATGGTCCAATTAAAATCACAAGCCAAGGATGGGATGTATTAATTAGAATATCTAAGAAATCACTTCTACATCCGGACCCGGGGACCTATTTTTAAGTTTAGAACCCCGATAAGCTCTGGATTTGAAAGCGGGGACCAACACTTGACAAAGGTCAATGTCTACCTCAACCTTGACCTAGGTCAAGGAAGACCTCAACCTTGACCTAGGTAAAGGTCAACCTTGATTCTAACCTAGGTTAGAATCAAATTCAACCCTAACCTGAGGTTTCAGGCAGGTCACCTTAAGAAATCTGTAGGATTCCTAGGTCAGACGGGGACCTAGGAAGGTGAGAAAACACACCAAAGTGATGAGAAGAGGCACATAAGAAATAGAGGAGGTATGATGAATATTAGGAGAGCCTATACATATTTTCTACCTAAAAATAGAGCCACAAAGAGGGAAATTAAGGAGGATCCATAGAATCCTAATCCTAGTTTCACCTAGAAATGCAGAATCAAGTGCAGATGCATCCTAAATGCAAATCTAATATGAAAGTGTACTAAACGAGGGTGCTAAACCTACCAAAATGGAATTTCTTCCATTTTAATATGATACATTTAGCTCCCACTTTATCTTAGATATGACACTACATGAATATGCAAGCTAAAGTAAGAAAACATCATAAAGTAAAAAGGATATAGCCAAGTCCTCAACGTGGAGATCTTGCGAGAAACTATTAGTACTCGCAACCTGTAGCACACAAGGTTAATGAAAATCCATAGAGCACCTAAGCCTTACTAGGATGAATTTTAGAAGTCCATAGAGCCCCTTATGCCCCCTTTTTTGGCTTACTAATTCTGAAAGGTGAAACAAGTTGATAAGGTTAGATCTATACACTAGATATGAAGTTTATTGAAAATTATTTTCCTAAACTAGTTAGAAGGATTCCAAACCTTCCTAAAATAATTCAATAGGTTAGGTATCTGAATCAAAATTCCAACACCATTGACGACACTGAAAATAGAGCTACCAAACTCAAGTTATGATGAAAAGAGTGAATGTCTATCTAAATGCATACAAAGGGAAATTTGAATTTAACCTAGGTAAATTTAAACAAAACCCTAATACAAACCTAATTTGCAGCTATAAATAAGAGAAATAAACACTTCCATTCTCATTCTTACCATTTGTAGAGTTTAGAAAAATAAGCAGAATGTCGAAGAGAGAAGAACTTTGAGCGAGTCGCAGAGAGGTCCTGAGAGAGCGCTGGCTAGCGGACAACCACTTCTTGAGGTAGGTTCCTTGTTTTGATATTTGCAATTGAAAAATTTCTATTTTTATAGGGAAGGTCGACCTTGACCCAAAAAGGTTGACCCTGACCTAGTTATGTGGACCTTCACCCTTTAAGGTTGACCATAACTAGGAATTTCTCATCCTTTCTGGGGATAAGGTCAAGCCTAACCTGAAAAGGTCGAGCCTGGCCCAAAAATGTTGACCTTGACCCAAAAAGGTTGACCTTGACCCAACAAGGTTGACCTTGACCTATTCAAGTGGGTATTATAGTTTTCTGATGATAGAGTACTGATATGATGTTGTTTGTGCTGACAAGATCTTGTCCATCTCTTAGAGCACCCCTTTGGAGGGCTATTACTGACTATCAATGAGAACTTGTCTGAGCTACAACAGGATGAGATACAACCATTGAGAGATGTGGGATTGTACTGGGTAGCAGTCCTACCATAGATGAGGTTCCATCGATCCATGATATTAGCCATGATAGAGAGGTGGGATGAGGAAACTTGTTCCTTCCATCTTCCGTCAGGAGAGATCATGATCACAATAGAGGATGTATGTAGGATCCTACAACTTCCATTCTGAGGTGAGCCTATCAGACCAAGAGTGCAGCAGGGTCCTCCCAAAGTTTTTTAGATGGGGAGTATTGTTTGGGATGAGTACCACAGATGAGGACCCAATCAAATCAAATCACTCCTTCATCCATACTAGCAGGCCCGACACCTTTGGTAAAGAGAGTGATGCTATGTATACTCTCTTTGGTTGTAGTACCCAACATAAAGGGTACAGTCTTCTTAGCACCATTCACCCATCTTATACGTAGGATGGAGAGCAACATGAATTTTTTCTCATGGGGCCGCAGCATGTTAGCCCATCTTTACCATGAGTTGTGTTAGTTAGTGAGATTCTAGCGGAGAGTCTTACAATATTCACTTTGCTATAGGTTTGGATGTTTTAGAATTACACATGTACACGACCATAGGGTGTTCCAGTGACAATAGATGCAAGCACACTAAGAGATTTTTCTTATCCACTAGTCGATGTCTGGCAGTATGGGGATATCCTCTTTTGGAGGGTACACTTCAACCGTATACTAGATATTGATGTGATATGGAGACCATACTATCGAATGATAGAATGGCCAGATACTCAACACTAGCTGAGACACTCACAGTAGCGCAACCTGGTAGAGGGTCCTATTAGTCATGTAGTGATTCCATATTAATATGATAGAGTGATGAGATGGTTTGGTCAGACACAAGGGGTCCCTCAACAATACCTCAATATGTATACCTGACGAGATACTATTAGAGACCTGGCACTATACGTTGACCTATGGTAGCAGATATTATAGATAGCAAGATAGATGTGACTGACGATACAGAGGTATCTCCTAATGTATCCTATTCAGGAATCAACAGAGACTATATCAGATATTGGATTCGATAGGGGACCCACCCCATCTTCCTTGATGACTACCCCACAGGTGATCCAGGTCTTTCAGAGAGGACCCACCGAGGTGGTGACATACCAGCAGAGGAGGAGGGAGATCAGAGAGATGAGGAGGATCCCATCTCTAAGTGAGATCCTATAAAGGAGGAGAGAGAAGAGGAGAAAGAATATGAGGGGGCAAAGGAAAGAGCAGAGGAGATGCCCCCAGGCGGTAGTATAGGTGCAAATGATTGTGTGGTCTGTATTGTACCATTGAGATCAAAATGACCTCCCCATGCGCATACAAAGACACCACTACCTAGACCTTGACATAATAAGTAGGGAGAGGGTATTCACTCCATTCCCCCACCATGTAGATCCTTTGGTGACACCCAGGAGGGAGATCCAGGTATGATATATGTAATTGATTAGAATACTTTAAGTAAATATTTTTCTAGAAGAAGTACTAAAAGATAAATATGTTTGAATTTTGCAGCTAGCGTAGAGGAGTGGAGGAGATTTGTATCTGAGGTCCTGAAGGATACATTTATATCCTACTGACTGCCAGCTAGCAAGTGAGAGTCCCTTATTGGACAGAGGGATCCTGGTAGACATGCAGATATTTTTGCATGCGTCTAGCGAGAGATGAGGTTGTGCATAGAGAGAGAAGAGAAACATATGGCTGACCTACAGAGAGCTCAGGAATATAACTATGAGATGATAATTTTGAGGAGCCACACATAGACTACCGTACCAAGATCCTCAGCCTCACACCATAGATCAAAGAGAGTCGGGAGCCACTGACCCTCAAAGCATAGAGATAGAGATTGATAGACATGGCACATGTGCCATATATGTACCAAACTCATAGAAGGTTATATATGAAAAAAATCCTTTACCCAGTTAGTTCTATGATTGATATCTTGTACTTTTCATCAATACACAAAAACTTAACAGAAAGAAAGAATGAAATTATGTATGAATGCATTCAAATTACATAACCTATAAAACATACCTAACTATTCTATAAGGAATACATAAATACACAAAGAAAGAATGATATATTTAGGGATAATATCATTTGAGATGCATAATATTAATAAGTTCCTTAAGAGGGACACCATTCATATCAGTAATCTTAAAAGCACCTGAAGTAAAATCCTCAATTACTATGAAAGGTCCAAGACAATTAGGGCTAAACTTCCCTTTTTCACCGAGTAAAGCATTCACATTCCTTTGATTTTCGTACAAGACTAAATCACCTACCAAGAATGACCGTTCAATCATGTTATGATTATACTATTTCTGAAGTGATTTATGATAAGCCTTAATATGTTCCAAATCATTTATCCGTTATTCATCCAACATTTCTAATTCATGTAGTTGTTGTTCCCGAAAAGTATCCTTGTCAATTATCCCATGAAATGAAATATGCAAAGAAGGTATTTCTAATTCTAAGGGCATAATAGCATCAGTACCATAAAAAAAATTATAAGGAGTACCCATGGTAGTATGGACACAAGTCCTATAAGCCCATAACGTATAGGTAAGTTGGGCATGCCAATCTTTCGCATGCTTATTAACTATTTTCCTTAAGATTTATTCAATAACTTTATTCGATGCTTTAGCTTGACCATTAGATTGAGGGTAATAGGGAGTAGAAAATATATGTTGAATACGGTATTTTTCCAAGAATTTTGTGACTTCTTTATTCTTGAAATAAGTGTCGTTATCCGAAACTATCGTTGAAGGAATACCAAATTGTGCTATAATATGATTAAGGATAAAATCAAAAATAACATCCGCAGTAGTAGAATGGATAGGAATAGCTTCTACCCACTTTTTAAAGTAATCTGTAGCTGTCAGGATGTACGTATGTCCTTGAGAAGAAGCTGGTGAGATTTTTCCAATAAGATCAAAACCCAAAATACTAAAAGGCCATGGAGCAACATGATTATGAAGCTCACGAGCAGGAGCATGAATTAAAATACCATGTTGCTGACACTGAGGACACTTCTTAACAAACATAAAAGAATCTTGTTCCATTGTTTTCCAATAGTATCCCATTCTAAGAATTTTATTAACTAAGGACTTCCCGCCAAAATGTCCCCCATAAGAAACAGAATGAGCTTCTTCTAAAGCTATCAGAATTTTGGTTCCACCAAGAAATCTTAATAGAAAACCATGATAAGAACGTTTGTAAAGCGTATCTCCTAAAATGATATAACATGCTGCAAGTTTCCTAATACAATTACACATGTTCCTTGTTTCTAATTCTGGAAAAGTATTATCTTTCAAAAAAAGAAAGATATGCGAATACCATTCATCCAAATGTAAGTTAAAACAATTAGTAGTAACCTTATTAGAAATTGCAGGGTGTTTAAGAGTATGTATAGTAAATTTGAAGTCTTTAGAATTATTCTCAAGACAAACCAAAGAAGCTGCACTTTCCATGGAGTCCGCATGTCGATTATCTTTCCTAGGTAAAGTCTGAATTGTATAAGAAGACAATTGGGAAAGAATATCAAGAGCCAAATCTCTATATTGTGTCATTTTATCATTCTTAGTCTGATAACCTCCTTTGGTTTTTTCAAAAATCAATTGTGAATCCCCGTAGATTTCCAATTTTTTAATATGAAGGGATGAAGTTGCTCGTAAGCCAGCTATAATAGCTTCATACTCCGCAATATTTTTAGTACAAGAGAAGGTCAATTTATATGACATAGGGATTGGTTTCTTTGTAAGAGGGATCAGGATAATGCCTACACCAGAACATGTCTTACATCTAGAACCATCAAAATATAATTCTGAAACATCTTCCTTCTTAATAGCTAAAATGTTCTCATCAGGGAATTCTATTGAGGTAACGATCGTATCATAATGAGGACAAGGATCTTTAGCAAAATAATCAGTTTAAGCTTGTCCTTTAATTGAATTTTGAGGAATGAAATTAAGATTGAATTATGTAAGTAACATCATCCATTTTTCCAGATGGCCAGAGAGATCAGTCTTTGAGAAAAGGTGTTTTAGAGGATCAAATTTAACAATCACATTAACCTCAACATTCAACAGGTAATGCCTGAGTTTTTGACAAGCATAAACTAAAGCCAAGCATTGTCTTTCCAAATTAGTATATCTTGTTTCGTAATCAAGTAAGGTCTGAATAATGTAGTACACTAGTCTTTCCTTACCTTCGCTATCATGTTGAGCCAACAACAGACTCACAACATTGGAAGTATATAGATAGAAGGGTTTATTAAATTGAGCAGGTTGCAAAATAGGAGGATTAGCAAGATACACCTTAAATTTCTCAAAGGATTGTTTACATTCCTTGTTCCAAGAAAAAGTGGTATCTTTTCTAAGCAAGGAAGTGAAAGGAACAGTTCTATCGGCTAAGTTAGAAATATAGCATTGAATAGCTTGTATTTTTCCCTGTAAACTGCACAATTGTGAAATATTTTGGGTGGAGGCATGTTAACAATAGAATCAATCTTTTCAGTATCAACCTCTATGCCTCGCTTAGAGATTATAAATCCTAATAATTTACCATAATCAACTCCAAAGGCACATTTTTTAGGATTCAATCTCATATTATAACTCCTAATTATTTCAAATATTTACCGTAAAATGAACTCATGATCCTCTCTTTGTATAGATTTTTCCATGATTTCATCCACATAATCTTCCAGAATATTGTGAATGTACTTATGAAAAATCAAAGTCATAGCGCATTGGTAAGTTGCTTCCACATTTCTTAATCCAAAGGGAATCATGACCCAACAAAATATTCCCCAAGGTGTTATAAATGAGGTCTTAAGTTGATCTTAAATAGGAATAAAGATTTGATGGCAATCTGAAAAAACCATCCATAAAAGATAATAAAGCATGACCCACTTTCAAATCCACAATCATATCAATATTAGGTAACGTGAAATCATCTTGTAAGGATGCCTTATTTAAATCTTGAAAATCAATGCACATCCTTATCTTATTTTCTCCTTTAGACAACCACAATATTGGAAATCCATTCAGATTAATCAATAGAGCGGATGAACCCATCACTTAATAATTTTTCAATTTCATCTTTAACTAATAAGACAATGCCTGGATTCATCTTTCAAATTTTCTGTTTCATAGGTTTATCATTAGGTTTGAGCACAATATTGTGAGTAACAATCTTAGGATCTATAACCAGCATATCTGAATATGTCCAAGCAAATATATCCTTATATTCAAGAAAGAGGGAAACCAACTAATCATGTTCATCTTGATTCAAACATTTCCCAATTTTGATTGTTTTTTTAGAGTAATTCACATCTACCTGAACTTCAATAGTCTCAGTTATTAATAAATTAATTTGCATGGGAGAATCCATTGGCAAAGGGAAAATATCTTGTTCATCATGTTCTCCAAAATAGGCTTCATTATCCAGAAAATAAGGCTTTCTTCTTTTATGATGAAATATAGGTAGATCTTGATAAGCCCCTAAAAAATTGTCTAGGGCTTCATCCTCAGGAAAAATATCCAAACTAGGTTTTTGATCCATGTCAAGGAGAAGCAGATTAACCAACTTCAAATGACCACCATAGATATGATTGAAATTAAGAGGAAAATCCGATGGTTTCTAATAAGGATTGAATCCTAACCCATAAGTATAATCATAAACCTCATTTTCCAAGGGCACTTGTATACCTTGTTCATATTTACCACATCCTTTCCCATTGAATCCTGATTTCTTGAGTAGATGATAACCAGAACCATATCTATCGGCCATATCAGATTGAGTTAAAGGAGCAGCATATGTCACAATGTCATAGCAATCTGGTTTTATTGTCTCAATTGTTTCTTCAAGTGAAGAAGAAACAAAGTTACTTTTTAATTCCTCAGAAAGTGGAGAAGGAGTAAAAACTTGTTTTTCAAACCCACTTCATTCTTTCATAAATTCTAAATCAAAAACTTTATATTCTTCCATAAAAGAAGGATTAAAATCCAGTGTTCCCCAATCATCTCCCGTCAAAGAAGAGGGTGTGTTGACGGGGTTTTGCTGACCGGGTCCGCCAACAGTCATAAGTTGTCACCGGGTACTGGAGGTACCAGCCAACTCCGCCTGTAAAGGTTATTTGGGAAAGTTAGATTCCTCAGGCCTTCAAGAACCTAGGTGTCAGGTCACGACGGTGCGGGGCTTGGTTGGGAGAAGTGGCTATTCTCGAGGGGGATAGCTGGTTTCTTCAACTCGTTCTCTCCGGAGATTCAATGAGGTGAGGTTTCTCCTAGCATTCTAAAATTAGCAAATAAAATGAAAAAAAGATCCTGCAGGGTTAGAAGTACTTCATCTAACTATAGTTATGTTTAAACGTTCAAGACATCAATAATACTCTGATATACTACACTAAATACCAAAGAAATACACAACCATCAGCTAGTATTTTATTAGTAGCGAGGGAAAAGAGGTCGTTAATCTATTTGACATATCAGAGTAGAAGATGTAAAGAACATGAAACATAAAATACCATTAACTCAAAATCATGAATGCCAACAACATCATTGTAAATAATTCTCCCTTCTTCATTAATGTCTCTTCCAGCAAGCACTAGTGCGTAATACAATGGTGGCTCCAGGGGAGCATCTAACTATTAAAAATGGGACAATGGAGCATTGAGCTCTGCAACTAGAATGAGAAATCACCTTTCTATTACTGTGGATAGCAAAATCATCAATTTTTTTGACCCCTAGAAATGGGCCGATCTGGCTATTTATATACATTTTCTTCTAACCCTAACTCTAACCCTATTTTACATCATGTTTCAATAAAATACAATATCTAGGGCAGGTACTACCTGTGCCACCCTACTAAAGAACTTGAGACAGAATAGGCCTGACATGTAACAAGAATGAGACAAGAATATACAGTAGAAGAATTGACCTCGAGAAGAGAGTCAGGAAGGAGAAGGAAGAAATTAGATCCCCAGGGATCGAGGCTACATGCCTCATAAAAGGGAAATGCGACACCCTATCTCCAATGCGCCAGGTGTACCTCTGAATGGTGCCTCAAGAAGACCATCTTGTTAGGAAACCAACCGTTGAGTTTACGCCCCCTTATTGTAGCCAACCACCCTTCTGACAATCTTTATTAACCGCTCCCTAAAATGACCGGTCGGCCTCAGGGACCGGGACATAGATCACTTTGAAAGAATACAAAATTTGAGATCTGAGACTCCAGGATCTGGGAACTTACATTCTCAAAAGAATAAATAACACCAAATGTTTGGGTTTTCTCAGGAGCTTGGAGAAAACTTATGGTTGTTTGTTATCATTGAAAGCTTGGAGGAGGTGGGAGATGCCATCTTTGTCGATATCCTTCAGGCCAGCCCTTCGGTACTTAGCCACCTTAATTTGTTCCCCAAGGTCTAGAACATTCTCCTTAAATTCATCAGCCATTTTTGCCACATCGTGGCCACTAAGCACAATACAAGTTAATCTTTTCATTGGAGCACCATCTATTCCCTCCAAGGATTGATATCAGGACTTCATCATTTCATCAAAACTCCCCAAAACTGAATTGTTTGGTGTGCACGTATCTGTACTAAGGGGGTCAGCCCTAGAAGTCTTTGTTATAAAAGACTTGTATAAATTGAAAGAATATTTTACTACATTGACCTTCTCTTGTAGAGTCCCCACTAGTTGTTTGGTTACCTCCAATGTGAGGTCAAGTCTGGAGTGTTGGGTCCTCATGAAATCAAATGATTCATCCCCTAGAATTTTGGATTTAGAAACCATTTCCTCTCCCAGGCTGAGGAGTTATTCAAGCTCTACCTTCCATTCTTGATAATTTTCAATATCACCCTCCCATAGGTCAATGAGAGTCTCTACCTGGTGCAGAACATGTCGGGCCGCATATAAGTCTGGGAGGGTGGATACCAGGAAATGTCAGGTGTTTCCTATTTGCAGAGCGACACACTCATCAACCGCCTGAGCCTTCTTCTTCATTTTTTGCAGGGAGTCTATGTCGCTCTGTGGTAGATCTTCAGATGTGGAAGCCTCTGGAGGAGTGGCATTGATAGGTCAAGCTAGCTCAGTAAGAAACCCCATAAGGTTTACATTTTTTGCCTTTTCTATTTTGAGCCTTTGGGCCTCTTTTTCATAATGGGCCTCGACTGCCCTAGCTGCCTCCTTCAGCAGGTCCACCTTGCCCTATTTTTCCCTCTTCCCCAGTGATACCTCTGCAATGTTTTAATCTCCGGGATCTATGGTTTCTTCATCGATGTCTGGGGGAGGTGTCGCCACAACGACAACTATTTCTCCGCCCGACCTGGTTCAAAGAGTATGAACCGTCTGGGCTTTCTTGGCCTTTGGTGGGGCCTAGACCTGAGCCATCATTTTGGCCAGGGAGAGAGAATTTCCAGGAGTGGATAAAGCCTTTCTTTTCTTTCTCTCTACTAATCACTAAGGTGGTAGGGGTGGCTTATTTGCCAAAGTCCATTCTCTTGGTTCTTCTCCAGTGCCCTGTGGTTGCTCTTCTTCAGTGGTGCGGGCCTCATCCATCCCTTTGCCTGTGTCTTCTCCTTTATCAATAATATCCTCCCCAACAACCTACATCTCCTCAGCCTTGTCCTATGTATCTATTGTTTTGTCTAGACTTCTATTGGTTTCTTCAGGGATTTCCTCTTCGTGTTTCTCTTCTTGTTGCTCGACATCTGTTGCCGGGGTTTCTTTTTTTGTCGGCACATCCTTTGGCAATAGTGGAGGTACTGGGATGAGATTTAAAGTATGGGCCACGATAATTACTTGCCCAAAGGTTTCTCTTGGGAGTGGCACTTGGAAAGTGGTGGCTGGGGTTATGGTTATTCCCGTAGGTTCGATTCCCCCAACAGATGCCATTTGTTCATTCTACCTTTGTTGGTCCACCCCTGGATTTTGCATCTCTGAAACCTCAGAGGCAATCTCTGGCTTTGCTTCCCTTTCCTCTATCTGTTCCTCCTGCTCCTATGCAAGCCCTTGTTCCGTAGCTGGTACTTCTACCTCTGTTTATCTGGTGTCCCCCTGCAGGTTCCCAAACTCGTCAGTTGCAAAGACATTGTCAAATTCCTCTTGCGAGGGAGGACTAGTTGGAACTTTGGCAGGCTCTATTTCTCTTTCTGACTCTGGGGAACTGGAAGAGAGGATCTCTACTTGTGGGGTCTGGGACGTACCCAACCCTAGCTCTGCCTTAGGCTTTTGGTTAAGCCTCTTCTTCCTTCGAGTAACTAAGGGTGGCCCCGCATCCCTTAGTGTGGCTTGTTCCGTTGGATCTACCCCTGTGGCCTTCACCATTAAGGCTGCTACTGATGGGGAGGAAGGGGGAAAAATTGGCTCGGCCATGAGCACTGGAGTGGCTAGCCGTGTGATTAACTTTTCCCTCATTTGTTGGGAGGCTGCCACTGACTGCTTTATTTATTCTTTTATGGGGACTTCTTGCACAGGAGGGGTTATATCTATTCCTTTTCCTTTATCAACTCCCTGCGAGCATAACAACCCAAACATAAGTGTTGTAATTGGTGGCCATCATCAGAATAAGCTCTGAATACTGTACAAAGCATGGGAAACAAGCTGCCTTAAGAATCCTGGAGTCCCCGACATTGATGGCTAGCTAATCTCTAGCCTATCGCTGGATGTACATCATTTTCACTAAGGCCTGCATTTCTGGTCATGTCCCGACATTAGTGTCGGTAATGAGTTTAACCTTGGACTCGATCTTTGAGCCCATTATAACACTGTCCTACACAAACTTCATGGTTAGGGGAAACTTCTCCAGGGCCCTTTCCATTTTGGATTTAACAGCCGCTCTGGTAGCCATCGTGGAAGGTAGCTCTGGACTACCAGGTGGTGAGGATGCAGATGCTTCAGACATGTTTGGAAGCATACTCTAGAAACCTGCACGGCAAAGTGACCATCAGAATGTATTAACAAATAAATACTCCAGGGTCCGGAGATCTTACCACCGTGATGCCTGCTTTTCCTAAAAAGTTAGTTTCATTCAAAAAAAACCTGAAAAGCACAAGCATTACATGAACTTAAGATTGACTGAACATCCGGGTCCAAGAATTTTATCGCATTTGGTAAGGACACAGGATGGGTGATGGTAGGAGACCCAGATCCTGGAGAAGTAACCATTGGTGAGGATGTGCAAAAAGGCAAACCGTCAGGCCCACATGGGCGCCATGTGTATAGGTAATAAATAGGAGTTATGGCGATGACGACGGAGCCAACTGTCTACACGTGCAAAAAGTGAAGGCCACTTGGACAGATTTAAATGTACACATGAGACATAAATGAGGGCCTAGCTATTTTTATGGAGGAGAGAGAAAATTACCTGTTTGAAACCGGCCGAGAGCCAAGTTTCAAACAGGTGGTATTCTTCTCTGAAATGAGCTTATGGGTAGAAAACCAGTGACATAGGCAACTTGACCATCTTGCTAAGCTGTCCAGAAGGATATACATAAGATATACATAGGGGCTAAGGGATATATACATGGGGAACAAAAGGATATACAACAAATATACACTAAAATTTACACATATACACTGCGGAATGACATCTATGAGAAACCAAGCAAAGCACAAAATATACACAGCTTTCTACATTATTTACAAGCCAACCACACCTACATAGAGGGCAGACAACCCTCTAGCAGAGCTAACCCACCAATGGGCGGTGAAACTAGAAAGAGAAAATGAACAGAACTAAAAGACAACAAAAATGGAGAGGGAACACACCAGACAGACAAAAAACTGGCAGGAAAAGAGAAACCAACTTGAGAATGCTGAAAGGAGGAGGAAAGAAGTCACTGCGGAAGCTCTGCAATAGCTATGGCTACCAAACGATCACAACCCACCACTATGAAGAACTCATAATCGCTTGAAAAGGATAGAAGTATTTAGCACTGATTATCGTTAACTCTCTATAAATCACTCTGAAATCACTCTGAGTGCGTGAGTGTTTTAATTGCGATAAATGTGAAAATAACAGATAACTTCTATTTATACCCATGGTAAAAAGGCAATCCACCTCCTTCCGGAAATCTCCAGACAGGCAAACCTCCGGACCCTGGGCCCGGGGATTCCCCACAACGATCACCTTAAGAACATCATGGTGAAGAATCCCAGAGTCCAGAGTCTGACTCCCAACAAAGAACAACCTTCGAGACCGGGGTCCTGGAGACAAGAAACCAACCAAACAAAACACAACAGTAGGGAAGAAAACCTCAGAGAAAGAAAAAAAAAAGGAGAAAGACAAGGCAAAAACCACAAGAAAAAACAACAACAAAACAAAAAAAGGGGGGACCAAATATTTTGCACACAAAATGTAGGGACAGGGATGCAAGGCATAACAAATGGTGACTATCTGGGACAAATGACTTAGCGCATTTGAGAACTACAGAATCTCTGGTTAGCAAAACTGGAACAAGCCATTTCTCGAAGCATCTGATAGGCAAAGAGCAACATATCTGAGAGAATCTAACCACACGAGATCCAGTCCACAACCCTTCATCAGTGGTGTCGTGTGTACTTTGGAAGGAGATCAATCCGATGACCTCTGGGAGGAGTAGAGAAGAGGCACTAATTACATTGAACCAATCATCAATTTTCTCGTTTCTCCTAGAGACCAGAGTTTCATCCTGCTTTCCTTTTCTTATTATTTTGTTTGTTTCTAGGTGGGAAGGTGGTACTTCTTTCACCATTAAACTTAAGCTTAGCTAATTTCAATGGCGGTACTTCTTTCACCTATCAACCTATACTTAGATGTTTGAAGAGGGGATAAAACTCCAGACTCGGAAATAATTTCTTTAAGTTTCAGACCTTGGTCAACCAACCAGTACAACCAATCTACCCTCGGCATACTCGATTACTTGTTCCTCATATATAATTTTGCATTCACTGATTTCCAGACCCTCGAAGACAACACCCGATGGAGATTGCTCAAAATGTGCCACAACCTGTGAAACAACCCCAGAGACCGGGCCAACTCCACTATGCTAAAGATAGATTCTAAAGTTCACCATGCCACAGACATCATTCTGGAGACTAGAGCTTATGCGAAGCATTCCAATTCTTACAAGACAGAACAAAACGTCGGGACCCCAAAAGAAAACCAAAAATAAAAACAAAAACCACCAAAAGAGGACTGCCCCAGAGGGCAGCCGACAAGGCTATTTACAAGACACGGTGCCTTGCAGCGAGGCACCCGGAAGAAATATTTACAAGTGGGAGGCTTTACATAAAATACAAATTTGGACAAACTTACCCTATTCAAAGTAGTGTTTGAGAAACTATCCATTGACAGGCAATGAGACAGGTTCCCCAGTCATGGTGTTAAGGCGGTAAGTATTTGCCCCGTAGATTTCTGAGATTAGGTATGGTCCGAGCCAAAGCCGTTGAAACTTGGTATGCTTTCCTTTCTTTTCCTAGGCCTTGTCCCACAACAAGACTAAATCTGAAATCTAAAAAGCCTTGTATTGGGCTCTTCTGTCAAACCATCATTTTACCACTGCCTAATGACGTGCGAAATGTTCAAGGGCTGCGTCT
Organism: Thuja plicata; assembly: GCA_018584345.1. Lineage (NCBI taxonomy): Eukaryota > Viridiplantae > Streptophyta > Pinopsida > Cupressales > Cupressaceae > Thuja > Thuja plicata. Next base: position 46,212 of record MU227538.1, on the reverse strand, counting down.
CACTATTCTTCCATTGGTACTAGATTTAAGAGCCAAACCTCCACGATGTTGTCCCCGTTGCTAAATTCTTGCATAAACTGTAAAACTGGGATTTGTAAATTAACTAGGAATACAGGGTTCTAGCCATAAATGAGATGGAATGGGGATGTTCCCAAGGCAACTTTGATGTGAATGCAATCTGCCTAGAGGGTGAACTTCAACTTTTGATGCCAGTCCTGGGGATTCTATTCTAGCAGGTGTTTGATCACTTCAAGTAAATTTTTATTCGTTGATTCAGCAACACCGTTCCCCTGGGGATAATAGTTGCTGAAAAACTTCAAAGTGATCCTCCGGTTGTAGGTCCATTCAAGTAATTGCGCCAAAGAAAATGTTGGACCATTGTAACATACCAAAGCAAAGGGCATTCTAAACCTTGTGACAATGTTTTCTTCTATAAATTTGATAACTACATCTATCGTGTTATTCTTGCACGGTATAGCCTCGGGCCACCGAGTGCAGTAATCAATAGCGGTGAGGATGTATCACTGGTTGGCAGAAGAGTTGGGGTTGATTTACCTAATGAAGTCAAATGCCCACTGGGCGAAGGGCCTATCCTCAAAGATTGGTTGCAAAGGCATAGCTGGGTTACGCTCACGATTCACCACGGTTTGGCAAGTGTGGAATTTTCTAACATGAGTGTAAACATCTTTGAATATATAGGGCCAATAGTATCTAGCCCAAAGGATCTGATGGGAAGTGGCGTCAGCTAAGCCATGCCTGGTGCCAAACTGCCCGTGAAATTCATCAATTACCTTTACAGTCTAGTCCCTATCAATGCACCAGAGGTACACCCCTTCGTAGTTCCTACAGTAGAGCACAGAGTTTTTGATCATGAAGTGGGCACTTTTCATCTGTAGGGTGTGACATTTATTGGGAGGTAACCCCTCCAGGAATTTGTTATTTAGTATCAAATATACCAAATCAGTAGACCATAGGTCTCGAGTGATGGGCTCCACTATGTAAGCTTGACATTCTATGCGGGGAGTCTCTTCTGCCATCACTTGACTCAGTCCCTGGCCCTAGACTATCTTCATAGGCTACATTTCTAAGTCATAGTCCTGGAGGATGGCCATCCATTTCCCCCATTTTTCACCCAATTCACTCTGCATCAGTAGAGACTTGACAGCCTGGTCTGGAATGATAGCATGTGCCTTGCTCCAGAGAATATAATGCTAGAATTTCTTCATGGTGCGAACCAGAGTGAAGGCCTATTTTTCTATTGATGAATATCAGACTTCGATGTTCTTGAAGGGGGAGCTCATGAAAACTATTGGTCATTCTTCCCCTTCAAAATTTTGAGTCAACACTACTGCAACAGAATGCGGTGAAGCAAAGGAGTAAATGTAAAACATAAGGGAATAATCTGGACTAGCTAGGACAGGTGCTTCCGTTATTGTCTGTTTGATCTGGGTGAATTCTCGCTTTTCTTCAGGACACAACTCAATCTTGGTATCCTTCTTCATCATCTCATTGAGTGGTTTGACTATTTCTAAGAATCCAGTGATGAACCGCTGGACGAAGTTGATCTTTTCGAAGAAGGATCACATCTCTTTCTTGCTACCGGGCACTTGTAAGTTTAGAAATGCTTCAACTCTCTCAGGGTCAATGGCTATGCCCTTCTCAAAGACATTATGCCCAAGCAACTTCCCTTTGGTGACCCCAAATATGCACTTCTTGGGGTTGAGGGATATTCCATACCGCCGACATCTCTCACAGATCTGAGCAAGATGGGAGGAATGGTCACGCCTGTCTCAGGAAAAGATGGTCATGTCATCCATGTAGATGATTATGCATTGATTCACAAGGCCCTCGAATCCAATGTCCAAGGCCTTTTGAAATGTGGCCCCTGCAATAATAAGACCAAAGGGCATTCTCCTATATGCAAACGTTCTCCATTTGGTGGTAAACATTATTTTCTCCCTGTCTTCATACTTAACCATGACCTAGTTATATCCAGAGTACCCATCCAAGAATGACATCATCTGGGATCCATTCACTATCTGCAAAACCTCATCCAACGAAGGGAGAGGGTGATTATCTTTCTTGGAGGCTTTATTCAAGTTTCAAAAATCCACGCAAAGGCAGATCTCACCGTTCTTCTTTCTCACAGGGACTAGATTGGCAACCTATGTAGTGTGCCAGATTGGGAAGATTATCCAGGCTGACAGCAATTTTTCTACCTCTTGACAAATCAGAGGCTCGATTAGGGGGCTGACCGGTCTTTTCTTTTGCTGAAAGGGCTTAGCATCAGGTTTTAGGGGAATAGCATGAGTCATAATGGATGTGTCATATATTTTCAAATCTTCATAACCCCATGCAATTACCTCGATGTATTCTTGAAGAACCACGAGAATCTTCTCCTTCTCCTCAGGGGAATAGGAGGTACCAATGTGGATCATATTTTCTTCATCAGGCTGGCCAATGTTTACTTTTTTAAAATTTCCTCCCTCAGAGGAAGATGACACCTTCTCCCGGGCTTGAGGGTCTGAGTCAAAGATTCATTCTAGTGCAACCATTCCCTTTGGGATGGTGTTAGTAGGTAGGCATGCGAGGAAGGACTTCCCTCATGGGTTAATTAATTCTACCCCAACCCCGCAACCTTGTTTGGATCAGGACCCATCAAACTTGAGGGTCCACAATTCATTGGTATTCTGGGGCTGGGGAGGGAGAGTAGCCTTTGGATTGCTATTGGGAGACTTAGGAGGAGCTCCCTCCTAAACTACTAGCATGAAGGTAGAGTTAACCTCCAAAGGCATTTGGATTTGGGATTCCCAGGAAGACGGCACCAAAGGAGTGCATCCCATAGGAACACTAGGCTATGGGGAATCAGCTATATGGTCTTTATTTTGGAAGGCATCGATGTACCGGTTAGCGACCAAAAGGCAGGGCCCACACTTGAGCTCTGAATGTTTCTGATAGTGCACTCGGCACCAAGTGCTAGATAGGAGTGTAGAAAGGGTCACTGTGGCACCTTGAGAGTCAATCTCAACTCTCACCTTTTCTTCTAGCTCCTGGGTTCTCTGCAGCACTATGGGATCCTCTCCGGGGATGAAATCGAATGTTAAGATCTCAAAGGGTCGATACACCCCCGGGGAAGTCTTAGAGAAGAAGACCTCACTGACCCTCCCAACCTCGGTAAGGGCTTGTTTCATTCAGGGTTCACTTTCGACCCGAATCTTATTTGATTCTCCTTCCCAGGGGAGCCATAAATGGGTGAAGTCAGTCAAAAAGTATCCATTCAAGGACTTAGACCAATTGTGACTTAATAACATCCCATAAGTCTCTGGGATGTCCACCACTTGAACGTCGATTATGCTGGCTATCCTGGGGTCCTGGATAAGCTGTATCTAGATGTTCCTCAATTCCCCCACCATTTTTATGGTAGTATTATCCAGCTGGATCACTGCACCATTAGATGGGGTGGGATGGAATCTGAGCTTTTGACAAATGGATAAGGGCATGATGTTACCCGAATCTCCAAAGTCTACTAAGCAATTGTGTATATTTTTGCCTTGGATATTTAGGCCTAGTAGGAAGGGAGGATCCTCATTGTTCCCCTAGAAGACGGCCACGTTAGCATCTTTGAATAAGACTATCTTGGGTGGGCGGCTGATGACTTCTAGGTTCCCCAAGAGCTTTAGAAGAGACTTCTTCTATTTGGGATAGTTCAGCAAGACCTCCATCAAGGTCATGGAGGTGGTGGTCTATTCTAACGCCTTTGTAATGTCAAGTCTTCCTCTTGGGAATTGGTAATTTCCCTCGACTAGGTCTTTTACTTGGTTAGAGCTAGAACCCTTTAGAGGAGCAGGTTGGTCAGTCATGTTATTCCAGGGAGGAGGGGTGTCTTTGATAGGAGGCATGGGCGTGTAAGCTAGTCCTTTACCAACCTGACTCTGAGTATTATATGGAGTCTGTGGATTGGTGAAGGTGTTGGCCTCGAAGGGCGGGATAGATTCATCAAAGAATCCTTGCAATTTAGATTCCTCTTCATCTTCCCCGAAAGTCCCGAAGAAGATGGTCTCACAGGTGAAGGCATTATAGGTTGGCTCTTGAACAGGTGGCTCTAAAGGGGTGGTATCATGTGATTTCTATGTGTCTAGCTGGGAGATCGTGATGACTTTTTCCAACATGGCATAATTTACCTCTTTGTGTGAACCTGTTTCGTGCAATCTACACCAATTAGTCATGGGCTGGAAGTCTGCGACTGGCATGAAATGTGATGGTCCAACACTATTTTGGTTGGTATTTTGGTTCAGAGGTGGGCCTCTGGTGTTCGTGTTATTGTTCCACTGCTATAGATTGGGCCTCTTCCTATTTTTGAAGTTTCTCCCCCCGGCATTGTTTTTTCGTTGGCCAGAAAAAATATTCCCCCTCTAGGAATTTGAATTCTGGGGTGCATAGGACCCCGCCTTCAATTGACCCATGTCCACAGTCAAGATAGAAAACATTTTCCAGAGGGATTCAACCTTGGTGGTCAACTGAGTTTTGGTGTCACAATGTGACAGTTGTTTTTGTTGGTTTCCCGGGAAGGCAGCAGTATTAGCCAGAGTCGAGGGCGGCGATCCTCAAGTCGTAGATGACTGAAAGAAGGGGACTCCAGACAGTTGTGCCTGCTGCAACTAATTTCAAGGGAAAGTTTCCAAACCTGGTATTGCCTGAGTCTGCATTGGATAAATGTACCGGGCCTGCTAGTCTATCAGGGGTGGTGGAGGATTCATTGCCATCGAGGGATCACCCATCGCTAGATTGGGGTTATACCCCCTGGCATACGCTATTCCGCTGGGGATCGTGTTGAAGGGCGTACTCTACCCAATCCCACTCGGGGATTTGTTGAGACCACGAGATAATTCTAAAGCTAGGTTGCAAACCTTCGCCAAAGTATCCCGGTCACCTATGGTTGTTATTCTCCAAAGGAGAGTGGCAACGAAGGGGTCCATCTCCTTAAGGTAAGTTTGTATGGTTACTTCTAGGGATGGAATAAAAGGGCCTGTTCACCGCTTCAAGGCACACTGGAACTGATGGTTGAATGCTGTAAGAGGTTCATTGGGTTCCTTCCTAATGGAGATGAACTGGCTATGAGACTAGGCTGGGTCCACATGTATGCAAAAAGCAGCCAGGAATGTATCCTCCATATCCTGCCAACTATTTATGGAGTTGGTAGGAAGGTTAAGGTACCAGTTTAGCTCACCTTGTCCTAAGGACAAAGGAAACATTCGAGTCACAACATCTTCATGCTAGATTTGGTGTCGGTTCATGGAATTCTTATATGCCTGTAAATGCTCTTTTGCGATCTGTGAGCCTAAGTGCTCATATCATGGGTAGATCTTCTCTGGGTGCAAAGGTAGGTCATTGATTGCACCCAGAAAAGTTCTCATTGGGGACCCGATGTTTCTAAAATACGCGGCCATTGGGGGAACTAGATTTTGGGTAGTTTGAGCACTGGTTCCCGGGAAGGCCTGAGAAGTTTGGGTATTCTGAGGTATGCTAGACCCCCAGACAATAGTGGCTGGTGTGATTTTTGGGGAACGCTTCTTTCAAGCAGGGGGCTCGAGTTCGACAAACCTCCCGGGATTCGGGGCAGACCTAAGGATTCTTTCAAATTTCACTGGGGAGAAAGACCCAAAATCGCTGAAGGCTTGACTCCTAAAACTATAACTCGGGGAACCCTCAGGAGGTGTAAAATTGGAATCTCGAGAGGGGGATGAGTTCATGCCCTCCTTCTAGCGCCAGTTTCTATTGACGGGGTTTTGCTGACTAAGTCCGCCAACAGTCATAAGTTGTCACCAGGTACCGAAGGTACCAACCAACTCCGCCTACAAAGGTTATCCAAGGAAGTTAGATTCCCTGGGCCTTCAAACACCTATGTGTCGGGTCATGATGGTGTGGAGCTTGGTTGGGAGAAGTGACTATTCTCGAGGGGGATAGCTGGTTTCTTCAACTTGTTCTCTCCAGAGATTCAATGAGGTGAGATTTCTCTTAGCATTCTACACTTGAAAATAAAATGAAAAAAACATCCTACAGGGTTAGAAGTACTTCATCTAACTATAGTTATGTTTAAATGTTCAAGACATCAATAATACTCTGATATACTACACTAAATACCAAAGAAATACACAACCATCAGCTAGTATTTTATCAGTAGCAAGGGAAAAGAGGTTGTTAATCTATTTGACATATCAGAGTAGAAGACGTAAAGAACATGAGCCATCATTTTGGCCAGGGAGAGAGGAGTTTCAGGAGTGGGCAGAGCCTTTCTTTTCCTTCTCTCTACTAACCACTAAGGTAGTAGGGGTGGCTTATTTTCCAAAATCTGTTCTCTTGGTTCTTCTCCAGTGCCCTGTGGCTGCTCTTCCTTAGTGGTGCGGGCCTCATCCATCCCTTTGCCTATGTCTTCTCCTTTATCAGTAATGTCCTCCCCAGCAACCTCCATCTTCTCAGCCTTGTCGTCTGTATCTATTTCTTTGTCTAGACTTCTATTGGTTTCTACGGGAATTTTCTCTTCGTGTTTCTCTTCTTGTTGCTCAGCATTTTCCGCCGGGGTTTCTTTTTCTGTCGGCACATCCTTTAGCAATAGTGGAGGTACTGGGCTGAGATTTAAAGTCTAGGCCACGATAATTTCTTGCCCAAAGGTCGCTCCTGGGAGTGGCACTTGGAATGCGACGACTGGGGTCATAGTTATTCCTATAGGTCCGGTTCCCCCAGCAGATGTCGTTTGTTCATTCTACCTTTGTTGGTCCACCCCTAGATTTTGCATCTCCAGAACCTCGAAGGCAATCTCTGGCTCGGCTTCCCTTTCCTCTATCTGTTCCTCCTACTCCTGTGTAGGCCCTTGTTCCATAGCTAGGACTTCTACCTCTATTTTTCTGGTGTCCCCCTGTAGGTTCCTGAACTCATCGGTTGCAAAGACATCATCAAATTCCTCCTACGAGGGAGGACTAGCTGGAACTTTGGCAGGTTCTATTTCTCTTTCCAGCTCCGGGGAACTAGAAGAGAGGATCTCTACTTGTGGGGTCTGGGACGTACCCAACCCTAGCTCTGCCTTAGGCTTTTGGTTAAGCCTCTTCTTCCTTCAGGTAACTAAGGGTGGCCCCGCATCCCTTAGTGCGGCTTGTTCTGTTGGATCTACCCCTATGGCCTTCACCATTAAGGCTGCTAGTGATGGGGAGGAAGGGGGATGAATTGGCCCGACCATGAGCACTAGAGTGGCCAGCTGTGTGATTAAATTTTCCCTCATTCGTTGGGAGGCTTCCACTGACTGATTTATTTGTTTTTTTATGGGGAATTCTTGCACAGGAGGGGTTGTATCTATTCCTTTTCCTTTGTCCACTCCCTGCGAAGAAGTCCCGGCCCCCGAAGTTAATTTTGGTACTAGCTGGGCTGCTCGACAGGTACTTTCAGGGCACACCTTCTTAAAGTATGTGTGACTTCGCTCGACCACCTCTCGGGTGAAGTCCTCAATTGTTGGCCCTTCCTGGGCATCCTAATTTACCAGTGGGAGGGCCTCTGTATTGATCCCCTTTGCCTTGTACTGGGGATCAATCGTGGGGTTGGCGTCTGAGAAGTCCTCTAGGAATCTCTAGAGCTTCAACCTTTCCATCATGCCTACTATCAGCCTGATGTAGTGCCAACTCTGCACTTCCATGTCATCTTGGAAATCTTCCTAGAATTCCTCCATATGGTAGTGATGAGGCTTTGAAGCCCGGGGAAGTGCCGCTGCAATCTTGTCATGCGGATCAAAAAAATTTCGCGTTAAGTAGAATTCTTCCAGGTTGTAGCTTTTAAGCTCGTTATCCACCTCTTTTGTGGTGGCCAGGCTGCATGAGTAGTTCCCACAGGTGATTGGGAATGAAATATTGGTTACCTTCTTTAAGGCAAAGAGTGCATGCAACTCCATTATCTGCCTGCATTATTCCAAGAGAACGATCATGTCCCCACAGTGTTTGGGCAACAAGTAGGGTTTCCCGAAGAAGTTGGTGACCCTAATATAAGTGTGCTATTGGAATTGGATGTAATAATGTCCATAGCTCTGGACCAAATTTATCGCCTCTGTGGATAGGCAGTATTTTGCATCCTGGGTGGGTGTGAGCAGGTGATAGTAAACGAATGCATCATTTACTCGGCAAAAACTTGGGAAGCTGGCCTCCCATTGAACCTATGGGAAATGGTCCCATGGTGCCTTTTGTCCTGGGCCAATCCCAAGTATGCCGTCTATAAGTAGCCCATGGGCGTGGGGCCTCTGCTGTGCCAGGGCCCAGAAAACATAAGAAGTCATGTAAAATTTCTTTTTCCTGGCTAGTTGGAGGAACTGGGAGTCGACACGGTTCAAAATTATAGCTACCCAATCAAAGTACTCTCCCTTGGTGGAGATGCCAAGGAGGAAGTAATACATCCATATAGTGAATTCTCAGGCAGAGGGTTTCCCAAAGACCCGAGACAACGCTATCATTCCCATTTGAATGCTCTCTTTGAACTCAGACCTAGGAATTTCTATCTTCATCCTCTTAGGGTCCCTCTTCAGAACCTTGAGCCAGTGAACATTCATGTATATCTGGGCGGCCTCCTCCAACTGTGTGAATTAGGCCAAGGCATCTAACCTTGTAACCATAGAAGGTTTGTCAAATTAAGGGATCCCTAGACCCACCTAGAATGTGTTAGGGTTGAGGGATACTAGAGGAGTAGGGTACCCAGTGGGTTCTGCGCCTGCGAGCATAACAGCCTGAACAGAAGAGTTGTAATTGGCGGCCATCGTCAGAATAAGCTCTGGAGACTGTACAGAGCATGGGAAACAAGCCACCTTAAGAATCCCAGAGTCCCCAACATTGATGGCCAGTTGATCTCCCACCTGTCGCTGGATGTACATCATTTTCACTAAGGCCTGCATTTTTGGCCATGTCCCGACGCTGGTGTCGGTAATGAGTTTAACCTTGGGCTCGATCTTTGAGCCCATGATAGCACTACCCTGCATAAACTTCATGGTTAGGGGCAACTTCTCTAGGGCCCTTTCCATTTTGGATTTAACAACCGCTCTGGTAGTCATCGTGGAAGGTAGCTCTGGACTTCCAAGTGGTGAGGATGCAGATGCTTGAGACATGTTTGGAAGCGTACTCAGAAAACCTACAAGGCAAAGTGACTGTCAGAATGTATTAACAAATAAATACTCTAGGGTCCAGAATCTTACCACCGTGATGCCTGCTTTTCTTGAAAAGTTAGTTTCATTAAAAAAAAACCTGAAAAACACACGCATTACATGAACTTAAGATTGACTGAACATCCGGGTCCAAGAATTTTATCGCATTTGGTAAGGACACAGGATGGGTGATGGTACGAGACCCAGATCCTGGAGAAGTAACCATTGGTGAGGATGTGCAAAAAGGCAAACCGTCAGGCCCATATGGGCGCCATGTTTACGTAATAAATAGGAGTTATGGCGATGACGATGGAGCCAAATGTCTGAATGCGCAAAAAGTGAAGGCCACTTGGATGGATTTAAATGTGTGCATGGGATATAAATGAGGGCCTGGCTAGTTTTACGAAGGAGAGAGAAAATTTCTTGTTTGAAACCGACCAAGAGCCGAGTTTCAAACAGGTGGTATTCTGCTCTGAAACGAGCTTATGGGCAGAAAACCAGTGACATAGGCAACTTGACCATCTTGCTAAGCTGTCTGGAAGGATATACATAAGATATACATAGGGCCTAAGGGATATATACATAGGGAATGGAAGGATATATAACAAATATACACTAGAATTTACACATATACACTACGGAATGACATCTGCTAGAAACCAAGAAAAGCATAAAATATATACAGCTTTCTACATTATTTACAAGCTAACCACACCTGTACAGAGGGTGGACAACCTCTGGCAGAGCCGACCCACAAACGGGCGGTGAAACCAGAAAGAGAAAATGAACAGAACCAAAAGACAACAAAAACAGAGAGGGAACACACCAAACAGACAAAAAACTGGCAGAAAAAGAGACACCAACCTAAGAATGCCAAAAGGAGGAGGAAAGAAGTCACCGCAAAAGCTCTGCAATAGCTATGGTTTCCAAACGATCGCAACCCGCCACTACGAAGCACTCACAATCGATTGAAAAGGATGGAAGTATTTAGCACTGATTATCGTTAGCTCTCTGCAAATCGCTCTGAGTGCGTGAGTGTTTTAATCATGGTAAATGTGAAAATGACAGATAACTTCTATTTATACCCACGGTAAAAAGGCAATCCACCTCCTTCCGGCAATCTCTGGACAGGCAAACCTCCGGACCCTAGGCCCGTGGATTCCTTGCGACAATCACCTTAAGAACATCGTGGTGAAGAATCCCGGAGTCTGGAGTCTGACTCCCAAAAAAGAACAACCTCCTTGACCCTGGCCCTAGAGATGAGAAACCAACCAAACAAAACACGACAGCGGGAAAGAAAACCCTAGAGAAAGAAAACAAAAGGAGAAAGACAAGGCAAGAACTAGAAGAAAAAACAACAACAAAATAAAAAGAAAGGGGACCCAACATTTTGCACACAAAATGTAGGGACAGGGATGCAGGGCATAATAGGGTGGAGCTTCAACTTGTTTAACTTCAGGTGGTTTCTTAGGTTCCTTACTTGGTTGTATAGGTTCAAAAAACTTAGCATATTCTTCATTTAGGCAAGGATTCAGCGCATCATCTGCATGTAGTGTATACATCAGATTGTTATAAATGAACCTAACCTTACGATGAAGAGTAGAAGGAACCACATGCATAGTATGTAACCAAGGTATTCCTAACAAAAGGTTATAATTGAGAGGTCCAAGCATAACATGAATAGGTGTATTAAGAAGAACTAGACCAACCTGAATAGGTAGCGTAATAATACCCAAAGTTTTCTTTGCGATATTATCAAACCCATGAATAGGGATATTATCTAGTTGAATGGTTGTAAGATCGGCCTTAATTTCCTTAATCATATCCATGCTACAAACATTAAGCCCAGATCCATTGTCAATTAATGTTTTACGAATGATACTCTGATTGGTAGAAACAACAACCATAAGAGCATCATATTGATTCTGCACCTCAACAAAAGGTAAATCATCATCGGTAAACTCAATAGGAGGTATAGAAGGCATAATATGTATGCACTCCAAAAATGAACTGATATTCTCCTGATTAGGAGGCAGAGCAGGAAGAGTAGATAAAGCCTTTTTCAACGCCTCATGATATGTTGGAGAAGTTTGAAGCAATTACCATAAAGATATCTTAGCTGAAGTAGCACTTAATTTCTCAACTAAGTTATACTCCTTAAAGGAAGAAGGTAACCTAGGTGCTTGAGGAAGCACAGGTTGAGAAGGAGGAAAAGAAGATGGGACAATAGGTTGAGGATTATTCCGTGTGCGATAAGCATGTGAAACAAAATCTATGTTATCAAAGAAATCCAAAGGATATTTAGGTTTACCCTTAATAGTTATTTGAGGACATCCTTTTACCGTCATCAAAGGTTTAGGGAATAACATTCTAGGTGCCTCAATGTTGCAAATAGTGGAACATGAAGGTAACCATGCACATACCCTATGGTAAAGATCAATTAGAGAAGTAGTGGAGGAGGTTGAAACAGGAATAGGATCAATGGAGATCTCATTCGAACCATTTTCATTCTCACTTCCATTCACCTCATTAAGGGATCTATTCTCATGTGCAATAAAATCCTCATCAAAGTATTCAAAACAAAAGCCATACATGTTGAACACAAAATAAAATTACAAGCATGTAAATGTTTTTTGTGTTTTTAAATAAATTTTGTAATTTTTATATATTTTTGGAATATAAATGCAAGAGAATAAAAGAAAACCTACTTCTATATGCTTGCAAGATCTAATATAAAATGTAAATCTTACATCAAAAAGAAAGAGTTGTCTATCGCGGGCTCACCAAAATGTAATGGGTAAATTTGGATGGTCTTCTACATAGGGTTTGTACAATGGAGATTTGCATGTAAAAGAGACCCTAAGCCATATTCAACCATTTAAATTTAATTGTTATGATAAGGAATGTAAAGCTTGGAAACACTTGCAAAGAATAATGGAGTAAAATACCTACATCACATCATAGAAGATCTGGAAATACCCTTTTTCTAATGCCTGTGTTGAGTTTCTAGAAAATCTGAGATCGGATCTAGAATAGAAACACAGAGATGGATAAAAACCAGAATTATTTTTCCGATCTGACAAAGTTCTGATTTTGACCCTCAAGTTAATGTCACCATTGACCCAGAATTTTTGATTCTGACCTAGGGAAAAATTGACCTCAAAAATCCCCAACAAAGAATCTGTTTCTGGATCTCGATATTTTTCCGAAAAGGGTATCCAAATCTACACTCCAACTTGTTGTTCCAAACCTATAACTCCCAAAACAACACCTGTAAATATCTAAAAAAGAGGGTTTTGGGGTGGCTATATAGGGTTTTTCCTTAGTCAAACCCTCATTTTGGTGGTTTCCACCTCCACGAATAGCCGAATATAGTAGAATGTATGTGTGTGTTGCTCTTAGAAAGAGATTTGAGCGTGTAATGCTAAGATCTAATCCTCTAGATTAAAACCCTAACATGAATTGAAAATGAGAAAGAAATGCATAGATTTGAATATGATAAAGAAAGCATACCAAGCCCCCAAGGCTAAATTATTCCTACCAAACTCACAATCTTTAGTTGCTACCCCATGATAGTATCTTTTGAATGCTTTAATGTTGAAAATGGTGGATCCAAGAAGAAGGAAGGAAGGAGAACTCTTTCTTGCTCCAAAGAAGATCCACAATAGCTTGTCCACAAAATGCTTGTATGTATTAAGGCATTATCATATATTTTCCTTCTATACCATCCTCTTTCTTTCTTGCATAATCATCATGTCATAATTGTAATTGCATCATATCATCTTACAATTTTCTCTCATGAAGAAATGAAGGCAAAAGGAATGTTTATATAGAGATCTTAATATAGACCTCCTAGGGCAATGCAAGGGACCCAAATTCAAATTTATCCTTGAATTATGGTCCAATTATAATTACCAACCAAGGAGGGGATGTATTAATTCAAATATCGAAGAAAACACTTCTGCATCCAGACCCGAGGACCTATTTTTAAGTTTAGAACCCCGATAAGCTCCAAATATAAAAGTGGGCATCAACACCCGATAGACGTCAAAGTCAATATTGACCTTGACCTAGCTAAAGGAAGACCTCAACCTTGACCTATGTCAAGGACGACCTCAATTTTTACCTAGTTCATAATTGACTTCAACCCTGACTTGAGTTTTCAGGCAGGTCACCTTGTGAAATCTGTAGGATTTCCACGTCAGTCGGGGACCTAGGAAGGTGAGAAAACACACTACACTAGAGAAATGAGAAGAGGAACAAAGGCCATAAAGGAGGTATGATGAAGATTAGGAGAGCCAGTACATATTTTCTACCTAAAAATAGAGCCACACAAAGGAAAATTAAGGAGGATCCATAGAATCCTAACCCTAGTTTCACCTAGAAATGCAGAATCAAGTGCAGATGCATCCTAAATGAAAATATAATATGCAAGTGTACTAAAGGAGGGTGATAAACCTACCAAAATGGAAGTGCTTCCATTTTAAGATGATACATAGACTTATCCAAATAGATATGTTTAGGGTCCTTTTCATCCCCTATATTGGCTTCCTTTGTTTCTTTTGCTAGTAGCACTGAAATTTCTTTCGTTAAGGGGAGGAGTTCCAACTTTCCATCCTTTGGCGCCTCAGAGATATTTTCACCAGATGATATGTCCCTTATTTATTTTTCTCTTTTTTATGGTCAAAAAGTGCCTTGCATTTTTCACTTACTAACTGTTCTTTTTTTATTTTGATTTTGCGACTAGAAAGAGGAGCCTCCTCCCAAAGTATGTCAATCTGTCCAAGTCAATAGAGAAACCTTCTTTGTGGTATCTTGATGGTATGCCTTCTCGAAGTCCCATGAAGTCTGTAATGGTTTCATCATTCTCAAAAATATCTATGTTAGGTTGTCCTTTTTGGTCCCATTCTATCAGTTTGGAGTAGACTAGACAAAGGTACTGGTTCTGGTTTGTCCATAGCCTAACCCTCTTTCGTTTCTCTAGGTTGGTGATAAAGACAGTTCCATTAGGCCTTGGTGTCTTGCCCCCAGACCAGTCTTACCATCGTATCCAAATTTATGTAGCATATTGAAACCAACCCCATATTGTGACAAAGGTATATGTGCTTCAGGTGTATCTTGAGCATCTTTATACAACAAAGTGTTAATATCCTGATCAAAAGGGTTTTTTTTAGCTATGTCCCCCCATTTGAAAAATGTCGTTGGTGGGTATTTGAATAGAACTAGTTTCAGAGTTTCATGAGTTTCCAATGGTCAGGGCATGCCATATGATATGAGATTTTGAGGCATGTTAGTGATGGTAAAAGATTCCTCATAGCTATACTCACCACACCCTTTATCCTTGATTGATATTTTCTCCTCCTTTCTTGGTATGTCTTTGGGAATAGAATCAAAGATGGAAGGAATGATTGCTTCTTGATTTGAAGGAACTTTATTATTTGTACCGCTTCTTATGGTGTTGCAGTATTGGAATGTGTTGGGATCTCCTTCAATAATTATCTCTACCCCTTGGTATGCGAACTTGATGCACTAGTGATAAGTGGAAGGGACAAATTATATCTCATGTATGCACGGCCTTCCCAGTAACATGTTATATCCCAAATCCAGCTCTAGGATTTGAAATGGGATTTCTTTATGACAGGGCCTATCCTAACTGGTAGCATGAGGATACCTTTTGATGATCTCTCCTCCTTGTCATATGCCCTAATATTTATCCTCCTGGTGACATTAATGCTAGATTCAGAATAGCCCAAAGTTTTATTAATTTCACAGTACATATGTTTAACCCAGCCCCACCATCAATGATGACTCTTTAGATTGTATATTTGTGAACTTGGATAAAAAGATGCAGAGGCTTGTGCGGCGACACATCATGGTCTATAAAGGTAGTGTGCTTGTTGGAAGCGATGTAATTTACCATGGCTTGGAAATTTTATGGAGTTATGTCCCATGGTACAACTGCATTTTGAAGGGCTTGATCCAGAGATTGCTTATGCTGCGGGGATATGTGCAAGAGGTCAAACATAACAATCTGGGAAGGTGTATGCTTTAGCTGATCCACTAGACTGGTTTGTGGATTGAAGGATATTGGAGGATTAGCTAGTGTAGTTTAAGTGGAAGGCACTCCTTGCAAGACAACTTTATAACGATGCATTGTGACAATGCATTTGGCATTTGGATCTCTGATAGTAATTGTAGCAACATGGATATCTGAAGGATTAATGTAATTGACAATGCTATTAGAGTTAGCATAGGTGTAATTCACTTGTTTAGACTATCCACCAGACGTGGAGGCTTTCCCTTTTTTATGATTATCGAATATATAATTTAAGATTGTGTGATCAGTTGTACCCTTGGATTGGGTATTTGTGACATTGATAACCCCTGTGTTGATTAGATCTTGTATGAAATTTTTCAATTGCTAGTAGTTGGGTGTCTTGTGTCCTTTTACCCAATGATAATCACAAAATTCATTATCATTCCATCACTTGGGTTTCACAACATCATGTTCGTATTCTCCAATTTTGGGTAGAGTGATAGTTTTGGTTTGAATCAGTTATTTCAAGGCTGAATCTATCAACTCTCCTAATGGTGTGTAGTAACATTTAGGAAACATAAAACCTTTGTGTGTGTTGCGCATTCGGTTTCTTGTTGGACATAGCTGCTACTTGAATAGTTGGTGTTTGATTTTGAGTGTTCACTTGCTGAGTTTTCACCATGGGATTCTAATTCATCATGGGTTTTCCTTGTAGTGAAACCTTGGTTTGAGCATAGTTGACTCTTTTGACATCAATGACACCATCATTGGTGACATTTTTGTTCTTATTCCACCATTTGGATTTATCTGTTGCATTTTTGTTTGTGTTTGTTTGGGTATGGTTTGAAAGGATACCTCTTTTGACTACGTTTTACTCACATCAAACTCCTTGTTCGATAAGTTTCTTGAAGTTTGGAGAGAGCTACAATTATGTGGTAAATGACATATATGGGATCATATTGTAAACAAATATGACTATGGCATCTTGTTCAGGCACATCATATGTTATTCTATTTGTAGTGTTCCTCCACCTTTGTAAGAATTTAACAAAGGATTCTCCATGTTTTTGCTTAATGTTGTAGAGGTCCTTGATGCTGACCTTGCGCTCGATGTTATGATGGAAGTGAGAAATAAAATTTTCAGCTAATTCACCACAAGAATGAATTCCATGGGGTAGGTGTGAGAACCATTCCATTGTTGGTCCAGTTAGACTTTGTGGACACAGTCACATTAGGTAAGTTTCATCATGTGCAACCTCAATACAACTAGAAAAGAACTCTCTGATATGCTCTACATGGTTGGTATTTCCTCTGTATTTGTTGAATTTAGGCACTGAGAAGTGAGTAGAAAATGGAGACATGTTCAATGAGTGATCAAATGGGTATGGGTATAAATCCTCTATTTTGTAGGACTTGGTTTGTCCCTAATTTTGCATGTCCATCATTTGGGTTTGTAAACTTTGCACTTGTTGTATTAGCATATCTGTTTGAGATTGAGGAACATTTTGACATTGAATCTCTATGTCATGGTAGGTATAAGGCTTTGCCTTTGTGTTCCTTGTGTTGGGACGTATGATCTAGTCCTTGGGACTTGGTATTGATTTCTGAATGTATGATTTTGATACTGGAGAATTTGATTGGTCTAAGATTTTTGTTGTTGTTGTTGTTTTTATTGTTGGGATCCCTATAGGAATAAAGGTTTAGCCTTGGGTGGATGCTGACTAAATGTCAAGCCCATAGAGATTGACCCTTGTGGGAGTGAAGTGTTTAGCCCAAAGCTAGCAGGGACAGACTGTAGTGTCTGAGAAGTCGCAAATGGGTTGTTTCTTGTTTTTGGAATTGATGACACAACATGAGTGATTGATGTAAAAGGCCATGAGGCCAATTCTTGAGATAAACTAATAACTAGGGGTGCACTTAGTAAGGAGCCCACTATGCTTTGCGCGGATGATGTGCTAGCTTGATTGGCAGAGCTAGTTTGGTTTGACACAGTCTGCGCTGATGTTGTTGTCGTTGATGATGGAAAAGACAAAATTTGTGACATCATAGCATCCGTTTGAGAATTTTGAGTTGCTCTTTTCCCTGCTAGAGGGTTCTCAGGCCATATTGTTGACATGTTAAATTCAGGGGGATGTTTGAATCCCTTCTTAATCAACATGGCTAGGAATCTTTTGGGGTTTCTCTCCAAATAGCATCAACTACTTGTGTGGAATAGGCATCTTTCTCTATATATTTGAGCTCCTCCTCTATGAAATCTTGGAACATTGTTGGTCTATGAGGACCAATAGGATGCATATTCTCAATGTAAAGAGTAGGATCAGTGTTTTTGAATGGGTCATCCTCTCGCTCTTTTTCCCATGGGGGAAATTGGTTAATATAGGATTCATCGGGTTGAGTTCTAGCCTTTGACCTAGTATAAGGTCCTCCATCGGGTGTGAGAGACATGGTGTTATCCAGGTTTTGAACTACAAAAGTGATATAAAGAAAACAAAAAAGGATAAACTCTCAAGGAGAGTCTGAGTTATGTTTAACAAGGGTAATTCTAGGGACAAATTTTGAATTCTCTTGGTCTCAAAGATTTTGGTGATGTAAGATATTGATTCTGACTATTGCCTTAGATGAGATAAAGTCACTGGTAGAGATTGATGAACTTGAGATAATGGGATCAAGATAATCTAGTTTGAACTTTTGAACTAACAATGTTTAAACAATAGTCAAACTGTCAAAGAGGGATGATCTTTAATGTTTATAGATTCACACAATATTATTCATTTTTCTCTAGGATGTGTACACTGATGTTTCACACAAAATGGGGAATCTTTTCCAAGGTTTTTAGACTGATAAAAATTCAGAGTGATGGAAGAGGAATCCAAATTTTTTGATAGAATAAATGTATAGGTTGATAGATCGATTGTGGTAGAATGCTAAGTCAATTACAGTAAATGTTCAACGATTGCAACAATTAAATGATCGATTGCAGAAATAAAGGGATTGATTGTGGTAAAACTCCATCAATTAGGGCAAACTTTCGTCAATTATGGCAAAGTGCGACAGTCTTGAAAATGAAAGCAATTGGAAATTTTTCTGATAAAAAGATGATCTCTCTAGAACAGTGATGTGATTCTAGAATAGATTATGGTTGACACACTAGACCTCAAACATGTTTGACTTGTTTTGACATTTTTTTATGTTGGTTTTGCGTTTTGGAGACTGATCATACAAACAAGTACAATAAACTAAGTGTTTTGAAGATCCAAGACTGAAATGTGTATGTTCTACAACTTTTACAAGTTGCAATAATTTCATATGGTCGAAACAAAGAAAGACAGATTAATCTAGGTCAATTTTGGTTTCAATATGAAATATTATAGGCTTAATGCTTTGATGATTGTTGGCTCACACAACAATCATCATGTTATTAGGACACAAAGATCCATGACGTAGGTGCCCATGATTTTGTTGTTGCCAAATATTATTGTCATGTGAATGAAGATCTCTTTCATCAACACAATATCCTGGAACACATATTTTGGGAATCTTGGGGGAATTCTGCAACCCCTTGCACTATAATAAGACACTTGTTCAAAGTTAAAAAATGCAGGTCTCTAATTAATGGGTTGTAGTAGGGTTTGTGGAGTCTATCCAATCGGTTTGTACATGTGTGACTCACTTAAGAGCCTAGGTGACCATACTGACTACTTAGGGACACTTCACCCGATCCAGGCTATCGTCAACACACTTCACCCAAGCTTGGCTAGATATAAAATGGAGATTTGGCTTGTGTCTTGTTCCTATACCGATCGGAAGGATTACCGGTTCAAGGTCATCCTCTGAGGAAGAAGCGCTTTCCCTAGAAAGACCTTTCTAAAAAAGTATAAAGTTTGTTAATCTAACAGATTTGTGCAAGCGTACCAATGACTCAAGACACAAAGGTTAATCGATTAAGCACCAAAATTTCAAGTGTGAACTAAGCTATCATCCATACATGCACACATGTTCAGTTTTAAGCCCAAAGTAGATGAAGATTTCTTGTCCAATTTTAATGCACCAAATTCAATGATTTTTTGCCTTTGTTCAATTGTTAACCACCATGTCAATTTTAAGCACCAAATTAGAAAAGTGAGTTTGTGATGTTTTGCATACACTTTTTTTTTAAAACACCAAAAAGAGAAATGAGTTGATTTTATGTTGCTTTGTTAGCTATTTCCTCACCACAAGCTGTAAAAAAAGGTGATTAGTACCGAAATCTTCTAACAATCAAATGAATAATATTCAGCAACTCTGGGATTGTTAAGACCATTAAGGCTATTGGTAACCTTGTACTTAGCTGCAAAATGCTTGAGAGAATCTAGATACCTATTGAAAGATTCTCTTTGATCTTCTATTGTGATTTCCAAGATTGCTCTTTGTTGCATGCGATAGTTAGTGGTTCTCCTTATGGGTGCTCTTAGTGATCTAGAACCCAGGGTTTGTCTAATTATCCTTTTGGCCATATGTCATTTTCTCATTCCTGCACAAAAATTGAGAAACAAATCAGATCTGATTAATAAATTGATAAAACATAATAATTGTGAAATTATTTTGTCAGATGCGAAATAATTCTGTCAAATGCGAAATTATGGCAGACGATTGTGGTAAACTATTGTCAATTGTGGTAATATTATGTTGATTGCGACAATCTTTTGTCAATTACAAAATTCTTCTAGCGATTGTGAAATAGATCGGTCAATTGTGGCAAAATACTAGAAACAGAGACAGAAAGCTACAAAAAATGATTGTGAAATCCACAAATAAATTGCAACATTAAACCACTTGATTGTGGAAAATTTATGTCAATTGCAAAATTACAAGTTTATCAAAAAAAAAAACTACAGTCGTACGACCGAGGCCAAGAAATTCTATTTTTCATCTTCAAGCAAGTATCAGGTTGTTCAATTCATGCTAGGTTCACCAAAATGTGTAGATCAAATCCTGCTCCAAACTCAAATTAACGAGGGGTTAGTAGCACTAATTTGAAAAGGGGGAAAGAAAACAAAAATACTAAGAACAAATCCATGGATAATAAAATAACAAGCAAAGATAGAGGAAAACAAATAAATGCAAACTATAGTGCTCAAGGCTTCTATTTCTTCTCTCTACTCCTTCTGAAATGTTGTGTGTGTGCTCAGTATTGGTATTGACAACATCTATGAATTGAGAGTGTCGAGAAAATGATATCGATTATGATCACAAGAATTCTTTGATGCTTCGTACGAGAATCATGCATAGTAAGGGTGCACAAAAGCTTGAAACCCAGATCCTTGAAATGGTTGTGAAGGGTTTATTATATAGAAAATGGAAATGATTTGAATGGTTGAGATCAATTCTAGAGATTAGAGGATAAATAGTTGAGATTAAACAGAACTGGAAAAGAAATCAGTAAACTCCACCTCTTCAACTTGGAGAGAAGAGGTAATGTTTTAGTTAACTAAGGAGCAACAAGTAAACTCTACCTCTTCAAATTGCAGAGAAGGGGTGATGTTTTAGTTTAACTGAGGAGCAACCAATAAAATCCACCTCTTCAACTTGGAGAGAAGGGGTGATGTTTTAGTTTAACTGAGGACCAACCAGTAAAATCCACCTCTTCAACTTGGAGAGAAGAGATAATGTTTAGTTAACTGAAAAGTTGATCATGAGTTACCTTTTTGAACTTGAGAAAGGATTTATTTGAAGATTTAATTGATTTTTGTAATTAAAGTATTCAAACATATGATAATTGAATTCCTTTTTATTTAGAATTAAATTATTGAGTGAAATTAAATTATTTCAATGAATTAATTTAATTAGAAGAATTAATTAATAAATTTAAACTTTAGGAAAATGAATTTAATTAATTAATAAATATTAATTAATTAAGGTTATTTAATTAAATAAATTATTTATTTATTTTATTAATAGCATGTTAAAGGACCCTTGTCAACATCCTTCGTGTTAAAGAACATGTTAAAGGACCTCGGGTATGGAACTTTATTAGTGAAAATAGAGAAATCATAAATAGAGACCTTACCTAGGATATTGGCAGGGGTGATGAGGCCATTTTTCAAGATGATTCATGGGGAGGATTTATTCTAATAAATATATTGGGGATATCGGCAGAAACAAAAGAAACATTAATTAGATTGTGGGGAGATAAAGTTAAAGATTATATTACCCCAAGTAACGGAAGCCCCTCCTCGAGTTCACAGTGGAAATATCTGCATCCTATTCAAATGGATCAAAGGGATAAAATAAAACTCATTAAGATATTTCAAAATAGGAATATCACCATTAAAAATAGGAGAGACAAACTAATCTAGACAGGTTCCAATGATGGAATATACAAAGTAAAACAAAGTTACCAAGCAATAGTAAAAGAACATAACATGGATTCATTATATATCGCACTAAATTTATGTTGGAATAAGGCATGTCTACCTAAAGCGGGCATGTTTCTATGGGAAGCTCCTCAAAAAATAATATAACAGCTGACAAATTTAGGAAGTTGGGATTTGAAGGTCCCACAAGATGCCCTTTGTGTGAAAATCATGAGGAAACAGTTGATTATTTACTTATCAACTGTCCTTATGCAAAAGAATGTTGGCACTGGCTTAGAAAAATTTTACATTGGAGTTTAGCCATGCCATTTGATGTAGTAAATTATCTTAAAGACCGGCCTATTCTAAATCAATCTAGCTTATATAAGGATATATGGGTGGCTTCCCCTCCCATAGTGGTTTGGGAACTTTGGAAAAAGAGGAATACAAGAATCTTTGAAAACACTAAAATGGAGGCTAATACCCTAATCAAAAAAATGGAAGCTAGTTTGGTGGAATTGATAAATAATAGGCTTCATAATCTCAACAATTTAGAATCTCCATTCTCTCCGTGGGATAATAGGATGAGGAAAATTTGGCAAAATGTTGAAATTCCATCTATGTATGGAAAAGGTGGAATTTCCCGTAAGAGAGACAAAGAAAAATGTAAATGGAAACCACCTAAATTAGATTGGTTTAAACTTAATTTTGATGGAGCTTCACAAGGAAACCCAACACTACTATATTTGACCTTATTTTTCTACCAAAAATTTCAACCATTAATTAAAAAGATTTAGGTTGGTCGGATTATAGAAGGAAAACTTCTTTTTTTTTAATCCATGCCCGTGTTAGTCAAAATTTTGACCAATACCATGTAGGTCAAAATTTCAACCAACACGGGCATAACTTTAAAAAGAAAAAAGATTTAGCATCTCATTTCATTGTTTGGTTTTAAGTTGGGAGCGCAAAGGAGCTAGAGCCTAAAAAAGGTTTTGCATCTCATTTCATTGTTTGGTTTTAAGTTGGGAGTGCGAAGGAGCTAGAGCTTGTGATTGTTTGAATTTTTATTTGGTGAGAGTAAAAGGAGGACTGCCTACCTGCAAGGGTTGCTACTGTGGTTTGGTGTAAAAGGAGGACCACCTACCTGCGAGCTGTTGCCATTGTGATTTGGTGTAAAAGGAGGACCGCTTGTAAGGATTTCCTTACTCTGCATTTGTTTGGCATTGTTTTATTGGTTACCTACTTAGGGCCCATGAGCAATGTGCTAGGGCATCATGTATTTGGTATTTGCTGGCATATTTTTAACATTTTTGTTATTGGTATTTGTTTTCTGCCAACTTTGTGTGGATTGGAATGTCAAATCTAACTCCATAGGAAGTCTACCTGGAGTCATATCTTTCAATTGTGACAGATCTGAGATCATTTGGGGGAGAAATCTGAAATAAATCATGTGACATTAATCTATAGACCATTTTTGACATAAAACTAGGGCAGTCAGCTTTCTACAGTCAATTTTCTATGGACTCTTTTAGACTAGGTGTGACTGTATACACACTATGACTTTAGAAGTGCTTAAAAAGACCACAAATAATAAAGAAACCATAGAATCCTTGCACTCCAAAGACTCCAAACCTTCATCACTCTTTAATAATGTCTAAAAATGAACAAACCTTAAAGGAATAGGGATCAGTCCACCAAGAACCCCAAAATCCCCAAATTTAGCACTTTTAAACCCTTAATCCAAGGGTTTCTTAAATCTCCTACCTCCGATCACTTCTAAGTCAAATAGGTGGTTTAGTGAGTCCAATTGAGTGCAAATATTTGACAACCATTGGTGGTTTATAGAGTTCTAATATGCTGGAGTCTTCCTTAGGATTAGTTAGAGCACTAGAGAGACTTTCTTTCTTTATTAAAAGTGTATCCAATCAAGGAGAATCCATACTTTTGATGATGTTCATAGTTCAGGTATATTGTGACTTGTTAGAAGTTTATTGTTACCATTCTACTCCTATTTGGAGTTATTGCAAAATTCAAAGAGATAAAATGAAGGTTGCATAATGTATGAAGGAGCTCATGAATTATTGGGTTAGTTGATGTTCTTATATGTAGTTTCATGTAGTAGTTTAGAAACCATTCTTGATTTTTACTAGACTTATGCAAGGTTCTTTTCATCAAATAAA
>MU227537.1:2782874-2795624 GCA_018584345.1 Thuja plicata | reverse complement strand
AACTCCATCTCCTCTTAACCAAATAAAGAGGTGGAGTTTACTGTGGATCTCTCCTGTTCCTTTTGATCACAACCGTTCATCTCCCCAACTCTGGGATTGATCTCAACCACTCATTTCATCATCATTTTCTATATAATAAATCCTTCATAACCATTTGAAGGATCCAGGATTTCAAGCTTCAAGCGCCATTACGCTGTCAACATTCAAAGCCATCTTGCGATCACACACACACACTTTGCAATTATCAACATCTCGACGCTTCTCAAGTCATAGACGCTGCCCAACCAATACTGAGCATCAAGAACAGCATTTCGGAAGGAGTAGAGAGAGAAAATAGAAGCTTCAAGCTTCGAAGGGTTTGCATTCATTTGTCTTCCTTTTCGTTGTTTGTACATTTTATTGCTTACGTTTTGATCATTCGTTTAGTAGTTACTACGTAATAGATTTGCATGCAATTGTGAACCTTGGCTACTAACCCCTGCCCTTGGAAAGCTGTGGGAAACCGGAGAGAGAGGCGTACAGATATATTCAGGAGAATCTAACACTGTTATGCCTACATAGATAATGAGGTCAATGGGATTACAAATTGACACTCCACATGGAAGATGTAAGGTAGTGGACTCCAGAGAAATCCCTATTATTGGTACTATTGTGGCTTTTCCTTATAGGTTAGCAATATGTCTTGACAAAGTATTAACAATGAGCATATTGGTTGTTGATATTCCACCTCACTATGACATGTTGCTATCAAGAAAATGGGGTGCTTCAATGGGTGGAAGTATTCAATGTGATTTTTCCTTTTCTACTTTCAACATTGTTGGTAATAATGTCAAGGTGTCCTGGGAAAGTAGGACTCCTCATATGATTAAACTAAATGAAAATAATGACATTAATTGTTGTGTGGAAGTAGACATGGAAAACTTCAGAGTAGAGAAGATCATTCCACAATGCAAAAGTGTTGATCCATTAATTGAAGAGTTGAATACACAAGAGGGTGGTTTATGGCAGATGTATTTTTATGGAGCTTGTTCCAAAGAGGGATCAAGAGCTGGTGTCCTATTTATTTCTCCAAAAGGTACAACATTCAATTACTCTTTCTTGTTAACATTTCAGTGTACAAATAATACTGCTGAGTATGAAGCCTTGTTTTTGGGATTAAATATTGCTACTAAACATGTAATCAAATGTTTAAAAGTTTATGGTGATTCTAAGCTTGTAGTAGCACAAGTTAGATCTAAGTATGCTGTAAAAAATGATAGTTTGGGATCAAATTGAATTTTTTGATGCCTTTAACATTAAATGGATAGAGAGGTCAAAAAAATCACGGCGGATTTTCTAGCTAATGTTGCTTTAAAGAATGGTGATTTGACTTTGAGTGGGGTATTAATAGTGGAAGTTAAGAGTAGACTAGTTGTCTCTGATAATGTTTACAACTAGAAAGTTTTTGAAGATGAACTGGATATTCTCAGGTTTATTCAATGCCTTGACCATTATGAAGACCAACATATAGATTGTAACTCTTTAGTTGAAGTGATTGATGACAAGGATATTGTTTTGGGGAATGAGGTTTTCCAGTTGAGTTCTAATCAGATTCCTAAAGGGCTGATAGAACTAGAAGCATTGTTCAATAATCAAGATGATCATTTATAAAAAATGAGTAGTGCTAAAATTGAGGATTTAGAGGAAGTAAATCTAGGATCAGAACCACACCTCAAATAGTGTATATTGGAAAAAGGTTAGATTCCCATGTTAGATAAAATTTGATAAAATTTTTAAGGAAACATAAGCATGTGTTTCCCTGGTCTTATGAGGACTTGAAAGCCTATATGGAGGACCTTTCTCAACATGAGATCCCACTGAAACAAGATGCTAATCCATTCAGAAAAAATTAGAGACCAATCAACCCATTATTGGCTCCCAAAATGCAACAAGAATTGATGAAGTTAAGGATGCAGGGATTATTCAACCCATAAGACATTCAACTTGGGTCTCTAATTTAGTTCCAGTAAGTAAAAATAATGGTGAAATAACGATTTGTGTTGATTTTAGGAACTTCAATATTGCCTCTCTAAAAGATAAATATTTTTTGCCTAACATGGAGGCGATGTTGTACAAAGTTACTGGTTGTGATTTATTCTCAATGATGGATGGTTTTTTAGGCTACAACCAGGTATTAGTAAATGAATTAGAGCAATTTAAAACTGCATTCACTACTCCATGGGGAA
The DNA here is from genome assembly GCA_018584345.1 of Thuja plicata. Lineage (NCBI taxonomy): Eukaryota > Viridiplantae > Streptophyta > Pinopsida > Cupressales > Cupressaceae > Thuja > Thuja plicata. Next base: position 2,793,399 of record MU227537.1, on the reverse strand, counting down.
CATATGGCTCATTAGAATTCCTTTTGGTCTTATAAATGTAGGGGAAACATTCTAGAGAGTCATGGATGTTGCATTTAAATAATTTATTGATTTATTCATGGTGATATATCAAGATGATTTGACAACATATTCTAAGAAAGTAGAGGACCATTATGGATATTTAGAAAAGATTTTTAATAAAGATTTGGAATATGGTGTTTCCCTGAATCCTAGAAAATGTCAGCTTGCAGTAACAAAAGGAAAATTGTTGGGACATATAGTATCAAAAGAGGGAGTAATAATTGACCTAGAGAGGATAGAATCAATTCAGAAGGTCACTGCTCCAAAGAATATCAAAGGGGTACAATCTTTCTTAGGTAAGATTAATTTTGTAAGACTATTTATTGCTAACTTTGCAGAAATTGTTAAGCCTATAATTAAATTTTTAAAAAGAGATGCAAAGTTTAAATGGGATGAAGAAGCACAATCAGCTTTTGAAAAAATCAAGAAAGTAATTCAAGAAGCACCTATTTTAAGGTCTCCTAACTACAGTAAGTCATTCTCATTATTGTCTTTTGCATTTTTTCATACAATTTTTATTGTGTTACTACAAAAGGATGAGGAGGGTTATGAGCATCCCATTGCATTTTTTAGTAAATCCCTCCAAGCTGCAAAGTTGAACTATGAGATGATGGAAAAACAAGCATATGCCTTGGTTAAAGTTGTAAATTCATTCAGACCTTATTTGGTTTGTGCAAAAGTAATTGCATATGTACTCATGCAACAATTAAGGATATTCTTACTCAGTTAGAAGTTACTGGTAAACGATGTAAATGGATAAATAGGATTCAAGAATTTAATTTGGAAATCCACATTATCAAATTAGTAATAGGATTAGGCCTAGAAAAGCTAATGAATGAAGAGAATATGGACTTGGCTCAGATAAACAATGCAAAAGTACAGGATTCAATAGCGAGTAGTATTGAAAGACAACCTTATTATGTTGATATCATGTACTATCTCAAAAATACCAAGTGCCCTGATACTATGACTGATAATTAGAAAAGAACTCTCAGGTTGCAACCTCAAAGGTATGAATTAGTACAAGGAGATCTATATTGGAAAGACAGAAATGGTGTACTTTTGTTATGTGTAGATCGGGGACAAGCTAAAAAGGTCCTAACAAAAATACGTGTTGGTGTGTGTGGTGGACATTACTCTGCCAAAACTACTGCTCATAAGATCTTAAGGGCTGGTTATTATTGACCTTGTTTATTCAAAGATGCCCATTCCTTTGTTAGAAAGTGTGAACCCTGTCAAATATTTTCCAACGAGATGAAGTTTTCAGGCACTCTGTTGCTGAACCCTATAGTTGTTGAGGCACCTTTTTCCATGTGGGGGATTGAATTAATTGGGGAGTTCTTAGAAAAATATAGTGGTGGAAATAGTTGGATATTGGTTGCTACAGATTACTTCACAAAATGGATAAAGACTATTCCTACAAAGAAGGCAACTAGTAATGTGGTTATTGATTTTCTGATGGAGAATATTTTGACCAGATTTGGTGTCCCTATAAAATTGATAATAGACAATGCTATGTGTTTCAGGTCAAAGTAATTTAAGGATTTCTATGATGAATATGGAATTATGATGTCATAATCTTCCCCATATCATCCCCAAGCCAATGGGAAAGCTGAATCGAGTAACAAGATTATCTTGAAAATTCTGAAAAAGACCCCGGAGAAAAATAAGAGCTTGGCATTCAAAGCTGAAACTTTCTTTGTGGGCTGTTAGGATCACTGTGAAGAAGGCAACATGTAAATCTCCCTTTGAATTAGTGTATGGTGTTTAGTCTAGAATGCCTATCAATAATTTTCTTCCAGTGTACAAATTCATTCATGATGAGGAGCTAGATGTTTCTGAGCCTATGCAAGAAAGAATGATGCAGCTAGTAGAGTTGGAAAAAATAAGAAAAGGCAGTCAAAAGGAAAACATCAAGTTAAAATAGAAAATGAAGTACCTATTTGATAAAAGAGCAAGTGATAGGAAGTTCCAGCCTCATGACTTGGTTCTTCAATGGAATGTTAGAGTTGAAGACAAGAGGAAGCATAAAAAATTTGAGTCATTATGGTTAGGCCCCTTTTTTATTCACCAAAATTTTGGAAAAGATTCATATTTATTAAGGAATATGGAGGGAGAGGTATTTGAATTTCTAGTGCAGGGACAATTCTTGAAACCTTTCTTCAGTTAGTTCTATTTTCCATGCACAATAGCTTTGTATTTTATGTACAGGTGAACTTCTTTCTATTGTGTGTTTCCTTCCAATTGTGTGTTTGTTTTTGCAGCAGGTTAGTTGTGGTCTTCCTCCCAGAGATCTGTGGTTCTTGCTATGAACTTTCATTTAAGAATCCTCAGAAAGAGCCATTGTTGGGTATATTTCTAGTTTTGAGTCTTGCTATAAATTTTTTGGGTTCCCAGTATTAATTTTTCCTAAAATGTCAAGCTCTTTCCATAGTGCTATCAAATTTTCATGTAAATGTTGATCTCCAAGAAATGGAAGCAATAAGAAATGTGAAACCCTAAGCCCTAGGTCATTATTTTATCCCTGTCGAGAAGAAAACCCAAGTTCTTTGAAGATGGTTTCTAATTTGAAGTTACCTTTTTCATGAACTTAAGTAATTTAAGTCATATACCCTTTTTCATGTTTTAAGTCGGTCTCTTAATCTCTTAAAACATTTCTGAATATTCCTTTTTTTTGGAAACTCAGCGCAAAGCTTTGGTTGCGTGATCTCGAATGGAAAAGAACATGATTTAAAGGATTGAGAGATTAAACATGGGTCGTTGATCTAAATTAGATCTTGCAGTTGGTGTGAAATCTCTAGAGGAACCTGTGAGTTACGAAATCATATGGCAACTTTGAGTTTCATTCAGTCATGAAGTCTCGCAAACTTACCAAGGTTAAAGCATGGCTATTATATTTGTTCAGTCGCGAGATCTCTTAAAGAACTGAGGATTAAGTAAAATTTTATGAGATATCACGATAACCGTGGATGTTAATTTGATCTTGTGGCTGGCGTTTAATCTCAAGATAAAAGTGCAAATTAGTAAAAGTTTGGGAGATTCAGCGCGTTGGATTAAGTAGAATCAAGGGTAGGCGCGTAATCTCATGAAGAAAAGGTCAAGTACATAAAACTTAAGAGATTCAAATCCAATCGTGGATTGAGAAAAGATCTAAGGGCTGACATTAAATCACTAAGAAAAGTCAAAAATTCATAAGGCTTTTAGCGATTCAGAGATAATAATTCAGATGCTGACACGTGTTTAAGTTATTCAGAGATTTGTGGTGTGCACAAAGTCTCTAAACAAACCCATGGTTAAGAAATTTATCTGGTGACTTAGAGATAGCTTGCAGTTGTGTGATCTTGTGACAAACTGAAGCTAAGGTTAAAGCTTAAGAGATTCAATGCAAATTGCCAGATTAAAAGGAGATCAACGGTAGTCGCGTAATCTCCATACATATTTAGCAAGTGCTAAATAATTAAGAAACTCAATGTAGACTGTCAATCAAGAGTTAATCGTATGAATGACATTAAATCTCTAAATAAACTCATGGTAAATCAAAACCTTCAGCGAATTTGAGTTTTTTTAGTCGCGTGGTCTCTAAAAGAAGAGAGGTTAAGTTGCGGTGAGATTTGGGTTAATACTAAAGATCTAAACCATTGATAAGATTCAGATCATGCGGTGTGCTTTGAATCTCAAGATGAAACCAAGGTAAAGCTAAAATCTCAGTGACTAAGAGAAAATATAGTCGTGTGATCACCTGGAGAACTGTAGTAGGAGTATGGTAAAGTCACAAGGGTTTGTCTCACGCCATGATGTAAGAAGCTAGCCTATTAAAGAGAAAGAATCTTGACAGCGTGTATGAAATTTGCTAAGCTGTGGTAATATAAACCAATCATATCAAGTATCGAGCCTATTTCACATACAATGAGGTTTTAAAATTGACAAAATTACTCATGACTATCCCAATTGGCTTATTCAAAATTGATCACCTGTCAACTTCAAACGTCGCGGCTAGGGAAAAAATTAATGTCAGGGTACGCAAAGTTAAGACAAAAGTGATTGAAAGAATCTTTCCAATCCTCAGCTAGACTGATGCATTGATTCCAAAATGATAAATAGACATAGATTTCATACATTTTAGTTTACCAATTTTTCAGAGTTACAAAGCTAAGAGATTGCATAACTTTCAAAGCATTCAAAAGTAGAGAATTGTGTGAGTTTTAGAGCAATTTACAGTAAGGTTTTCTTTTAAAATATAATTGTTTTAGTGGGATATTCATAAATTAGTGAAGATGAGCCGACCAACCATGAGCAAAGCTTCAACCAGTTGAGCAAGTAAATAAGTAGAAGATGAATAGAAAGGAAAGAGAAACTATTCTGAGGAGTTTGTGGCTCTACTACTTGGAACTAGTCAAGGCAAAAAGGTAAATGATGAACTCTTTACTGATGATTTGGAAAATTGTAGAGATCCTAGGACTCTAGGGGTTTCTGGTTATCATGTTTTTAAGTATTTTTATAGTAATAAGGATAGCTCAACTCCTATATCAAACCCAAGGACACGAGGCTTAGCAAAGTTGATACTCCCTGATATCTTTGTAGATATAGACTTGTTAGTTGAGCTAGCAAAAAAGTATGATTTCCTCTTCAAAACTATTAAGAAGAGTGATGGAACAACTCTGGTCACTTTAGATAGGGCCTCTTTCATGAAATCTTTCAAGATATACCATCCTTGTACTATGGAGATTGATCTGACAAGGTTGCAGAATAGATATACCAGGGAAGCTACCATTGTTTCCAAGTTAATCCAGGCCCATGTGCCTAATTCAAATAGGAATTATATTGTTTCCATACCAGGTAGTGCACCTTATTTTTACAAGGATTTAAACTTCTACATGAAGTACATTTCTTACGGACTGCGTAAGGTTTTGGGAGTAGATGGGGACCCTAAGAGATTGTCTGCAGACCTTCTAATGATCATCTTGGATTTGCAAAATTCACATGTCAACACTGATTATGACTACATTTAGTATGTTATTGACCAGATGCATCAAGGTCTTATTGATATATGTACAAATCCCAACCTTAAATTTAGCACTATTCTCTGCTAATGCATTTAATCTTATACTTCAATGTCAACCGCATGGACACAGAGAATTTGAGGCCTAGGGTATTTTTTTGCGGCCAACCAAACCCTGTACAACTATGGCTTAGGGTTTGGAACTACACCTCCAATGAAAATTAGTTTTGTGCTTTTCATAAGTGGATTTCATATCCTATTTTAGAACTGCTAGGTGCAAATATGATAATATTTCCCACCAAGGTACTACAACTCCTTATACCTTGTCAATTTGTGGATAAATAGCTAGGAGACCATAACTGGGGAGATTTTTACTTTGAGAAGACATTTACTCTAATGAGAATTTATGGATGTTCCCAGCCACCTCATATAATTGAACAATATGTACCTCCTAGGATAGCTGCAATAGAGTTCATCTAGAAATTAATGTGGACTGATAAGGAGCACCTGGTTCCCCACAGGAAAGGTACATTTACACCCAGATAGTTCAAGATTTTTAATTTCATAATTGGTAATAGAGCCACGTATTCAATAAACAAATGGTTGGGTCAATACAGAATGAGTGTATCCATATATAGGTATATAGACCTAGAGGGTTTTATTAAAAGTGCCAAGAAACTTTTGACTCCAAGCATACCCACTATCAAAGAGCATGAAGAGTGTGTAGAGGAGGATTTAATCAGAAACATCTTGAAGGATGTAGAAGTGGAAAGAAGGGTTGATCAATACCAGGATCTAATAAGCCTGGAGAAACAAGTAAAGAAGAAGGGAATTCCCTTTGGGGGCTTCTTTCCAGATGTAGCCTATATACATAGACTCACAAAAATGATGGAGTCATGCAATACCTTGTGCAATCAACTTGAGGATTTGATTGAAGATAAAGAAAGAGGCCCAGAAAAGAACTCTTCTTCCGAATATGAGGAAGAAAGTGATGGAGGTTATTCAATCCATAGCCCTCCTCCCATGGACCAACCACCATCAATAGAATAGAGTATAGAGGTAGACCTTACAAAGGTGTCTGGCATTGAGGTGAATGATGAACCACCTAAAAAGAAACAAAAAATGGAATCAAGAGAGCCTTCCCATGCCAAAGCATAGGAAAAGAAAAAGGATAAGGTGAGTGCCCTAATCACTAAAAACAGAGCATATGACCACCACTTGAGAAAAGCCATTAGAGAAGGAAAGAAATTAAAAGGGGATGTACAAGAGGAAGTTGAAATGCCCCTCCTACTATGCCGACATGAAAGGGAATTGCATCAAGAATTGTTCTTGAGTGATGATAATTTCATCAAAACTAAGGAGTTCAAGGATTTCTTGATCTGTATAAAGTAGCAACATATTGGATCACAATTACAGTTAACAAAGGGTAATTAACTTCCAATTGAAGCTTTGTTGGCCTTAAAAGCATATGATCTTGAAGCTAAAACCATGACACCAGAGGAAGCAAGGCAATTGGTTAGTTCTAGTGGGATGCTGCTTCTTGAAGGATGGGATCTAGCCTCTGCCTTCATAATTGATCATATAAGGAGGCAACCTGATGCAAACTTGTCTTCTAAAACACAAATTGGAGACATGATCAAGGGATGTGGATATGATCCACGATCCCAAACTTTGGCAATGTGGCCTCTTGCACCTATAACACAAAAGCCTTCCCCGATCAATGTGCAAGAAAAGAAAGATGGGGATAAGATCATTTGGTCTATCCACAATACTGGTGACTTGGTGATATTGTAGGTTGTCACCCATTTTGCACACCTCAATGAGGCTAAAGAAGAGTAGATGTCAAAAGGGTATCCGAATATTTTTGATAAATCAAGTGTTGTGGTGAAGGATAGGGAATTATGCTTGATTAAAATTGAGGCATTAGAAGGAAAGGTGGAGGAATTGGATAAGAAATTACAAGATGCCCCCAAGTCTATTCTTGCTCCACCTAAATAGGTTGTAGATGCTCAGACTGAAACTATAGAAGATATTTTAGTAAGCACAAAGAAAATAGATAAGTATCATAACAAAGTGGCTTTGGAAGCCCTGTAGAAGATTCTGCAACATAGGATTGATATCCTAAAAGGAAAATTTTATTTGGTGCATAACGCTTATAGTAAGATACCTGACCTAGAAACAAAGGTTAACAATCATATTTCAACTTTAATTCCTTATTTTGGAACTTGGTCAGGTAGGGCATTACTTTTTGAGAGGTTAGGAGCCTTACAACCACATAGGGAAGATGTCCCTGAGATTGTTAGTCAGGTGGGAGAAGAAATTGAGCAGATTGGAGCCACTTTGTCTTTCTTCAAAGGCAAGGCAAATTAGATACAAGCTAGAATCAACATGTTTTGGCCAGACTATAATAGATTTAATCCTTTAATAAAGGGAGATGATAGTAAGATTAAAGCATTATCAGATTGGATGGGTGAATTTGATACTTTACTGCCTATTAAAGAGGCATTTATAATAGATAATGTTGCATTAGATATGGACAGGTTTAATAAGACATTAGATGAGGCTTTTAAAGTAGAAACAAACTTTATTAAGTTTGTAACAGATGTCAAACTCATCACAGACACCAAATGGGACAGACAAAAGGAAAAATTAGAGAATATCTAGAGCTTTAATTAGCCTTTGGAGCCAAAGGTTGTAGAATGGGATAACATCACCAAGCCCAAGAAGAAAAATCCTACAGCCATTGACCTATATATATTGGTGTACACCTCGGGTGTCTAAAATTGGATGAAGAGTGAAGAGGCACCCAACACCTCATCTATGAGAACATGGAGGATAATCATTAATAAGACTAGTGTAAGTTAGCTTGTATTGGCAGTCACTAGGTCTCGCAATAACTACAAGAGGTTATCTAGAATATCTACAGATAAAGGTGCTAGCTATCTAAGATTTGGAAATCAAATCTGACTTTTTACTTGTTTTGTCTTTCCATTGCTTGAAGGTCTAATTGTAATTTTGTCTTTTAGTACCTTTAGGGTTAGGTCTAGCCATTTGAAGCTTGTTGCATCCTCAATCTTTAATGATTCCAAGATGGCTAGTACTCTATAAATATCAAGTTGTAACATAATTGTAAGGATGGTGAAATATACAACTGTGAGGCAGACTTATGTTTTTGTCTGATTTTTTAAGCTTTTAGTCTTTTGAATGTATTGAAGCAGCACCATATTAATAAAATACAATGGATTTTTATGTTCTATATCTTTGTTCTCTTCTTAAAAAAATTTTTATGCTCTTGTATGTTTAATTTGTAAGGCATCTTAAACATACCAGTTATAAGGTAACTATGCAATTTCTTATGAGTTTCTTTCAAGGAGGGAGTAATTCTTATGAGTAGTTCTAGAGGGTTAGACATTAATGTGAGAATTTAATATAGGGGTATGGGAATGGAAAGGTAGTTTGTAAGGCACTCTATCTAAACTACATGTGTATTTCGATTAATTAGTTATAAGTGAATTTATATCTCATCTGACTCTTTTCCCAAGATTAGGCACTGGTATAGGGTTTGATAAGATGTTATTCACCATAAACATCAAAGCAAACAATCATTTACTTTTATATTCTAAATAATATACATGATTAAGTAGTTGTATTAGAGAATACAATTCAACTTGTTGATTCCTCGAAGAGTGGATCATTAGGTTAGCCTTCCTAATTCAAAAATTCTAAAAAGAAGAAGGATGAGAATCCTTATTTCACTATTATTTGCTATTGTCATGTTCATGGTCTGGCTTATTAAGCTATGTGTTAAACTGATCATAATCATATTGTTCTATTAGTTGATACAATAAAAGGCAATAGGTAAATCATCGTGACCCCTAATCCACTATTATAGTTACTAAGAAGTAGTAATCTATTAAAGGTACACCCGCTTGAGTCTATGGAGCTCATAGAAGAAGGAGGATTAATCCTCATCAATTAGACTTTGTCTTGTCAGAATCAGGAGTTGAAGTTATAGAGTTGGTCAATTACTGATCTATTTTGATTCTGTAAGAAAAATCCCTAACACGACATTCTCGTACTCAAAATACTTGTTTATTGTATAGATCCATTCAATATATTCTTCATCATCTCGGATACCCTCGTAAATAGGTACCTCCATATTTGGTCTAAAACTTACTCCCTCAATCGCTCTAATGATTCTCATTTCAACTCCTTCTTCTTCCTCTTCTTCTTCAGGTTCTGCCTCTTCGTCATTGACATCCACTATGTCATCTCCTCTTTTCTATGCAAGTTCCATAGCTTGCATATGTGCCTCCATGCGTCTCATTCCCTCTATAATTTTTGCATTGGCGATTGTTCTTCCTCGACCTTATCTTCTTCAGTCGACTCTAAGTTTCATCTCTTGACAAATAAGGTCTTGTCTTGCATTGACTGGGACCTCTTCGCTTGATACCAATAATGGTAGAGGGTTGAAAAACAATCTTCTCATACAATTTTTTATTCTTACTAGATCAAAATGCTCTCTTCTTCACTTTATATGATGAAAGCTTTAGAAAAGAGATTTCAATAATGCAAACAATATTAAATTTAAATCATAAACTTACTCAAACATATTTCATTTAAAAACCACCACCTTCTTATTAAAATTGCTCATTCACTGAAACTTCAAAATGATTGCTAGCATTTGATGCACCTCGCTCCTAGATTTTCAAAACATTTTGAATTTCTCATTTCGTTGAGAAACGAGAAAATTATGAACATTTTACGTAGACTATTTTTTTCTTTTATGGCAACAAATTTACAGTGACACCTTCTTTAACAAATTAATTAACACCTCCCAAAGCATTTCAAAATTCAAAGAAATTTGACCTGGCATCATTTGATACTCACGTAGGCATCTCTTTCACAAAATAATTTTATGTTGCATGAACTCTATGGTGACTCTCCTTAATTGCTTTGATAACATCCCATTCAAATTCGAATGCTAACATTAAGCTCCAGAGGTTCATTTCCAGAATTAATTTAGAGTGTTGCTCAATCAAAGTGCAATCTTAATCCAATCGCATGGCACGAAACCCAGTTCCCTTTCCAACGGTATTTAACAAAAAAAAAATATGAAGATTCACCATTCAATTAAAATCTTCAAGGATGTTCTTGGAACTCTTCACGTGGACTTCAAAACACTCTTGTCTTTGTCACTTTTTCATATCCTTGATAGTTACCAAATATATATATTTCTCTATTAATGCTTATTCACATCTTTAGTTACGAATTTTAAAGCATATTTATTTTCTTGTAATATGGGACATTGCCTCAATTGTATTCCCCAAATCATCTAATCAAAATTAATTAAATAATTAATTTTATTTAATTAATTAGCTTTAATTGATTAATTATCATTAATTAATTAATTAAACTCAATTTCCTATAGTTTAAATCCAAATATTTAAACTTACTAATTAAATT
>MU227537.1:2768643-2782795 GCA_018584345.1 Thuja plicata | reverse complement strand
AAAACAATTATTAAATAAATGAATTAAATATTCATTTATCTTCAAAGAGATAACTCCAATCAGATCACATGGGTTACTCCACCCATCTTTCCAGTCCACATGGGTAACTTCACCCACCTCTTCAATTTGAAAAGGTAGCTCATAATTAGCTCTTCAGTCAACCAAGCTCTATCTCCTCTTTACCAAATGAAGAGGTGGAGTTTACTGAGGACCTCTCCAGTTCCTTTTGATCTCAACCGTTCATCTCCCTATCTTTGGGATTGATCTCAATCGTTCATATCATCACCAATTCCTATATAATAAACCCTTCATAACCGTTTGAAGGATCCAGGATTTCAAGCTCTCGTGCGCCATTACTCTGTCAGTTTGGTTCTAGCATTCAAGCCATCTTGCGATCACACACCCATTTCCATTAGAAAATTCTCGACACTTCTCAAGTCATAAACGCTGCCCCGCCAATACTAAGCATCAAGAACAACATTTTGGAAGGAGTAGAGAGAGACAATAGAAGCTTCCAGCATCATGGGGTTTGCATTTATTTATTTTCCTTTCTCTTGCTTGTACATTTTATTGATTACGTTTCATTTTTATTCATTTTAGTAGTATTGTGTATTTGGTTTATATCAATTGTGAAACCTTTTCTACTGATCCTTGCCTTTGGAAAGCTTGGGAATCCATGGATCATGAGAAAGAGAGGCGTACATTTTGGTGAACCCGACGTGAAACAAACAACCCAAATATATCTTGCAGATGAAGAACCAGATTGATCAACCATGGTCGTACGGTCGTAAATTTAAAAATCAGACTTTTCTTTGATAGTTGTATTATTTCACAGTTGTTGGTATTTTACCGCAATCGTCAAAACTATGCCGCAATTGACTGGTTTAATACCGCAATTGATTGCAGGCTTTCGCAGTATTATTCTGTCTATTTCTATCTTCTTTCTTAAGGTACTTTGCCGCAATTTTTTGATCCGTGCCGAAATTGAACAAATTTTGCCGCAGTTGCCCGATCCATGCCGCAATCAACAACATTTTGCCATAGTTTCCAGTGCTTTACCGCAATTGACAGAAGTTTACCGTAGTTGCCAGAATTTTGCCATAATCGCAGAAATATTGCAATATCAGATCCAAATCTTCTGCCCATCTATTTCTAATTTGACATTTTTTCAGTTTCTGTGTAGGATTGGACCAAATCACTAAGGACAGAGAAGGGTAAGTTTTGGTAAGCATCATTCATTATTTCAAAGTTTCATATACTCTCATTTTTTGGCAAATAATCCTTTTTTGGTACTAACCTGTTTAAACAAAGCAAACTAAAAGGAATTCATTTATTGATTTGGGTTTAAAAAGAACAGTGCTTGCAAAACATATCACATCTCATATTTTGGATTTGGGCTTAAAATTGACGTGAGGATTAAAATTGAACAAAGGCAAAAAAATCTCTCAATTTGGTGCATTAAAATTGAACAAGCAATCAAAACCTACTTTTGGGACTTAAAATTGAACATTGGTGCTTGTATGGTGGTGTAGCTTAGGTCACACTTTAAACTTTGGAGCTTAATCGATTTACCTTGTGTCTTGAGTTTTGGGTGCACTTGCACAAACTGTTATATTAGAAACCTTTATATTTTTAGAAAGGCCTGTCCGGGGAATGCGCTTCTTCCTCAGAGAACGACCTTAAACCGGTAATCCTTCCGATCGATATATAAACAAAGCGCGAACCAAAGTTCTATCTTATCTAGCCAAGCTCGGGTGAGGCGTGTTGATAATAGTCTAGATTGGGTGAATATCCCTAAGGAGCCAGCGTGGTCAACTAGGCTCTTAAGTGAGTCACGCACGTACAAACCGATTGGAGAGACGCCATAGACCCTTACTACAACCTTGATTAATTAGAGGCCAACCCATTTTACCTCTGAACAAATACCTTATTATAGTGCAAGGGGTTGTAGAATTTCCCCCCAAGATTCCCAACATATGTGTCCTACAGTATTTGTGTAGTGAAAGAGATCTTCACTTCACGACAACAATACCTGGAAACGGCAAAAACATGGGCACCGACGTTGTGGACCTTCGTGTCCTAGTAGCATGATAATTGTTGTGTGAGCTAACGGACATTCAAGCATTGGGCCTATAACATTGTATTCTGAAGCCATTGACCTAGATTAATCTCATTGTTCTTTGTTGAGACCTCGTGGTAACCTTGCAACTTGAAAAAAATGTAGAACATACACAATTTTAGTCTTCATTTCTCAAAACACAGTGTCTGTTGTGCTTGTTCCTTTGATCAATTTCTAAAAATTCAAAACAAAATATCCAAACTATAAAAAATGAGTCAAACGTGTTAAAATCTAGGGTTGTCAATGTCAACTGTCTTGCAAATCAGAAGCATTGTGCCGAAAAATTCAAAAATATCAAGCAATGATACTTTTCCTCTAGTCTTTTTTAGACTGTTCCTCATTTACCACAATTGCCCGCATTGTGCCACAATTGAAGGAAGTTTGCCACAATTGACTTGTTTATAGCTGAAATCATCATATTTATTACCGCAATCGGTGATAAATTACCGCAATCGACCAGTTATTTTACCGCAATCGGTAAAATTGTATCACAATTGACCAGATATACTATATTCCTGTTTTGACCTAAAACCTTGAAAGAATTCTTCATTTGGTGTCCAAAACTAGTGTCTATCCCAGGAAAATGTGAAGAACATTGTGTGAATCTCTAAACATTAAAGATTACCCTTTCTCTGTAAAGCACGGCTATTGTCAAAAACATTGTTAGTTCAAAAGCTTAGACTCGAAATACCTTGATCTCATCATATCAAACATCACCATCTTTATCAAAGTGACTTTGTCCAAGGCAAAGGTCAGCAAATCTTATCTTTTTATCATCACCACTTTGAGATCAAGTTATATCAAAATCTATCCTTAGAATTACCCTTGTCCAAAACATAACTCAGACTTTTCTTAGAAAGGATCTTCTTCCTTGTTTGCTTTATATCACTTGTTTTAGTTACAAAACCTGGACATCACTGTGTCTCAAACACCTCATGGAGGACCTTACACAAGGTCTAAGGCTAGAACTCAACCTAATGAGTCATATATCAACCGTTTCCCCACTTGGGAAATAAAGCAAGAGAACAATCCCTTCATGAACACAAGTTATGCTCTATTCATTGAACAGCCCCATGGGGCAGCCTTTTTCCAAGATATCACAGAAGAAGAACTTGAACATGTGGAACAAGATGCTTACTCCACAAAAGTAGTTGACATTGTTGTACAGAGGAACCCTAAACATTACTTGGCCATGCTAATAAAGAAGGGAGTCAAACTCCCCGCTGAATTTAGTGTATCGACTATATGGCCCGAAAACCCTCTCGCAGGTCAAAACACTACTCAGCCTCCTTGGATACTACCTGTTGTGTCTCAGATCTTTCCACCATTAGTCTTACCCACATTGACACAGACTATATCCAATCAAACCAATGAACCGACCTAGGCCAGCACATCATCTACTCAAAGCATGATAGGCTCACAACTAAGTGCACCCATGGTCACTAGTATACCTCCACCTTTGGTCTCATGGCCAGGACAATCAAGCTCTCATGCTATGCCTTCCATCCCTCCAAACACCAACTATTCTGAAACTATGCTGCTGCTGCTACAGTCAATTCACACTAGTCTTGGGATCAACACCTCATGCCCATAGGGATCCATCTCTGCAAGAATGACTTACAGTCAAGGCCCACCCAAGGCTACACCTTTACCCATTCCAACACCAATCCAACCTCTGCAACAGTAACCCCAGCTTCAATTTTCCCAAATCCAACCCCCGCATTAGCAACCCTAGCTTCAGTTGCCTCAGTTCCAACCCCCGCAATAGCAACCCCAGCTTCAGTTTCCTCAGTTCCAACCTCCGCAACAACAACCCCAACTTCATTTGCCTGAAATCCAACCTCAGCAACATCAACCCCAGTTTCAAACCCAACCTCAGCAACAACAATACCAACCCCAGCAGTATCAACCCTAGTTTCAATCACAACAGCAAATGCATCAAAACCAACCATGGGTTACTCATGTCCCTCCAGTTACAAATCACTCGGTGGGGAATCAATATCAAGTCCCTAGGATGAAATCCTATGTTCCTACTCAAGGGACACAGAGGCACAGCCTCATACCCACCACAGCACAAAGGAATGTGCACACACACCAGCCTCAATATCAAACAGACATGTTAATGCAAAAAATGCAAACCCTTCAAACCCAAATGATGGATATGCAAAATCAGGGGCAAACTAAATCCTATACCATAGAGGATTTATACCCATACCCCTTTGACCATTCTCTTCACATGTCACCATTCCCAAATCACTTCTCGGTACCGAAATTCGACAAATATAGGGGCAGTACCAACCCTATTGAGCATATCCGAGAGTTTTTTGCTAGTTGTGTCAAAGTCGCTCATGATGAGACATATCTAATGCGATTGTTCCCACAAAGTTTGGCCAGACCAAAAATGGAATGGTTCTCACATCTACCTCATGGCATTCAGTCTTGGGGAGAATTGGTTGAAAAGTTCATAGCTCACTTCCATCATAACATCGAACGCAAGGTCAACATCAAGGACCTTTGCGACATCAAACATAAGGATGGAGAGTATTTTGTGAAATTCCTACAGAGATGGAGGAATACGAAAAACCGCATAACATATGATGTTCCTGAACAAGACTTAATAGTCATGTTTGTTGACAATCTAATTCCAGACATGCCATTCACAACAAAGTTACAGTTAGCTCCAAACTTCACACAACTCATCGAAAGAGGAGTTCGTTGTGAGCATAACTTATTCAAAAGAGGAATCCTTGTAGATCCCACACAAAAAAATACAAATAAAAATGCAATGGAAAAATCTAAGTGGTGGAACAAAAACAAAAATGTCACTAGCGATGGTGTCATTGATGTGAAGACAATCAACTATGCACAACCCAAGGTGTCACTGCAAGGTGCACCTGTGGCAAACCAAAAACCCATAGGGCCCACTCAACAAGCATACACCCAAAACCAACCTCCCCCTGTACAAGCAACCACTATGTCAAACAGTCAACAACAGAATCAACGCAAACCACGGTTTCAATTTTAGCAACGTGATTTCACACCATTGGGAGAGCCGATAGAATCAACTTTATGCAAGTTGATACAATCAAACACTATCACTCTCCTAGAAATCATAGACTTTGAACAAGATGAAAACAAACTAAGGTGGTATAATGACAAAGATTTTTGTGAATTTCATTAGGTGAAAGGGCACAAAACGGACAACTGCTACCGATTGAAACACGCTATCCAAGATCTGATTGACACAGGGATCATCGATGTGATGAATAGTCAAACCAAAAGCATAATTGATCACACCATTTTCAATGATACCTTTCATGATCACAACAAGGGAAAAGCCTCCGGGTCTGGTGGACAAACAAAATAAATTAAATATACATATTCCAACAATGACAATGTCATCAATTGCCTCAATCCTTCAGATAGCCATGTGGCTAAAATTACTATCAAAGGCCAAGGTAACAATTGTGCTATAAAAATATGTCATGCCAGAGTTGTCTTGGAAGGAGTACCATCCTCAAATACTACATCGGCCAATCCTATAGCAAACTTGGATCCACAAACAAGCATAGTGGACCAACTAAAGAGCACACCTTCCCAGATCTCCATGTTTGACCTATTGCTCATATCTCCACAGCATAAACTGGCACTTGACCAAGAACTTTAGAATACAGCTATCCCAAGGGACATAACACCCAATAGCTTCCAAATGATGGTCAACCATATAGCAGCTAACAAACATGTCACATTCACAGACCATGATGTGTCACCGCATAAACCCCTGCATAATGATCCTCTGCACTTACTTGTCTAGGTCCACAAAAGTGCTATCCATAGGGTCCTTGTTGATGGTGGAGCTGGGTTAAACATCTGTACTCTAAAGTTAATCAAGAAATTAGGCTATTCAGAATCAAGCATTGATGTTACAAGGAGGATAAATACCAGAGCTTATTATGAAGAGGAAAGGTCCTCTAAAGGTATTATCATTCTACCTGTTTGTATTGGTCCCGTGGTAAAAAACACTCCCTTCCAAATCTTAGACCTTGAGTTGGGATACAAAATGCTACTAGGAAGACCTTAGATACATGAAATGCAAGCTATACCTTTGACATACCATCAATGTATCAAGTCCTGCACTAGGGAGAGGAAATCATCATAGAGGGAGATCCCAATCCCTTCCAATATTGTAATGCGGTCCAAATCAACACTGATAACCAGATACCATCAAACCAAGATGCAAGCATCCCATCCTCTTCATATTCGAATCCCAAGGATGTCACACAAGCAGTAGGAAAGATAGTCATTAAACAAGATGCAAGCATCTCATCCTCTTCAGATTCAAATCTTAAAGATATCACATAGAAAGCAAGCAAGATATCCATCACGGTTAAGGGATGTGGTGAATACAGATATGAAGAGGCTTTTACCATCACGCACATGCCTCAAAGCCCAAGAACTCATGGCATGCCACAACCTATTATTGCAACAGAAACTCCACAGCCAGTTGTATTTAGATGTCTGCCCAAAACCTTTGTCCAATGGGGAGACATAGCGAAAGAAAATCCTTTCGAACAAGACACCAATACTTGGTTATACCAAGATACCCCTGAGGCAATCCGACAACCACTACCCTTATCAAATTATGGTAATGGTTACACAATGATACAAAGATTTGGGTACGATGGTACAATGGGGCTAGGGGAAAGACAACAAGGAATATATGAATTACCTCTCCCACCAACCAAGAGAAATGTAAGGGGTTTGGGCTATGGACAAAAAAGCACTAGTCTTGTGATCCAAGACATTCAAGTCAATCAAGAGAAAATAACAGAGATGCACCCGGGGCACAACACAGAGCATGTCCTAATAAGCAACATATTAGCGTAGTTGTTGCCCGCCGAAGAGGGAACCACACAATCCCAAATAAACCTACACATAGCAATCAATGATAACCAAGGAAGTGAGACATCAGACAAACATTATATTGAGACTGACTCCCATGAGTATGAGTGGAGATCCCTTCACGACTTTGAACCGTCAATCCCTTATTTTTCCGCTCGGGCTGACATTATCATAAATCTAGTAGACCTATCTAACCAACTAACCATCACCGAACAACCCTGTATAGACAAACATGTCATCTATCAGACCTCAAGTGGTGCGTCCACATCACAGTCTAATTTTGTAGGCACCATCTCAGCGGTCCCTTTCAGTCAACCAAAGCCAAACAGTCATGAAAGTGTTTGTCTTATACATCCTGAGCTTATAGAGTGGGATCAACAAGGACCACCTAATCTAGATGTCTTCGAGAGCGACGAGGTGATAGCTCATTTCATGGGACTAAAGGAAGGCATTCTATCAGGAGATCACAAAGAAGGATTCTCCATTAACCTAGACAGAGCAGCATGCTTCGGGGAGGAAGCTCCTCTTTCAAGTCCACAAAAGAAAAAAGAACAAAAGAATAAAAAGCTAAAAGAAGATGTATCTTCTGGCAAAAACCTCACTGAGGCGCTAGAAGATGGAAAGAAGGAACTCCTCCCCTTAACAGAGGAGAAATCAACATTATTAGTAGAAGAAACTGAGGAAATCAACTTGGGGGATGACAAGAACCCAAAGAACATATACTTGGAAAAATCACTCACTCTTGAGGAGAGAGAAAAATTCATCAGTTTCTTCAAGGCAAGAATGATCAATTTCACATGGTCCTACTTGGATATGCTAGGATTATATCCAGAGTTAGTGCTACACCATCTCCCATTGCTACCCAATGCCAAACCTATCAAGCAAAAGCTGAGAAAGATGCACCCCCACATTGCATTGCTAGTCAAAGTCAAATTGAAAAAGCTACTGGATGCTAAGTTCATCAGACCTATATCATATGTGGACTGAATATCTAACTTGGTACCAGTTACAAAGCACAGTGGTCAGATATGAATTTGCACAGACTTCAGGGATCTCAACATAGCATGTCCCAAGGATGACTTTCCTTTACCAAACATTGATATTATAGTAGACCTAACTATCGGACATCAAATGCTATCACTCATGGATGGATTTTCAGGTTACAATCAAATAAGGATTGTGCCAGAGGACCAACACAAAACATCTTTCACATGTCCTTGGGGAACATATTGTTAGAATGTCATGCTGTTTGGTCTAAAAAATGTAGGAGCGACATATCAAAGGGCTATGATGACTATATTTCATGATCTCATCCACAAGAAAATGGAAGACTATGTGGATGACATACTAGCTAAATCAATACTTCAAAAGGATCATCTACAGGTTTTGGGACCCATCTTTGACAGAATGCAGGAATTCAAAGTCTGGCTAAATCCAAAAAAATGTGCATTCGGTGTCACAACGGGAAAATTACTGGGGTTCATAGTATCACACAGAGGAATCGAAGTGGATCCAAAAAAGGTCAAAGCAATATTGGACATGCCTCCACCATCAAACCTGAGACAACTAAGAGGGTTACAAGGAAGGCTCCAATCGATCAGGCACTCCATCGCTCAACTAGCAGACAAGTGCCACCCATTCCAACATCTATTGCACAAAGACATTAAATTCATATGGACAGAGCAATGCAAACAGGCATTTCATATATTCAAAAACTACCTTCTTAAGTCACCTATATTGGTACCACCAGTACAAGGTAGACCATTGCTTCTATATATCTCAGTAATGGAATCAGTGTTAGGTGTACTCTTGGCACAACATGATGACGTAGGAAAAGAGAGGGCCCTCTACTATTTAAGAAGGACCTTGGTTGGATATGAGCTAAACTATACACCAATTGAGAAGTCATGCCTGATAGTTGTTTTCGCTTCCCAGAAGCTAAGACACTATATGTTGAGTCACCAAACAAAATTGGTCACACATATTGATCCTCTCAAGTACCTCCTAAGAAAAGCAGCGCTCACTGGACGACTGGAAAAATGGATAATGATCTTAAGCAAGTTTGACATTGAGTACGTAGATAGAAAGGCCATCAAAGGACAAGTGATCACAGATCAACTAGCAGAGGCACCAATTCAAGACCACCAGCCTATTATCTTTGACTTTCCTGACGAATCTATCATGACACTACAACCGGTGATCGAGGTATGACAACTTTATTTTGATGGATCGTGTATGAACCATGGTGCAGGGCCAGGAATAGTTCTTATCACTCCAGATTATGATGCAATTCCAAAGTCTTTTAGACTTAACTTCCAATGCACCAAAACCATAGCAGAATATGAAGCATTGGTCATCGGTCTAAAGATAGAAATTCAATGGAGAATCAAGAACCTTAGAGTCTTTGGCGATTTGCAGTTGGTCATTAGTCAAGTTAACAATGATTATATGACCAAATATGAGAAGCTCATACCATACAGAGCACAGATGGAAAGACTGTGCACCAAGTTTCATTACATTCTCTTCGAGCAAGTCCCAAGAGCACAAAACAAAGCAACAAATGTGATGGCTACCATAGCATCACTAATTGATATGCCAGGTAATGAAACCAAATTCCAATTTCTAGTGGAGCAACTCTTGGTTCCATCACATCAGGCATCTATCATAGAATCAACTTGTGTCCTTGTTGGTCCTGAATCCCCACGGTACCAAGATGTCTATAACTATCTCCAAAACAATGTCTTACCTCCAAACTTGTCTAGGAACCAGAGAAAATCACTCATCCGCCAAGCCTCTAGGTATACCATCCTCTCAACTACTCTATACAGAAAAAGTCTAGATGGCACACTTCTACGATGGCTCACTTCCATGGAATCCCAGAAAGCTTTGTACGAGGTACATGAAGGAGTTTGTGGAACCCATAGAGGTGGCAACAACTTAGCTAAGAAGATAATCTGCATGGGATACTATTGGCCCACAATAGAGATAGATGCACACAAGCATGTTCAAAGGTGTAGACAGTTTCAAGTTCATGGAGACATCATCCATGCACCATCCCAGGAACTAAATCCTATCACATCACCATTTCCATTTTCAATGTGGGGATTTGACCTAGTGAACAAAATTACACCTTCTTCAGCAAATGAACACAAGTACATCATAGAAGAAATGGAGTACTTAACCAGGTGGGTGGAATAAATTCCCCTCACTTACATCAGTGGAAAACAAATAGCAATGTTCATACTTAACCACATTATCTGTCGATACAGGATCCCCCAAACAATCCTGACAGATCATGGTACACCTTTCCAGAACAAGGATGTCGAAGACCTATGTGAATAGTTCCACATCAAACAGGGGTTCTCCTCATTTTAATACCCTCAAGGGAATGGCCAATCCGAAGCTACCAACAAAACAATCTTGAAAACCCTGAAGAAAATAGTGAACGAATTAGGGCGAGACTGGCATTTACAGCTTAGTCCTGCATTATGGGCATACATAACTAGTGTGAGAACACCTATAGGCGCAACTCCTTTCTCCCTAGTCTATGGATCAGAGGTGGTATTACC
The DNA here is from genome assembly GCA_018584345.1 of Thuja plicata. Taxonomy (NCBI): domain Eukaryota; kingdom Viridiplantae; phylum Streptophyta; class Pinopsida; order Cupressales; family Cupressaceae; genus Thuja; species Thuja plicata. The sequence goes on along the minus strand of MU227537.1, from coordinate 2,772,205 downwards.
CCTCAAAGTTGAAATCCCATCCCTGAGGATATCATTGAAGAACCTGGTTTCAGATGAAGACTATAGAGTAGCAAGGCTCAGTGAACTAGAGTTACTAGATGAAAGAAGGCAACATGCCTTCGACCACTTACAAGGCTATCAGAATCGCCTTAGAAGGAACTATCATAAGAAGGTAAAGCCATGAAAATTTGAGGTAGGAGACCTTGTCCTCATGGAAAATCAGAAGAATCAAGCAGAGCGAGTCAAACCTGGTAAGTTTGAGCCTAACTGGCTAGGACCATTTGTTATTGTCAACTCTACTCAGAGTGGGGAATTCATACTAGCACCACCAAAAGGAGATAAAATACCCAACTACATCAACAAAATGCACCTGAAGAAGTTCTACCCTTAAAGGTCTCTATGGTTAAGGCATTTATCTACATATCCAGAAAATACCAAAAAAAGCAAAAAATACAAAAGTTACCTTGGTGAAAACCTAGCAATCAGGCACCTTGGTGACAATAAAAAAAAAGAAGAAGAAGCAAAAAAGTAAAGAAAAATAAAATCCCTCTCTCAGTGAAAGCCTAGAAATCAGGCGCTATTGAGTAGGTACCTTGGTGAAAACCTGGCAAACAGGCGCCGAGTGTTCAAAATCCAACTTCACCATCAATGAACTCCAAAAGCTTGAGCACACTGCAAAATGCAAGACTGACTACCCAAGCAATATCTAGAAGCATGATCCCCTCTGAGAACCAAGCACTTACCCATGGTTTATACTGGTCCACCAGACTAGGGGGCAATTCCGAAGGTCCTAAAAAATCCTAAAAATCAGAAAGTCATAAAAAATCCTAAAAGATCAAAATCAAGAGAAAATCAATCTTCAACAAAAACATTCAAAAAATTGCAAAATCCCAAGCAATAAAACCAACTCGGTTATCAAGAGAGAAAAGGGAAATCACACCCAGTCAATCAATGTCACAATCATGAGCTTTGTGAATCAGCATTAGGCTCATCTGACACAGCTTTATCAATCTATCAATTCAATCAACAAGCAACGGGCGACCAAGCCAAACTATCAATTGTCACAATCATGAGCTTTGCGAACCAGCATTGGGCCCATCTAACACAGCTTGATCAGCTGCCAACATGATCAAAGCAATCAAATCTATCAATCAAAACTATCACAATCATGAGCTTTGAAAACAAACATTGGGCCCATCTGACACTTAATCAGCTACCAACACGATCAACGTAATCAAACCAATCAAGCCTATCCAAAGAGTCGAGCCAATCAAGAGAATCAAGTGCATCGAGGAACCATCCAAAAATGTTGACTAGGTCAGTCAAGTCAGTCAGATGTCAGTCTATATTTCATGGTTATGTTCTTACGCTACTCCAAGATCCACCATGTGAGGAGAGTACCTATGATAGATCATGTCTTATTTTCTTTGATTGCTGTCTGTTGAATGTTCACTTTGATTCCAGGGCCATGATGATTTAGGATAAATGCGGTAGGTGCTATCACTTATCTGGTGGCCGCACAGTTCCATGATCTAAGCTTAACCCTAGGAAAGAATTGAACATTCCTTCTCTTTTATTTTGCTTGTTTGGTGTATAGAATCAAGAGCTCATAACACTATTTAGATGGACTCTGAGTTTGCTTTAGAGTTCTATCTTGGTTTCTATGGTCTTTCCCTTTATGTTGCAAACAAGAGCTTAAGATGCTATCCAGATGGACTCTAGGGGCGTAGGAGTTCTATCTTGTTTGCTTGGATTTCCCTTTTGGAAATCAAGAGCTCAAAATGTTATCCAGATGGACTCTAGGTGCATAGGAGTTCTATCTTGGTTTCTTTGTTTTAGATTAATTTCAGAGGACAAGTGGTATCCAGATGGTCAATATCTGGGTGCTTTTGGCTCTCTTTCTTTTCAAATAGGGAACATAGTGGAACCCAGATGGTCAATATCTAAATGCACTATGGGTCTCTTTCTATTCAATCTCTCTACTCCTTTCGCTATCAAGAGGTCGTGGCGGTATCCAAGTGGTATGTGATCTGGATCATGCGACACTCTTTCGGAATATCAAAAAATACAAAAAAGATGCAATGATGACAAAAATTGGAAACAAGGGTAGGGACTTGGGACATTCATCCTTTCTATCAAATCATATCTATCCAAAAATGCAAAAAGAACATCCCTTTCTATCATTACATTCTATTAGATCAATCTCGGAGCACATCTATCAAAACTAACTTCTTTCTAACTAACACATGCATTACGTAGATATTTTGTGCATAGTAGATGGCATTCATTCATTAAGTGACTCAGAAAAGTAAAAAACATGGTAGTTGCATACATGATAAATAATAAAAACACATGCATCCATAAGCATCTCATATAAACATACATTTCATTTACACCATCCTGCATGACATGTCAGTAACATAGGGAAAGTAAATCATCCATGTACGAATCTGCATAATAGAATCATATTGCATATAACTCATCATATAAACCATCAAATCATGTAGAATCATACATATAGCAAGTAAACCATTACACATCATATCAAAAACACTAGCTGCATCTCATATAAATCAAAATATCTGAGTACAATGAAGAGTCACAAGTCTGATCAAAGAAGGTAATCAACATGTATAACAATAAATATCAGTATGTCAGTATACAAAAATGGTACTACTCAGAGTATACAATGGAATCACTACAAAAATGGTACATGAACATGCTCAACAAGAGCCACCCCCACCCTCACCAGGAGGTGGACAAGGGGGTGGCATATCAGAATCTGTCCTATGAGAGGACCCAGGAGCTCTGACACCACTACTCTGAGAACGCTGGGCCCTGCTAGATCTCTGCAAAGTTGTGTAGCTAGGCACCATCTGCACTGCAGGAACTATGCCCTCATAATGGCTTCAACAATAATCAATCTCCCTCTAAGCATCTCACCCAGATTGGTAATACCTATCCAGAATATCTCTGTGCGCAACATCCTATACACTATCAATGAGAGACCGAACCTCAGAATGAGCCTGTCGCTCTCGAGACTCAGCTGCTGTAACACGGGCCTCTAAAGTAGTATCACGTGCATCAGATAAGGCAAGATGGGCCTGAAGGTCCTAAACCTACTGGGTGAGGCACTCTACCTCTGAGGGATCATTGTCCATGCCACCCATAGCCACATCCATGTCCCCCTCATCCGCCCTATCTCCCAGTCCCTCACCTCCTCTCCACCTGAGAACCAAAGAATCATTCACACTCTCTAAGCTCTCCCTGGTGCTACTCCTAGTACTACCACTATCCTCAGAGGAACCTATCTCCGCACTCTACTCATCTAGAGCCTGCACGTCTATATCAACAATCTCCACGTCAACATCCTCAATAATAACTCTATCCTCATGTCTGGGAGCCAAAACTGCAGCTATCAGCCTGCGCACTCTCTGAACCAACTGAGGTGCCTCCTCCTCTATAGCCTCCTCATCCTCCAGGATAGCACCCAACCCAACTCTAGGAGAACTGGTCTGACCCCCACTCTGTCCGCCTCTAGTCCTAACCCCACCACCAGCAC
>MU227537.1:2756158-2768570 GCA_018584345.1 Thuja plicata | reverse complement strand
CCCTCCCCTACCACCACCTCTCCCTCCATCATGGCCTCCCCTACCATGTCATACCTGTCGGGCCCTCCTCATAATAGTCCTAGGAATAGGATGCGAGACATCTGTCAGTGCAATCGGCCTATGCTGCAACCAATGGGCATCATATGGTGGTGTAGTGCCTGCAAAAGACAAAGTCAACTATCAGTACCAGAGTTGATAAAAACATAAGTATCAAAAAAAGATATGAGAAAGAATCAAGAGCATAAAGGAAGTACATAAGCAATCATAAACAAGACAAACCTGGGTCTACAGTGGCAGAGCGCCAAGTCCATGCCACAGGAAGTAATCCTAAAAACTCAGTGCGAGCAACATCAAGTGATACTACAACACCCCAAACAACAGCATCCCTCGACCTTCGAGCAAAGTAAGCATATGAGTCAGATACATCCCGTTGCTCCCCAAACTGGCACAACACCCTATTAGTATTGTGAAAATCTATCATATGAACATGTTCGGTCACGTGACCAATCAAGTATCTCCGCTGCCGACAAAATGGTAGATGAATATCCTCTCCATCCCAGACGGGACAATCTCTATACGTTCTCCATATGAAATAAGGGATCATATCTAACTACTACCGCCAATAAGATAAGTGACCCATATGAGTCTGTACAATGGATCCATCATACATGAAGACATACAGCCTATCCGCTGGGAGAGCACGGGCACCAACAGGATGACAAACTACAATATGCTTCCATGCCCAAATCTGTAGCAAAGTCGCACCGCAACCGAGCGACTTACCATCAAGGTAAGCCACATACAACATGTGAAAATGCATGTGGGACAACATGCATGGACCCCAAGCAAAGACGGTATGGTCCCAGACCATACTCTGCAAGACACTACCAAAGCTGACAGAAAAACCACGTTGTCAACGATCGGGGCATATAATCCCACATATCAAACTACCCAGCAACGTGGACAGTCTATCAAGGCCTAACCTAAATCTAGACCAAGGAATGTCATAGTCACCAGCAAGCCCGAGCTGATCCCGGGGAAATCCAAAGAGCTCAGTCAATGCAACAACATCAGTGCGTGTGGAATACTCCACAAGCTCGCCCTGGATAGGGAGTTGGAGGATGCGATACACATCTTCCAAAGTAATGGTACACTCCTCGGTGGGTAGCCAGAAAGTGCACATCTCTGAATTCCATCTCTCTACAAGAGTGGAGATCAGACCCCTATTGGTCGTGATCTTAGACATATAACATAACCAGTACAAACCAATATCACGAAGAACTGACCTCTCATCCTTGGTCAGCTGAAATCGATAAACGAGTCCCGCCGGTCTGGACTACCGACAACGCAAGATCCGCCCAGTAAACTGCACATAGATTAAAAATAGAAAATTATCAGTTTCAGTCATTGAGGAAAGTAACAGAAGCACGAAAAAGCAGATAAAAGACAAGGACATCAGGCAAATAGTGCTAAAAAGTCAATTGCGGTAATAAATCAATGAAAATGCGATACTTTTAAGCGATTGCGAAATACAACCTGCAAGTGTGGCAAACAAATTGCAATTGCATCATTTTACATATACAAGTGCGGAACACTTATCAATTGTAGTATTTAACTGGCAATTGCGGCATTTAAACCACAATTGTGGCAAAACCACACCTGATTGCGACACATATGACATTTTTTGCAAAAAGTATGATTTTTAAAAGCAATAAATACAAGCATTAATGACACGCACAGAGAGAAAACTCACCGGACGTCCAGAGCCAGCTGGTCTGTGGTAGGTCCGGACTCGGTCAGAGATGTGAATAATGCCAGGAAGGCCAGCTATCGCTCGAAAATAGAAGAAAATAAGGTAGAAATCAAAAAGCAAACTCACCAAGATTATCAGAGCTCCAAGATCGCAAAGTGACAAATGAAGAGCTCTCTTCGCTACTTATAGGGGTTCTGGAAAACCCCAATTTCACTAAGAAGTCCAAAAATTCTTCCTGGTCCTCGGAAACTTCGACGATCAATTACAGGGGCATATTAAAGTATTTTTCAAATCCGTAAGCTACCCAGTTCCAGAAATTGCAATTTCAATAAATCAACGCTCATCTCGCAAAATTTTGCTCAAATTTGTTGAGGGGGCATAAATACACCTACTACTGCCAGGGCAAGCTGGGGAAAAATCAAAGAATCTTTGACACACTGTGACAAGTCACATCGCATCAAAGAGGGGCAAATGTAGACACCCTAAAATGGACAGGCTTGCAACTTTACGTTAAAAACACTAATTTTCATCTATTAATTAATGGTTTTTTAATCATTAATTAATCATCTATTTTCCTCTAAATTCATTCCCCAAATCATCTAATCAAAATTAAATTTATTTAATTAATTAGCTTTAATTGATTAATTACCATTAATTAATTAATTACCATTAATTAATTAATTAAACTCAATTTCCAATAGTTTAAATCCAAATATTTAAACTTACTAATTAAATTCTTCCAATTAAATTTATTTCAATTAAATTAATTTAATTTCAATTAAATTAATTTAATTTCATCAAATAAAGCAATTCTTAATCAAAATAATTTAATTATCTCACATGTTGAAAACAATTATTAAATAAATGAATTAAATATTCATTTATCTTCAAAGAGATAACTCCAATCAGATCACATGGGTTACTCTACCCATTTCTCTAGTCCACATGGGTAACTTCACCCACCTCTTCAATTCAAAAAGGTAACTCATAATTAGCTCTTCAGTCAACCAAGCTCTATCTCCTCTTTACCAAATAAAGAGGTGGAGTTTACTAAGGACCTCTCCAGTTCCTTTTGATCTCAACCGTTCATCTCCCTATCTTTGGGATTGATCTCAACCGTTCATATCATCACCAATTCCTATATAATAGACCCTTCATAACCATTTGAAGGATCCAAGATTTCAAGCTCTCGTGTGCCATTACTCCGTCAGTTTGGTTTTAGCATTCAAGCCATCTTGCGATCACACACCCATTTCCATTAGCAAATTCTCTTCACTTCTCAAGTCATAGACGCTGCCCCGCCAATACTGAGCATCAAGAACAACGTTTCAAAAGGAGTAGAGAGAGACAATAGAAGCTTCCAGCATCGCGGGGTTTGCATTTATTTGTTTTCCTTTCTCTTGCTTGTACATTTTATTGATTACGTTTCATTGTTATTCATTTTAGTAGTATTGTGTATCTGGTTTATATCAATTGTGAAACCTTTGCTACTGACCCTTGCCTTTGGAAAGCTTGGGAATCCACGGATCATGAGAAAGAGAGGCGTACAAATATCTATCTAATTTTCCTAATTTTAATTATTGATCTTCCGTGTTTATCATCTAGACCACTTGTTATTTCCTAATTACTTAAGGGGAAAATTTATAATTTTAGGGGATGTTGCCTATCACTTCTCTTTGTTTTCTTGTCTATGAATTCTAGCTCATATTTTGACACTTTTTTTTCCTATTATATTTATCTTGAATTAATCAACTATTCTTCATTTACCAATGAATTTAATGGGAGACATTATATAATATTATTTATGATATTTATTCCAGTGCTCTAATAGATTTATCTTAGCTTCTATTATTATTTAGTTCATGCAAATGTATATAATATAATTGAAATCACATCAACATTTCATCAATTTTGGATTTTTCTTAAGCCCTTAAATGATACCAACATGTAGCTAATTTATTTTATTTTATTTTCTTTATTGGCTAGGCATTTCCTCTTTATTTTTACATTGATAGTTAAGACAACTAAAACATTTGTCAATGTACCTCTTTTTTATGTTACATATTGTATCGTATCTATAACCTCTTGTTTCCACTTATGTGATCCTTCAAGGATCATCTCTTCCTCCCTATTTTATGATGTTAACCTATTTGATTAAAATAATTGAAAACTTGTGTAAATTTTTTTTTTGTATTTTTATTTTAACATTTTTATTTTATTTTGTTGTGAATAATTCCTCTTATCATACAACACTTGCATCTTTATTTACTTGGGTGTACTGTAGGGTTTGAGAACTTACATGAATTGAAGGAAAATGAATATAGCATAGAGAGGAAAATAAATCTTGTAAATTATGTATAAGGAAATAATAATTTATGCAATATCATTTACTTTACTAAAATTTAGTATACTTCTCCACCTAGCATTATCAACCTACTAAATTTAGGGAGAATGTAAGGTTGAAATTTTTATAATTTGTAGCTTTTACCTTTATTTTGTGTACTTGTTATCATTTTCATCCCTAGGAAGTAATTATGCATTACTTAATCCATTATATCATTTCTACTAATCATGAAACCTTAGGATTCATCCCCAATAAACCTTGAAAGCTTGATCAACTATGTTTATAAGAAAAACAATAGCCCAAATATTGGTTTACATGTTCATTTTTGGATTTTAGCTTTGATAACCATTATAACCCTAAAACTTACCACATCTTTAATTGTCATATAATTACTTGAATGCCATCTAAAGATATCTAGTCTCATTTAAAGATATCTAGTCTCATTACATAAGGCTCACTTTTTTTGGCTCTATGTCTCTATTACGAGTTGACCCATCTCTAAAAAATATTTAATAATTTTCCATATTAATGTAAGGCAACATATTGTAAATCTACAAACATCTATTTTGAAGCTCCAATCTTCCCAAATCCTTATATACCCTTTGCATCTTTTCCATCCTCTTCATAGGTCCTCTTTGATCCTCATTTAAGGCATAGTAATCTCCAGCTAACTCTCATTATGTGTGATAGTTCAAAATCCCTCCCATTACTACAATTATATAGATCTAGATATTATCATATTCCTATCCTCTCCTCTTCTCAAATTATATTGGGGCAAAAGTACAAACTTGTCACACTTTTATAAACGAAAAGATCAACAACATGCAAACTGTTAAACTTTAACGACATAAAAGTGACATTTGTGTTTAGAATTTGAAAATGATGTAAATTAATGAAATGTGCAAAATTGGATGAAGTTTATTCCTATGATTTTTTTTTTAAAAATTGAACAAGAATTGACATATTTTTTTAATTTTTGAACTCCATTTTTTAATTACTTAAAAATGCTAAAAATCTAGGGTCTACTTCCCACCAAAAAAAATATATGCAAATAATATTTTTTCCTCTGATTTCATAATATTTTTTAGATGACATGTATAGCTAGTGCAGAAAAAAAAAAGATTGGTTTTCGGTATATATTTTGTCTGTTATACTATTCAAAGTCAGAGTTACACGAAATTGACAATTTTTGTCTCTTGCCTAATTTGCCCTAGAAAATATACACCATTCAGAAAATAAATTATATATTTTTGAAGAGGACTCTTGCCTTTAGTGTTAAATATAAGTTTTAAATTTTTTTGACATTATTATTATTATTTTTTGAACGAGCATGTTCTTACATGTTAAAATACATAATTGCAGTATTTTCAACTTATAATATATTATATGTAATCAAAATACTATAAAAATTATATAAACATAATATTGACTTCAAGCTCTACAAAAGGGTATTTTTAGATTTTAAATAAAGTTGAGTTTTGATGGGGATTCAGCTCCAGAAGTGAGAAGTTTTGCAATTCTCTATTTTTTGCTTATTTGACTGTCATAAGGGATGCCACATAGGTATGTTCGGTCAGACCTATTTCAATCGGACCTATTTCGGCCAAAACAAAGGCCGACCAAACACGGTCGTGTGGATGACCGCGCCCCTCAAATATCATATATTAGAGGGATTTTTTAATTAATTTTTTTTTAAAAGTGATTTAATGCAACTTAATAAACAATTTTTTAATAAAATAATTTTTTAGAGAGTTTTAAAGTCATATTTTTTGCGTTAAAGGGAGACCACAAATTAATATTACCAAAGAAGTTTTTTTTTTTTGCAAGTTTATTTCTTACTTTTGTTTTTGGGTTTTTTTGTGTTTTTAATTAAAGCATTGTTCAATATTGAATTATGAAGTTATAATATTAATTTTGATTTTTTAGCAAGGGTATATGGTTTTGTGTCTGCAAGTGAATTGAAGCTCTCAATTTGAACAATTTGTGCAATGGGAAATAAAAGTAATAAAACAAGAAAATATGATCGAATAAGGGATGACAAAATGAAAGGTCATACAAAATATAATCAAGATGAACTTGTTGAAGTTCGGAAAGAACCTATTGATATTCAAGAAGATTCAATTTAAGTAGGGGAACAGATTGGTAGTTCTCAAGGTGGAAATATATCTTTTGGCATGGGCAATTTGATGCAGATGAATGAGGATTCACTTTTCAGTCAAATTTCATCTGAACAAATGGTATATAAAAGTGCAATAAAATTACATTGCAAAAAAAATTGGGATGAATATTTTAAAATAAAAGTATGGTTGGAAAAGCATAATTATTTGCTAGGTTATTCAGGAAAAAGGAAATGACTCCTGTTTTAGAGTTGTTGGGTGTTGAAAATAAGAAAATCTCAAGAGACCATGTAAATCAAACAATAGTTGAAAATTTGACAAATGCAATGAACGACATTAACAACTCAAGTCAAGGAGTCGATTTAAGTGTTACACACGGAGAATTGATGACTACTTTATCTAGTAGGAGGTTGACACAGAGAAAACAAGTACATGCAATTTTTGATTTACTGAATGTATCTAGAAGAAATGTTCAAAGATATATCAGGAATAGAAATATGTTAGATGTAAACATTCAAAAGAATTGGGTAAATATTTGTAGACTTCCTTGAAAAGACAAATTTTTTGAAGATGTTAAAAGAGAGGTCATTGAATATTAGACTACTCACTCCCGTGTTTCTTCTAATAGAAGGGATACTATATAGATGAAAGATAAAGACTGGTACGAAAACTGCACATCCAAAACATTTTATAGATACAACACAAAATGAATTGTTTGAAGCATTCAAACAAGAATTTTTAGATGTAAAAATATGTCAAAGAATGTTTAAGAGGTTGTGCCCTTGCTTTTTACGTATAAATAAGGTACGTGAAACCTGTTGTTGTCGAAATCATGTTGAATTTAATCTATACTTGCAATCATATAAAAAACTATGGTAGTACTTAATTCAGATATGGTCATCCCTGGAAGTACAACACAATTTGTGAAGTCTATTTTATGTGATAAATCAGAACATTCAGATGAGTTCAAAGTACAATGTATAAAGAGTGAATGTAATGGTTGTGGAGATTTGTATAAATTACCATTGCAAAGAGAATATTAATGTTTCAACGTCAGTTTTGTGGAAGAGATTTGAATATGAGATATATTGAACTAAGATCGGAGATGAATCCAAAAAAATTGTATTGAAGAAGAGTGAATTGCCCTACCTTGAGTTTATGACCAGATTTTGTACTCATTTTATCCACATATCCAACATTGTCATGGTGTACACTGGAAAGCTAAACAATTTCATGATTCCAAAGATTTTTTTCCACCTAGTTGTATTCTTTCTATTATAGATTTATCTGAGAACTATAAATTTTCCCCTCAATCGGAGCTTCAAGCTCAATATTATCATTCTGAGCAAGTTGCAATATTTATGCAAGTGACCTATAGACATGCATGATTTGATTTGGATGAGGTATAAAGTACCAATCTAAATGAATGCATTATCATCAATGAGGTTCATTTCTATATCAGTGATGATAAGGTTCATGATAGGAGCTATGTGGCTCATTATTTTGCAATGTATTTTGAAGATATTGTGAATCACAAGATAAAGGTTTCACAACACTAGATTTGGTCTGATGGTTGTACAGGTAAGTGTATGTACTTCAATTCATTTTCATTCTCATTTAATTACTTATTAAATTATTAAATGATTACATGTATGTATGCATGCACAACTTAATCTTGTAGGATAATTTAAATCTACAAAAGCCTTTAATTGGCTAGCTATGCAACATGCTAGATGCAATGTTAAGTTTCTGTGGAACTTCTTTGAAAGTGGACATGGAAAAGGAGAGCACGAAGGAGTAGGAGCATGTCTGAAGCATGCACTTTGCCAACATGAACTTGCATGTACAAATGGTGTGAACAGTAGTTATATATATATATATATATATATATATAATTTCATCTTAAACAAAAACTAAATGGCTCTGCTATCAGTGAAATTTGTGAAACATGCACAGAATGTAAAAAACCCCTCTTCATCCCAAGATCTCCCTGCAAACTAGACAAATCCTCAAACTTGGAGATCTTCGGAAGAGGGAGAATACAGAAAATCCAGCCAGCAATTAAGAGTCCTGGCAACCTGACAAAGGAAAAACAACCAGATAACAGAGGACAACCAGATCAACATACACCGAAATCTATTCGCAATCCTTTTAGATCTCGGGGAGCAGAAATCCATCGCAGCAAGGAGGATTCCAAGAGTGAGAGCCCAACAAGAAGTTTTTCAAAACACCAAATATGCAGGAGCAAAACTTACTTTGCATCCACAACATCAACCTAGGGCACCCAGATCTTAGCTAGCCAAGAGATTGTCCATAGCACCACACCTCTAGTGCCCGGATTACCATATTTTGGAAAATCCCCCATATTCACCCCCAGTTAATTTGATTGCAAGACCTAATCAAATCTCAGATGAAAATCAGATACCTATTGGCCATAGGAACACCTCAGCAGAAAGAATTATATCTCCTAGCCCAAATACCTATCAACAAAATTGGAAATCACCTCTAGCTATCCCCACCCAGCCCTTAAATTAGGTTAAAAATCTCTTGACCCAAAGGAATTATGCACCCAAAAATAGTATTATCCAAAGGCCTCCCCCACAAATGGCAAACAGACCACTGTTCAAGCCAAGATTCCAATTTGGAAATTTTTCTTCCCATGCACCTACAAAACCAGGCTCTAGGGCACAAGCCAAAATTTTAATTGCTGATTCAGAATTCACCACCATTCCTTTCAAAATCTGTGGGAACAAAGATCGCTGGTTGGAGAGTAAAAACCATGGAACTTATGCACTGTAGATAGGTCCTGGGTCAGATCGCCCATAGCTAACACAGTGGCTCAAAACCTTGGAAGGCCTCCAGGTAGGTATTACTCACCTTTCAGATAATATTTCTTTCTTACTTTGCAAAGATCTTAGCACTCTGCAATCTTTTTTAGATAGGCCTTTCTATTTTGTTAGAGGAAACAACTTGAATTTTATCAAATGGATCCCCAGATTCAATAATAAGACCTTAGAAACATTAAATGTGCCCATCTAGATAATGATCAAAAACCTTCCAGGGGATCTTTGTGACATTAAAATATTCACCCAAATAGGTGATACCCTAGGAGGCTTCAGAGGTTATGAGCCCCATCACGATGAGTCCAACTCTAACAAAATTTTAGTAGATCTCAAAGCAAAATTATATAACCAAAAACATATCACAATTAGCACAAATGGATTGGTCTATAAGATTAATTTTTCAATATTCAAGGGGGATATTAGACATATACTACTCAGGAAGGAAGGAAGTAAGGGAAGCTAGATTCCAGATTTCCAATATGCCCAACTAGATACTCAGATTAGAGATCACTATCTGGGAGTAGAGGCACACTATAGGAAACCTCTTAACAAGGAAAGAAGGGATACTCACACCATAAATAAAAAAAAATTCCAAAACACAATCACTACAATGGATATAGTCATGGAAACTGTTAATTTGGCCAATCCAGATGAGCGGACAAGTATCGAGAAAACTCCCAATACAAAGAAGGACTCCAACATACAGGAAAATAGGGTAAACATGCAGGAGATTAGTAGCCAACCAAGGTTAGATGGAGGACCTCAAGACACCTCTAACTCAATAGATAAGATAAACCAATACATAAAGATGGTGAATATTCAGAGCGTGATAACAACTATGGCTACGGAGGAGGAGGAAGGAGAGATTACAGAACCTGAGATTATTCAAAGTGTCCGTAGAAGCCTAAAGAAAAACCCTAGGAAGATAAATAAATATTATGGGAAGAGAAGCATCTCTATTAAAGGGAGCAGCTTCAGAAGTAGAGAAGAACATCATAGAAATCAAATAAAATATTAAGAGCATTAATAAGCTCAATGAGGATTTAACATTGACAATCATTGACACCATTGACCAGATCATGCTGGCACAAAATTCTCCTCAAAAAAACATACCACAAGAAAATCAAAGAAAAGGTCACCACCAAAGGCTAAAAATAGGAAGAGAAAAGAGCACAACATACTCAAAGGAAGCAATAGGAAGGTGGTTGCCCCTAATCAACAAATAAAAGTCCACTACCACATCCCAGTGACAACCACACCAATAGATCTGACTAGGAACTCCGACACGCTCCCAACCATAGATGAAATAGAGAATGCATGGCTATTCTCAGTATCAGAAATAGAGGGCAAAGGCAACAACTCCTCCAACAGTACTCATGATGAGGAGGAATTGGAATCAGATTTAACAAAGAGAGGTAAGGAGGATTGTAGTAGAAGGCAGAAGGAAGATATCACAACAATTGCAGCATCAACAGACCAACAGGATATAACAGTCTAACCAATAAAGAGGATAAGATGGATAAGTTAACCAAATTATTAGAGACCCCAGTCTATTATGACAGAACAATGCAAAAAATCAATAGCCCAAACATGAAAAACTTGGATTCAGAACTATCTCCAGGACAAATTGAAGATCTACAATTTACTATGACAGAGGAAGCAAAGGAAAGGGTGGAATATCTAGAACTTCTGACATCATAAATCAATGAACTTTTCGAGCTAGAACTAGAAAGGGGAGGCCTGACAACACAAAGATTAGAACTGGTAAACAGAGTAAAGGAATTTGGGGGAGTTGATTATACTTTTGATGACCTAAGAAGAGATGTGGAAAAGTTTGAACCAGAACAAGAAACAAGAGGAATAGAACAATTGGAGGAAGCCCTAAGTTCCCCTAACATCACCAGGATTCACAAGAAAAGAGGAAGAAAATCAAGAAAATAAATGAGGATCTGAGAAGCTGTAGCAGAAGGTCAGACCAAAATAACAGACATTTTTTAGGTAGGGAAGGGGAATATCCTTCCCACACACCAATGAAGATCCTTTCTTGGAATGTTAGGGGTCTCAATGCCCCTAACAAACAACAACTCTTAAAGAACTGCTTAACTAAATTTAAACCTGATTTTACATGCATTCAAAAAACTAAGCTAAGTACGACAGAGTTAGATAAATTTAGTAAGAAGCTAGGATTTAGAAGCATTATAGGCTCCCCCTCTGAAGGAGCCTCTAGTGGTTTAGCAATTATCTGCAACCCCAAGAACTTTAGGGTGGAGTCTCTTAGTATAGAAAAACATAGGATAAGTATTAGAATTAAAGATTGGAGCAACTCATTAACTTTTAACCTTATTAATGTATATGGACCTACCCCCCCCATATGGAAAAAGGTTGGTATGGGAAGCATTAAAACTGCACATCCTACTGTAACATAAAAAATATAATAATAATATGTGTGTAATAGAATAGATGTGTGAATGTTATGTTACTAAAATGTAAAGGAGTAAAATTGTGGTTTAAGGAGAGGGTTTGAATTGTTAATTGTTATTTGTGATTGTGATTAAGGGAAGATA
The DNA here is from genome assembly GCA_018584345.1 of Thuja plicata. Classification (NCBI taxonomy): domain Eukaryota; kingdom Viridiplantae; phylum Streptophyta; class Pinopsida; order Cupressales; family Cupressaceae; genus Thuja; species Thuja plicata. The sequence continues at coordinate 2,756,949 of MU227537.1, read as the reverse complement.
AGATGCTCCTTTCTTTCACCCTCAAATGCACAAATAGGAGATCCAACTTTGATCAACCCCAAAGGGTTAATACACAAATGAATCCAATATTTGGAAAGAGACCAAGAAAGGGGATCTTAAATTTTGTAAATTGATTGATTAATATGATTAATGATAGTAATTGAAAAGAATAGGAGAAAGTACCAACCTTACAAAGTGGCAGATCAAAGATTGCTATTTTTTGAGATCTGTAGACTGTTTCTGGAGATGCTAATAGTTGATACCAAACCAAAATATAGAGATGGACAAAACCTAGAAATATTTTTCCGTTCCAATGTCATCTTATGAAAAAGGTTGACCCTGTACCACTTTTTCCAACTCGATCCGCTCAACTCTAAAAGTGTCCCTATTCACGTAGTCTGAAAGAAATTTGAAAAGGGTATCCAGATCTGGCCTCAGATTTATAGTCCCAAACCTGTACCTGCAAGAAAAATGTTTGTTTGTTGGGGGAAAGGGGTTTGCCTTGGTCAAACCCTGGTTTTGGAATTAACCTTAATATATAATTGAAATTGCAGAGCTAAACAAAGTAAACACATAAATTCACCTTGCTTGTAATGTCCTTGTGGCGGATTTGAATCCATGGATCCACAAGTATGCTTCAAAACATGGAATGTAGAATGGAAATATGTCTTCAATCTCTTTCTTGTAGATCTCCAACACCAATTCTTGAATGGATTCTTGAACTTGACAAGGGCTTTGGAAGAAGATGGATGGAGAGATCACCAAAAGGGCACTTTTTGGCTTGAATCCTT
>MU227537.1:2728607-2751190 GCA_018584345.1 Thuja plicata | reverse complement strand
CATCATGAGATGAGTGAGAAGAGTTATGCTCCATAGAAGGATTGGAATCATGAGTTATCAAGTTGTCATCCGGGATCCTAAGGAAAGGAGTGGAAGACTCAGGATTAAAGGAACCCATAAGTCTACGACTTCTTCTAACCGGGATACTATAAGTAGGACTAGATGTAGTAAAGCTCATAAACCAATACAATGCAAATGAACTTACAAAATTTTAGACCTATGTAATTGAAATGTAATTTGAAAGAACATGCAAGATCTAACATACACAATGCAAATCTAACACCAAAAAGAAAGAGTTGTCTATCGCGGGTTCACCAAAATGTAACATAAAAAATATAATAATAATATGTGTGTAATAGAATAGATGTGTGAATGTTATGTTACTAAAATGTAAAGGAGTAAAATTGTGGTTTAAGGAGAGGGTTTGAATTGTTAATTGTTATTTTTGATTGTGATTAAGGGAAGATAAGATGGTCCTTTCTTTCACCCTCAAATGCACAAATAGGAGATCCAACTTTGATCAACCCCAAAGGGTTAATACACAAATGAATCCAATATTTGGAAAGATACCAAGAAATGGGATCTTAAATTCTATAAATTGATTGATTAATATGATTAATGACAATAATTGAAAAGAATAGGAGAAAGTACTAACCTTACAAAGTGGCAGATCAAAGATTTCTATTTTATGAGATTTGTAGACTATTTCTGGAGATGTTGACAGTTGATACCAAACCGAAACAGAGAGACGGACTAAACCCAAAAATCTTTTTCCATTTTGATGTCATCTTAAGAAAAAGGTTGACCCTGTACCACTTTTTCCAACTCGATCTGCTCAACTCCGAAAGTGTCCCTGTTCACACAGTCCGAAAGAAATCTGAAAAGGGTATCCAGATATGGCCTCAGATTTACAGTCCCGAACCTATACCTGCAAGAAAAATGTTTATTTTTTGGGGGAAATGGGGTTGCCTTGGTCAAACCCTGGTTTTGGAATTAACCTTAATATATAATTGAAATTGCAAAGATAAACAAAGTAAACACATAAATTCACCTTGCTTGTAATGTCCTTGTGGCGGATTCGAATCCGTGGATCCACAAGTATGCTTCAAAACATGGAATGTAGAATGGAAATATGTCTTAAATCTCTTGCTTGTAGATCTCCAACACCAAGTCTTGAATGGATTCTTGAACTTGACAAGGGCTTTGGAAGAAGATGGATGGAGAGATCACCAAAAGGGCACTTTTTGGCTTGAATCCTTCAATGGCCTCCAATGGATCTCCTTCATGTAATTGGATACTTGAGAATGATGGATGCTTGCTTCAAATATTGTTCAATTTCTTGCTTGGACTTTACTTCATAAGGATGCTTGATGCTTGATTAGCAGACTTCAATTGCTTGTTCATGGTTTTTCATGCTTAGAGAAAATGAGAGAGAAAGCTCCCTTTTATATGAAACTAGGGCACAATCTTCTAAGGAGGCCTACATAGGATAATTAAATCATCATTTAAGCCTTTACCCCTAGGAGAGGACCTATATTAAATATAATTTAGGAATCAACCAATTCGGAACCCGAAACAGCCGACCCGAAAGCGGGAGAAATTTTTTTGTGAAGACCGACATCCCGAAAACCAAAAGTTCCCAGGATTTGGACCCTGGCATAGGGTCGAGGTCAGCCCTATCCTAGGACAAGGCTGAGGTTGACCATGTCCTAGGGCAGGGTCGAGGTTGACCCTATCCTAGGAGGTTGACCCTATCCTCAGATCCCAGGATCACAGGTCAGAGACCCATAATGCAGAATTTAGGTCAGGAAATGGAGGTTAGAAAGGTAGGTCAGGGGGGAAGCCATGTCAAGATTAGGAACCCATTCAGAGGTGCTTGTCATGACCCCAAACTAATCACTCGGAAAGCTAAACTAGTCTCCTATGGAAGTGCTTCCATTTTTTGACTATACACCTACAACACAAGATCTTTACCTATATAGGAGGAGACTTCAACGCTGTCACTACCCTAAAAGAAAAATCAGATGGTATCTCCAAACTACCACAAGAATCCATAGACTTTAACAATTGGATTCTAAAAAATGAATTGAATGAGGTACATTCCAAGGACATGGCCTTCACATGGAATAACAGAAGGCAAGGTTGTTCTCAAATAGCTGAAAGACTGGATAGATTCTTCACTTATGGATCCATCCTCACAACCATATCCAACATCATGTCAGAAACCATACCCTACTCGAGGTCAGACCACTTTCCTATACTTCTTTCAATAGAACTGGAAAACTCTCCGAAGAGAAACCCATTCAAATTTGAACAGATGTGGCTCAAAGATGCTAATCTGTTAAGGCTTTTAGAACAGTGGTGGACCATAATTAAAGTAAAGGGATCAAATATGTACAAATTAGTTCAGAGGCTAAAGATAATTAAAATGAATCTTACACAATGGAATAAGAACCATTTTGGAAATATTTTTGAAGATAAAAAAGAAAAAGAAGACAAGCTAGCAGAGTTAAACAAATCTATTATGGAGAAGGGAATGGATGCTAACCAATACAACCAGGAAAAGAGCCTAAAACTCAAACTGGAAGACTTATTAGCAAAAGAGGAAATTTATTGGAGACAAAAATCCTGAGAAACATGGCTTAAGGAAGGAGACATAAACACAAAATTATTCCACAATAGCACCAAACATAAGATATCCATAAATAACATAATGGAAATTTGATCTAGTGTAGGCCATACACTAGATCAAAAAGAGGAAATTGCAATAGAAGCAGTAAAATACTTTGAAGGGATCCTGAATGAGGAAACTTCTAGCCTTGAGCAAGAATTTTTTTTGAAAACACTACCACGAATCATCCATGACAAAGAAAACAAAATCCTGCAGAGCAAATTCACAAAGGAGGAAATAACAAAGGTGTAGTTCAATATGAACCCAGACAAAGCTCTGGGCCCTGATGGATTCCCAACATTTTTCTTCCAAAAATGTTGGAACTTCATGGTAGAAGAAATCATAAAAGCACTAGAAAGCATAAGGAACTCAGGAGGAATGTTACGAGAAATTAATCACACCTTTCTAGCCTTGGTCCCAAAATCTGAGATAACCAACAACTTTCAGGATTTTAGACCAATAGCCCTGTGCAATACCCTCTACAAACTACTTACCAAAGCCCTTGCAACAAGACTCCAACAGTTTCTCCTAGCACTTATTAGTGAAGAACAATTTGGTTTTGTACAAGGAAGATCAATTTATGATGGGATGATTATAGCTCAAGAGTCTATCCACTCATTAAAAGATAGCAAGAAACCTGGAATTCTTGTCAAAATTGACATCAGTAAGGCCTATGATAAAGTGAACTGGAGATTCCTATGCAACTGCCTAAAGGCCTTCGGCTTTGCAAAGTCATGAATTAACTTGATTTTTGAATGTATCTCCACACCAAATTTCTCGGTTATCATAAATGGGACCCCTGAAGGCTTCTTCTCTCCATCTAGAGGCATCAAACAGGGGGATCCAATCTCTCCCTTCCTTTTTATACTTCTATCCGAAGCTCTAGGCAGATTTCTGAAGTCACAACAAAAAAGTAATTACTTAAAAGGGATCAAGATATCAAAAGATAGCAAGCCAACCACTCACCAACAATTTGTTGATGACACGTTACTATATGGGACAACAAACAAGGAAGAAGCCTCCACCTTAACCTCAAAATTATCCAAATATATGCTTGTTTCAAGACAGGAGATAAATAAAGAAAAATCAGAAATCTTCTTTTTCAATACAGAGAGCAACACGTAGGAAGAAATTAGCAAAATCATGAACATTAAGATCGGATCCTTACCCTATAAATACTTAGGTTTCCTACTTGAAAATAATTCTAAATCAACAAGATTATGGGATCCTCTAATTACTAGAATTAAGAACAAGATTCAACTATGGAATGGAAAATGGATTTCACTTGCAGGAAGGATTACCATGTTAAAATCGGTGTTAACTAGCATACCCATTTATCAACTTTCCCTACATAACCTCCCTACTAAATGGGAAAACTCTCTTAATAAAATCTTTAAAGACTTCTTTTGGCAAGGAGGGAATGATACGGAAAAATTTAGTTTGATGGCTTGGGAGAAAATATGCCAACCTAAAGAGTATGGAGGTTTTGGGATTCACAACATCAAAGATCATGCCTTAGCCCTAGGTGCTAAACTAATCTGGAGAATGCTCTGCAATCTAGAATTATCCTGGGTTAAAATCCTGACCAACAAATATCTTAGGATTGGATACAACCTTAGCATCCTAAGGACCAAATCCCCCCCCAGGGATCTGGTATATGGAATTTCATGCTGAAATGCAGATATATCATCCTAATTAAGGTATCCTAGCAAGTGGCTACGAGTTCTAAAGTAAGATTCTAGACCGACTCATGGGAAGGGTATCCCATCCTCAAAAAATATCCTTGGCTATCCCAAGAAAGGACCATCCTTTCCCAATCCCTTGGAATCCATCTATGTGATTACATAGAGATTGATTCCTCCACGGCTCAAGGATGGAAGTGGAAATACTTTCATTCTTACAACATCCCTGCAGGAGAACTCTCACTTCTAGAATCCATCCTTAATATCATAAATTTCTCTCTGTCCTCAAAAAATGACAAACTCATATGGACTGGTTCTAAGATGGGAGAATACACAACCCAAGATATAATTATATCACCAGTCTCAAGCTACATTCTAGGAAAATTCTGCCATCTCCTTTATGTTGGGATCCCCTTTGTCTTCCCAAGGAAGGAGCATTCTCCTGGCTCGCCATGCAAAACAAGATTCTAACTGCGGAAAAATTTAAAAGAATAGGTTATGAAGGACCATCAAGGTGCCCCTTATGAAAAAGTGTTGAAGAAGAACCTAATCACACCCTCCTTCACTACAATTATGCAAACCTAGTCTGGAACTGGTTTTACAAAAAAATGGGTCTGTCATTTGTAGCACCGGAAATAGTATTAGAACATTTATTGGCACGGCCAAAATTCCATTACAAGAACATCTATAGAGGTTTATGGATCATCTCGCCATCAATAATCATATGGGAAATCTAGAAAGAAAGGAATAGAAGGATATTCAAAGAACATGAAATGACTACAAAACACCTTTCCCTCAAAATCGAAGCACTTATCATTGAAACCTTGAACAGTAAATTAGGTCAAACTGATGTTCAAATGACGTCTTGGGATGGATCCATAAGAAACAAATGGATAGGTCTCTGGATACCTCCATTTGTAGGTAAAGGAGACATTTCAAATAATCATTCATGCAAAGATTGTGTTTGGACTCCCCCAGACCTAGGGTGGGTGAAACTCAAATTTGATGGAGCCTCTAGAGGTAATCCAGGAAGTGCAGGTATTGGATGCTGTATCAAGGATGATTTAGGAAAGTTACTTATTGAAAGATCAGAAAAAATAGAAAACACCACCAACAACATGGCATAAATTTTGGCTCTGCTCGAAGGACTTTGGCTATGTAACAAATTCAAATTTAAAAGAGTAGCAATAGAAGGGGATTCATCTTTAATTATTAATGCTATTAGAAACAAATCAACTCCAAACTGGAAACTCAATAGTATCCTTCACCAAGCTATTGACCAGATTTTAAACTTAGATGGATTCACCATTAATCATATTTACCGGGAAGGGAACAAGCATGCCGATGCCCTTGCTAACCTTGGGGTCGACGGCATAAACACTTTAAAAACTTGGATTTAGACCCAATCACATCCATTCCTCCATGGTTTTAACTGACTCCTAATTGACCCTCAGACTAAATCTGTAGAGTCTCTCATGATGAATGTGCAACCAACCATCACATCATGAACAACTCTTAGCCCTTGAGTCCAGAAGTATTTGCGTTATCCTAGGGGCTATATGCACATCTCCACTTAGCAGCTTGGCACACCACCACCATCTCTCTGACAAAATGATTGATCTCGCATCTAGGGCTGAGATCCTCAATGAGACTGATCTCAGTCCTAGTATCACATATCCTCGAGGTCAATTCATCCTTAAAATTTGGGACTAAAGTCCATCAAACCTTGAGCATCCTACCATACGGTGTCTATGGAGGATAAAACTATTTCTTTTACCAACTTTATAGGAGTCTACAATATTTTCTATGTGTGATCTAGTAACTAATGATCATTAATAACAATATTTGCTTAAATTTTTTTTATATGGGCTGCACAACTAACGTTGTATGCAGATGCACTACGATGAACCAAGCATGATACATAGTAAAATAAGGGAAAGAATAAATCATCTTCTCATTCCGGTCTCTTGGCCACCCTTTGAAGAGCCTCAAGCTATTGCAGCTAAATCACACCCCAAAAAGATAAAAGTTGTCCTGCATAATAACAAGACTATGGCCAAACCTGAAGGACACATGATATACGAGATAGAACTATGGACGGATCCACCAAGAGACAGTACCACAATATTGTTAATCTATCAAAAGTGTACTCATTTTGGAAGGGTATGCCCTTCTAAAAACTAAAAATACATTAGACTTAGAGAAAAATGCTTCAGGCAAAAAAAAATGAAGCATGTATCAAAGATGAGCTTTTTAAGGGAGGTATGCCTCCTAAAGACCCAATTATGGGAAAATGTATGTATAAGGACTTCTGTTCCGGGCTACACCAGGGGTTTTCTTGGCCCCGTTCTTTTTACCTTGGTGCCTGCACTGAATGGGGCAAATGTAAAAATCATAATGAGTTAATAAAATAACGAGCATTTTCCTTTTACCGATCAAAAAATAATAATAATAATTTCATCTTAGATCCATTTTCTTTAAATTGATAGTTTATAAATTTACTGGTAACATGATAGAGAATTCAAAGAAAATTATTGAATGGTGTCAAAGTCATTTTGTTAGTCGGGACACCAAATACAAAAAACGTTATTTTTGAGAAGTGAAAGGTCATTTAGATTTTGTTGTAAAATTTTAAATTAAAATTTAATTTCACCATCTATGTTATTATAATTGTTGATCTAAAAATGTGCAACTTTCATTCAATATTTATAACAGATATAAACTGATCTAATCCTTACAATTGTCAAATAATTGTTGGTATTAGAAGTTTACATCAATTGATGAGTATAGGACAACACAAGCCTCTATTGATTCAAGTAAGAGAAAAATCATGTTATTATGCTGACTGCATTGAGGAAAATCCAATGAGTCAATGTGAGAATATTACAAATGGATATGTTTCACAATGTGATATGAAGGAGTTAATCAGAATGCCTCCTTATGAAGATGATGACATTTACATAAACATTCATGATCCTATATATTCATTTGATTATGAGTGTGTTTCTGATTTAGTTGTTATAGGTGCGTGCACATACATGTTCTTTTATTTAATTTTAATTTATCGTGCAAGTGATGTTCAATTTTATCTTAAACTTTTGATTTGAATTTGAATAGAATCTAGATTTTTATAGGTGATATTTTTGTTGTGGTTGCGGATCCTGACAATGCGAAAAGTGTAGATTATTATCTACTAAGATGCACAAAAACAAAATACAAGTTGCCAAAAGAAATTGTAGATGGTGATGGACAGTCATATCCAACTGGTTCAGTTGTTATTGAAGGAACCTATTATCAACAAATAAAGATAGACAAAAATAGTGTTCAATTAATTGAATACATTCCTGCCAAAATGTTCTACATTACAGTCACTTGGTTATAGCAACAAAGTTGCAATTTGAGACATTGAAAAAAAGAGGACGTGGCAATCAAAAGTGGAGGTTGCCTATTGAAGAACGTGAAAAACTTTTGGAGATAATAAAAGATAGAGAGGGTCCATTCTATATGTATCAGGAGCTTTAGGATAAAATTCATTTTGTAGCTCTCGTACTTTCATATTTGAACTCGTATTTAATGTATTAGATATTGGACATATGCTATTGAATTCTACAGTTTGAACTCTATATTTATGCATGCTTGGTAAATTATGTATTCTTTTATGTATATTTTGATGGTTTAATGGTTTTAATACATAGTTTTATGCATGTTGTTATGTACATGTGCTTCAAGATGGTTTAATGATTTTAATATATAGCTATGTATACTTTGATGTATTCTTTTATGTATGTTGATATGTGCATTCTTTGTTATGTATGTTGTTATGTGCATGATTTGATGTGTATGCTTTGATGTATGACCTCCCCTTAAGACATCCCCTTTTAAATTACTTACATGACATTAGTTAGATTACTTAATTGTATTTTAATAGTTCAATAGTTTTAATATATATTTTATGTGCATGCTTTGATGTATGACCTCCCCTTAAGACATCCTCTTTTAAATTACTTTAAATTTCTTACATGACATTAGTTAGATTACTTAATTGTATTTTAATGGTTCAATGGTTCTAATATTTTTTTTTATGTGTATGCTTTGATGTATGACCTCCCCTTAAGACATCCTCATTTAAATTACTTTAAATTACTTGCATGACATTAGTTAGATTACTTAATTGTATTTCAATGGTTCAATGGTTTTAATATATATTTTATGTGCATGATTTGATTTGTGTGCTTTGATCTATGATATTAGTTAGATTACTTAATTGTATTTAAAATTTACATGTATGAAAAATATTCATATGACATATTAGTTACATCAACTGTATTTTAAAGTATATATATGTATGAAAATTTTACATATATGAAAAATTAGTTACATTAATTATATTTTAAAGTTTACATGAATGCAAAATATTCATATGACAAATTAGTTACATTAATTGTATTTTAACGAACTTACATGTATGAAAAATATTCATATGAAAAATTAATCTATTTAATGAACACATGAATATTCATAACATTAAGGTTGTACATGACATAACATAATGTATACATAACATGTATAAAAATAAGTCTAAAATGTGAAATAACACACTGACATATAACATACATACATATATGAAATGAATAAAATGAACATGTATGTATGTAATATCTAAAATATGAAATAACACATGAACATATAACATGTACATATATGAAATAACTAAAATGAACATGTATATATGTAATGTCTAAAATATGAAATAACTAACGAACATATAACATGTACATATATGAAATGACTAAAATGAACATGTATATATGTAATGTCTAAAATATGAAATAACACACGAACATATAACATGTACATATATGTCTGAAATAACATGTATATGAAATGTCTAGAATAGATGTGTCACATGAAATATCTAAAATAGCATGTGTGCTCAACTAGCATCATGTCTTGATCTGTGACCTGATGATGGTCCACCTCCTGCTGATCTTTGTGCGTAATAAAAGAAATATATGTGTCATGAATACACACATGCATAATAACTTAAATACTTATGATCATAGAAAAATTATTTTTGAACAAACGTCTAAATTTACCCATGTGTCATAATGCACAGGATCGCCAGGAGTATGTAAATCTCCATATGGTGTCATATTGTCGATAATACCCTAGAGTGTGTGTGTGTGTGTACATATCAAAATTTAAATTCAAGTTATTTATGTACTGTTACATATTTTCACCTACCTGGCTCAATCAGATAGAGCCTTGCATTCTAATTGTTGAGGTACATTTGAAATTTTATGTTTTGCATATAATTGTTACTTTGAGTTTGATTCAAATTATATGTTACATTTGATGATGAAAAGTAAAGTACATAGCATGAATAAAAAAAGAATATCATATATCTTTTCTGAAAATGTAACATATTTATTAATCAAAATAATGATTACATCACACATGCCATGAAACTAGCAAGGAAAAAATTACATTTTTCTAATCTAGGAAGTATTCAAAAGTACATAAACAGGGGAATCAAAAGAATCTAGTCATTGCTTGAATCACTGGAAGCTTGAATCATGTCTTTGCAGCAACTCTTTACCTGCTAACTCTTTCTTTTCCCTTCCATGCTTGATGCCCTAACCTACAAAATTTTTAAAGCAATGATGTTAGAACTTTGAAAGTTCTAAAAATGACTGGAGACTATTTCATCCACCTACCCATGCAATATCAAATACTCTCTAAACTTGAAAGACAATTATTTATTTCCAACAAGTTTGTTGTATGTGCAGTAACATGTGTCTTTCAGTGGCATGCGGAAGTAAATGAGGCTCCCATAAGGGTTTGAGCTCAGCATGCCACTAAAAGACAAAAGGCAACAACCTTAAAGTGATTCAGTGGTATAAAATGTTGGGATCATGTTCATGCAAAGTGCTTAAATAAAATGATGGCATCATAGAGTTATTATTTCTTCAATGTAGTGGCTAAGTTCCTCATTTAACATTCACATCATCAAGTAATAAAGGGGAGGATTGTGAGATATTTCAGTTCACATGGGCAGTCATAACAACCATAAAGATTCCATATATTGAATTATAGATTAACAGAAATAAACATCATGTGGTTTCAACAAAGAAACAACAATGATGTATTAGCACAATACAAAATGCCAATGTCAACATTTACTGCAAGGGACAGATATGCGAGAGAGTCAGCACATATCATTGTTTAGTGATAGTGACCTTGTAGGAGGAATGTGTAGCTACAATACTGGTTGCAAAATAAACTATTAGACTTTTTTATTCATGGTGATGAATAAAAGGTAGTGTCATATATACAGTTGCAGTCAAATCATATATAATGAAACTTAAAGTACAGTAATAAACATTGTTATGCTTTTCCAGCATGGTAAATGACTATAGTTAAATATTCATGCTACAGAATGAAGGAAAAATTAAAAGATAAGGAAGGGAAGCTACCATGGGCAATGGAGAATGTAATAAAGCTTGAAAGGGAAAAAAAAATCCTCATAAAGATTGTGGATATACGAATTCCTTGAAGCACATACATATCCAGAGTACAAAATCTCCATTATGAAACCACAAGATAAACAAAAAAGGGGGGTTGTCGCATTTTCCTTTGTCTTTGAGCCATATTTATAGAGTACACAAGGATATGCAACAAAGAAATTCGAGATGTATGTAGGAGACAAAAAAAGTGGTTTCAAGGAAGAAGATTACAAGAATATAACCCTCGCCTATACCAACACTAAAAAAATGAAGGGGTATCCATCTTTTTCTGTATGAGAAACACTCAAAGAGGATCTTACCATAACGCTACATGAAAGAGAATTTTTGTTTTATCCTTACATGCTCAATGTAGATTTGGAGATACCTTGTAGAAGTCGAAGACCAAAGGGGCAATTTCAGATCTAAGAATCCATATAGGCAAGCGGTTGGCAACATACCAAAGAGATGGGTCTTTGTTATTTTTAGGGCTTCAACTATCATGTAGCAATTTTAGTAACAAATAGCTGACATTAATGTTGCAAAGACACCATGAACACTATGATATCAAGTAATTAGTCAGAGAATGGAGATACCAATGTAAGAGTAGCAAGCGTTGAAACATATAGCTCGCAATAACAAACAATGAAAGCTACAACCTATAATGAAGTGTATAACTATATCTTCACAGGGTGCAAATTTATTGAGGTACCTATTTGAGAAATAGACGAGTTTCAAAATCTCCATGGATACCACCAAATTTGCAGTGACCTTCAAAACCCTAGCTCTTGGTGGTGGCATGGGCAGGTAAAGAGGGCATTTTTCTCCATGGCGACAGTATTAGGGTCTCCAAAAAACCCTTTCTCTCAAAAGATACTGAAATGATGTGAAATGTCTTAGGGTTGGGATTTATGTCACCCTTAGACATATTGTAATATGTTTTCAAGTCCGTGACCAAGCATTGTTGGTAGCATTTTATTAAATCTCCTTAATGGATGCAATAATAATGAATTTGAGAGCATTTAGGGAGGTTGGATTTAGTCTTCCAACAAGGAGAGAGTATTTAGGAGTTGTTTGAGGCATATCTATGGGATTTGGAGCATTTTGGGGGACCTTAATGGTAAATGGGTTAGGTGGCTTGACTTTTTCATCTTTCCCATGCTCTTTTGGAGTATTTTGAGGGCCTAAAAAGTAGCCTTTCTTGTTGAATCTGACCCCAAGGATTCAGGTACTATTTTCATCGAGGTGTTTCTTGTTGAAACATAAATAATTGTACTTGGTTGTTTGAGGGAGTCAATTCTTATTATGTAGAGAGAAGGCTTTATGACATCTTTTTTGGTCCTTAGTATATTTTTTTATTGCAAGAATTTGTAACAATTTTGGAAAATCAAATACATGTAAAAACATTTGAATTTATGTTATCTGAGTCTCCTTTGGATCCTTCTTTTCTTTCTGCATTTCTTTGTGTATTTTCAGGTGATTTGATAAGGATAACTAGTGAATTTTCATCATTCCATGTTATCTTGTCTCACCTAACACCTAGCTGCATAAAAGTATGTTTGCTTGCATGTTGTAATTCATGTCTTTAGGTGTGGAACTGATAAGTGAGAGACCCTTTTTACTCCTTGGTTAGGTTCATGTTCAGACTCTACAACAAAGCATTTATGCAAGCCCATACGGAAAAGATGTGTTTGTGTGTTCATCAGATAGTATAAAAACATTTTTTGGTTATTTTTAGTTGTGTATTCATATATTTTTGGTGTATCACCTAGTTCACAATAGTTTAGTTTTAGTCTTAGATTCATTTCAGTAATATCTCCCTCTTTCCTTATCAAGTTTTAGTTAAGTTTTTTAAGAGCTATCAATGATCATCAAAAAGGAACTGGCCTATAATCTGGAGATTCATTCCAGTTATAGGAAAAGCCTACCACCTAGGAATGATTCCATGTTGACCAAGATTAAAAGTTGTAAGTTACAAGCTTAAGGGTGAAAATTCTAGGTCTTAACATTTTTGGCATGCCCGATGGGACCAAGAGGTCATAGTTTTCATAGTTCTTGTTGGTTCTGATATACATCCAATAGGTTGAAAACCTTTGAGAGGTCACTTTTTTGCATGTTTGGCAACTCTGAGTTCATATCTATTGGTTTTAGGCAGATTCAGTACCTAAAATGGATTACCATACTCCATTTCATGAAATTCTTTCTCCATTCTATCAATATCAGTCATCTCAAAACAATTGTGTTGTTGTTTTCATGTCAGGATTTGAAGGACAACATTCATCTCATGCTTACCACCCTCCCACCCAACAATCACAAAATACTTACAGTGAACCCTTCATTGTTCAGTATTTTCATCATCCTCCAAATTTTCATGATTTGCATATTCGAGATACCACAAATATGTTGCTGGACCTGACCAAACAGATAGATGATATTAAGAAGAAGCAAGAAAGAGATTTCCAACAAGAATTGAAGTTGTAGTAGGAGGAATGGTCATAGCAAGCCCATATGCATCAACAAGTGATGTTGGTTCATCAATAAAAATTCCATAAGAAGTATTTGGTGGAAAAATATAGGTGACACAAGGTAAGCCTCACAAAAGAGCTGGAAGTGCAAAAGCTACATCTTGAGAAAGTGTTTGAGGCACAAAAGAGGAAATGTGAGGAATATTTCCAAATAAAATTAGCATCTCATGATGAGTTTCATGACAAAGAGCTATGGGAGTACAAAGAGAAAATAAGGCTCTTGATTACTACAACTATTAAGTATAGCGAGGCGAGTAAAATACACTATGAAGAGGCCCAAAATAAAATAGAAAATTTTGAGCAAGAAGTTGTATCTGAGCTTCATACCTTTGTTGATGAGAACAATGAAATGGTGGTAGATGTGTTTGATGAGTTGCCTAAGTTTGTTTAAGAGGACATCATACTGGAACGAGTACCATTCTCAAATTATAGCCAAGGAGATAAAGAATTGAAGCCTATCCTCATGCAAGAGCATGAAGAATATGTTGAAAATTAGAGGGTAGAAACAACAATCCTAGGACAGCAAGAGGATATTCAATATCCTGAAGTTCCCCCAATTCAAGAAAGCTTCCATAAGGTAGAAACCAATTGCTTATTGCAAAAGACCAAAGAAGACATTTTTGGAATAAAATGGAAATTTTTTGCTCAAACTTTGATGAAAAATCAATTTCTGTTGAGTCAGAAATACAATAGAAAATGGATGAGCAAATTGATCCAGAGATGTATCCATTTAGGATACATGAACCATAAGCTTCTGATCAAAAAATTAATCACTCATAAATTTATTTACTTTGTACAAAGGAGATAACTGAGATAAATGGTCCTATACAGTATAATGTGGTCACAAAAGTATTTCATCAACCTGAAATCAACAGAGAAGGTCTGAATTTTGCACTTGATAATGTATGTTCAGAAGAAGGAAACCAAAAGCAACATGCTAACCATTTTCATCAACCTAATATTTATGTTCTTACAAGGGACTGTCCTATCAGATACTTGTCCCTGAAGGAGTCTAATAAGACATCCACCTATGAAGTTTCGGTTGAGGATGGTGTTAAGGAAGCTGTTAGGTCAGAGCTTGCTCATCCAGACCTTGTCCAACTTTATCCCCCTCTATGGAGTAATATTGTTTATGATCTATTTGAGGAGGTTAGTAGGTTTGATCACCTTTTTGAAGAGGTATTTCTTTATATTATTGCATGTTTTTTTTGTGCCTCATGTCCCTTTAGCTATCCTCATGCATATAATGCACAATATCCTAAGGAGGAAAGGTAGTTATTTTAACTATCCAGTGAATGGTTTTGTTTGACCATTTTTTGTACTGGTTAGTTTAGGATAGATTAGAAGCTTTCAATTTTCCTTAAGTGCTTGGCATGCTTATTTTGCATCCTTTTCAGTAGATTCGTTAATAGAATATGTTGGCATAACATAATCCAATCCTAAGAAGAAGAGATATATCATGAGGAACAAGACATGTATCTCAAGTCCTACAACACATCATAAAATATCTTCTACAATAGGTTGTACTAAATCATGTCAGAATATTCTATCAGATATATAGAAAGCTATCATGAGATGCCAGTATGATATGCATCATATATCCATGAATTTGTATGTACAAGAACACATGGTGCATACCAGAGGATATTATGCTAATTTTTTGTACTTCAGATCGATAGAAAGGTTGTCAGTAGTTCAGTTAGTTTATTTTCCCTAGGTGTTTCTTAAAAAATTCTTGGAGTTCAGTTCTCAGGTTCTCGGTGATGTTCATGCCAGTGTAATCTCCATAAATTAATTGAATGTACACCTATCACTTATGGTAGGGGAGCTTTGGCACTTCACTGCCACAAGCCATAAACCTACATTTAGGTTGTTTAGAGGGGGTTATCTTTTCAGTCAAAAGGTTTTCATTTTTTGGTCATCTTTCAGTGACTTGCTGCCCAATGGAGTTCAAAGGCTACTGGTTCCCTATGTTGAGAAGGCAAACATTTAGCAAAAATTTCCAAAAATGTTACCTATTTTCACCTACCCGGCTCAATTGGATAGAGCCTTGCATTCTCAATGTTGAGGTACATTTGAACTTTTATGTTTTGCATATAATTGTTACTTTGAGTTTGATTCAAATTATATGTTACATTTGATGATAAAAAGTAAAGTACATAGCATGAATAAAAAAATAATATCATATATCTTTTCTGAAAATGTAACATATTTATTAATCAAAATAATGATTGCTTCACACATGCCATGAAACTAGCAAGGAAAAAATTACATTTTTCTAATCTAGGAAGTATTCAAAAGTACATAAACAGGGGAATGAAAAGAATATAGTAATTAGTTGAATGACTGGAAGCTTGAAGCATATCTTTGCAACAACTCTTTATCTGCTAACTCATGCTTTTCCCTTCCATGCTTGATGCCCTAACCTACAAAATTGTTAAAGAAATGATGTTAGAACTTTGAAAGTTCTGAACAATGACTGAAGACTATTTCATCCACCTACCCATGCAATATCAAATACTCTCTAAACTTGAAAGATACTGATTTATTTCCAACAAGTTTGTTGTATGTATAGTAATAGGTGCCTTTCAGTGGCATGTGGAAGTAAATGAGGCTCCCACAAGGGTTTGAGCTCAGCATGCCACTAAAAGACAAAAGCGGCAACCTTAAAGTGATTCAGTGGTATAAAATGTTGGGATCATGTTCATGCAAAGTGCTTAAATAAAATGATGACACCATAGAGTTATTATTTATTCAATGCAGTGACTAATTTCATCATTTAACATTCACTATATCAAGTAATAAAGGGGAGGATTGTGAAATATTTCAGTTCACATCGGCAGTCATAACAGCCATAAAGAATCCATACATTGAATAACAGATTAACATAAATAAACATCACGTGGTTTCAACAAAGAAACAACAATGATGTATTAGCACAATACAACATGCCAATGTCAATATTTACCACAAGGGGTAGATATGAGAGAGAGTCAGCACATCTCATTGTTTAGTGACAATGATCTGATAGGATTAATGGGTAGCTACAATACTGGTTGCAAAATAAACTTTCAAACTTTTTCATTCATGGTGATGCATAAAAGGCAATGCCATATATACAGTTGCAGTCGAATCATATATAATGAAACATAAAGTATATTAATAAATGTTGTTATGCTTTGCCAACATGGTAAATGATTATAGTTAAATATTCATGCTATAGAATGAAGGAAAACTTAAAAGATAAGGAAGGGCAGCTACCATGTGCAATGGAGAATGCAATAAAGCTTAAAAGGGAAACAACAAAATGCTCAGAAAGATTGCAGCTATACAAATTCCTTAAAGCACAGACATATCCAAAGTGCAAAATCTCCATTATGAAACCACAAGATACACAGAAAAGGGGGGCTATCATGTTTTCCTTTGTCTTTGAACCATATTTACAGAGTACACAAGGATATGCAACAAAGAACCTTTGAGATGTATGTAGGAGACAAAAAAAGTGGTTTCAAGGAAGAATATTACAAGAATATAACCCTCACCTATACCAACACTAAAAAATTGAAAGGGTATCCATCTTTTTCTGTATGATAAACACTCAAAGAGGATTTTACCATAAATCTACAGGAAAGAGAATTTGTGTTTTATCCTTATATGATCAGTACAAATTTGGAGATACCTTGTAGAAGTTGAAGATCAAAGGGGAAATTTCAGATCTAAGAATCCATATAGGCAAGTGGTTGGCAACAGACCAAAGAGAGGGGTGTTTATTATTTTGAGGGACTCAACTATCATGTAGCAATGTCAGTAACAAATAGCCAACATTAATGTTGCAAAGACGCCATGAACACTATGATATCAAGTAATCAATCAGAGAATGGAGATACCAATGTAAGAGTAGCAAGCATTGAAACATACAACTCACAATAACAGACAATGAAAGCTACAACCTACAATGAAGTTTATAACTATATCTTCACAGGGTACGAAGTTCTTGAGGTTACATCGGGTCTCATGGTGACCCTAGGTGTTTGAGAGAGATAGAGAGAGAGAGAGAGAGAGAGAGAGAGAGAGAGAGAGAGAGAGAGAGAGAGAGAGAGAGAGAGATGAATATATAGACATATAAACATANGAGAGAGAGAGAGAGAGAGAGAGAGAGAGAGAGAGAGAGAGAGAGAGAGAGAGAGAGAGAGAGAGAGAGAGAGATGAATATATAGACATATAAACATATATCTATATAAATATCAGTATACATATACACATATTATATCTATAAATATATACGTATGTGTAGTGTATATTAAGTTTACATGCATATGTCCACATATGTTTTTAGTTCTACAAAACCCAATCAAATTTTGTAGAACTAAAAATATATGCAAAACCTAATCTGTCCACAATGTTTTTAATTCTGCAAAACCATATCCAATTTTTAGGGTTTAGAAACATGATCGGGTTTTGTATAATTAGAATCACATAGCTATAGTTTTACAAAACCAAAACAAGTTTTTAAATAGTTAAAAACCTAATCATGTTATTCTTAGGTAATAGTCTTGGATAATGACCTTGAGGCTTGGGAGCTTCTTTTTTTTTTATAGGCAAAAGTGGATTACCACTGATATATTTATTTAATAAAACAGGTTCAAGAGCTTTGCCGGGAAAGAACCAGTAAGAAAACCCAGCTTCATAGCTCGATACAAAAGAGGCTTGGGAGATTTATTTCCCTCCATTTCTCTATTTTTTCACATCTTTTATTCTTCCAGGCTAGTTTCTCAACTTTCTCATCTTTAATTTTACACACCATCAATTAGGTATTTGTAAAATTACCACCATGATTTTACACGTCTTCTGAGTTTTCTAAACATATAAGTTTTTTTTTCTATTTTTGGACATTATTGGCATATTAAAGTTTAATTTTTTTACCAATGTCTCCATAGTTATGGGAGACATATATGTATAATTTTGTTAATAACTTTTGATCTACTTGACCAATTTTTTTTTAAATTATATATTATTGTTCTACACTTGATTCTATACACTTTAGAAAAATGCATTTTCGATTATTTTGATACAAGTTATGTCTAGAGCACAAATAGACATCTGATTTTTAGGATGTGCCCACTTTAAAAAATCATAAAAGAAAAATGCTCAACAGAAAATTGCAAAAAAACACATAACTTATAGCTCTCACTCTTACCTATCTTTCTACAAAAGGGTTTTTCAAAATACTAAATCTAACTATATCTTTTTTGATGTGCATGCCAGAATGTTATGTTTTCTTTAAAAAGCCAAGGATAGTTTTTTGTGCACAATAGATTTGACCCTCTTAATATTATGCATTTTTTTAAAACTTTAGTGGTTTAGAAACTAGATTAAGAGTACTACAATTCTTGTTCTTTCCAAATCTTCTAATTTTGAGTACATGGCTCTCACATTTCTCTTCCAACTTTAGGTTTACCTAATTTTAGAAGAAAAAACAAGTGGCCACTTATACCCCCCTTTTTGCACACCATCTTTGTGCACTTGCCCTTATACTTCCTTAGGAGATCAACAAGTTTAGATCAGATCTCTTAACTTGAGTTTTCATGAATGAAAACCTTCTTGGGGAAAGTATCAGGGCCAAGTTTATTTCTTCTAAATCCTCATCCTTAGTATGCACATTTCTTATTAGACTCTTTTCATTCCCATCAAAGAATGTTTACAATGCAACCAACCCTTTAGGCATTTTTTTTGTTTTCAACTGAATAACCTCATTTCAAAAAACTATTTGTTTATTATACATATCTTTGAGTAACTGATTGTAATATATTTCTTTTGATTCATAACCATCTACACGTTGCAAGAATTTGAGAAAATCATTATCATCATCAAACACTTTCCAACTAGATATGTTATTAGGCATTGATGGTCTAGTTTTAATTTTAATTTTTGATACTCCTACAAGTGTAGCATCTAATCCTCTCAAATAAAAAATTTCTAAGAAATATACCATTACATTTTTAGTCCTTTCAATCCATTCAATTGAAAATGCATCAAACATTCAATTGTACCCCAAACTGCAAATCTATATTGCCTTAATATTTTATGATTTGAGGAGTACCTAGATCTTACTTGTAAAACAATCAATTTTGAATCTTCAAAGGTTACCTTATTTCATGTCTCATATCCATATTCAGGCCTAGGAGAAAAGCCTCATATTCTACAATATTGTTAGCGCACTCAAAGCCCAACAAGAATGAGTACTTAAAAACTAATACTCAACAAGATTGAGTATTATATCCTAGTCAATGTTTGGTATGGTCATTAATGCATTAAAATCCATCTAATTATACTTAATAATAAAATCAAGTATCAATGGGCCTAAATCAATAAGGGTGTGAGGAATACATATTTTGACCATGGGCCTCCAAAGATCTATATGTTTGAGTATAAATATATTTATCAATGATAGATATTGTAGGCTTTCATAATACATGTCTTGAGTGATTAATGCATCCATTATAACACCTTTTACTGTATAATAAATTTCAGCATAGACACACTTATTATTTCAATGATCAATTGCAAGTCAAAGTAAAGTACTTCTTTATATTTGTGAATTAATTTTAAATTTTGTGCTCACTCATTGTTATGCAATAAATTTACCAGTAGTGGATCATTTATATACAAATAACTGACCATTTTTTAGCTTTTTTTTAATCCATGATTGGCTCATTTGTGCACCACTACTGGAAATTTATGAACTACTAGTAGATATTTGTGAACCACTCCTGGGACATTTGTGTTGGAAAAATGGTCAATGCTCCCCTCAGGATTCATGAAAAGGGACTAGCCACCTCTTGTGGATTCTATAAGTCTATTTGTTTTATCTGACATTGATAGGTCAATATTTTGGTGCAACGACAACCACACTTGTAACAAGTGGTATAAGAGATTAGTCATAGGTTCAAATTCCCTAGAGTAATGTTGAGGGGGAGCTTATTGGAAAAATGGTTAGCGCTCCCCTCAGGATTCGTGACAAGGGACTAACCACGTCCTTTGGATTCTACAAGTATAGTGGTTGTATCAGGCATTAACATGTCGATCTTTTGGTGCAATGGGAACCACACTTGTAAAAACTTATCCACAAGTACTGGTGATTTGTGATGATTTGAGTGAGAAATTATTGGCACAATGGGGCTCAAGTATCGATCAACATTTTTTTTTACCACTTTTTGACCCTTTCGCACATAATGTCTCTTGTAGAGTGCATCATTATTGGCCAGAAAATGAAACCTTATCTTTAAGCAGTCAATTCACATACATAAATAGCTCTAAAAAAATCATCAAAATATGATATTTTTTTCTACCTCAATTAAGCACACAAAGTTAGCTATAGCCACTACTGGTCCCTTTCCCCTAAGTTGAATATTTTTTATTAGATCATATTTTTATTCTAATTCAATAGAATCAAAATCACATCTATTAATTGCATCAATGTATTTCAATTATGAGTCACCAATCACAAGCACATTATCATAATGTAAAGGGATCCATGAATTTTACTTATTATATGTAGTTTCAAGCACCTTATTATGTAATGTTTTATTAGGCATCATGGTTTCCTTTGGCAGATAAGGTGAATTGGATGGTATATTAGATGGATAAAATAATGAAAATGATAAGCATTTTTGTAGATATATAGTGTGTGGGATCAATTTGGATGGGTACAGTGAAGATGGTAATAATGGATATTGTGGTTATTATGAGCATATATTTTCCCATTCACCATATATAGTAGGTGAAGAATCATTTTGTGAAGAAACATGTTGTATGTCTAATCCAATAAAATGATAAGACATGTTAACATCACCAAGCATATCGTGATCTTCCAGATTTGATACATGAATTTTTCCATGAGCCACAAAGAAGACTATCTCACATTCACCTTTGTTTTTATGAGGCTCACTTATAGCTTGCATTTCCTTTAGCATGTCCTCTTGATCAACTTGGAATATGCACTTAGCTTCCTCCTTGCAACAATTATAACACATGGTTAAATATTCATTTTCATAATTCTATTGTCATAAAAATTCATCAATAATGTGTATTTTTTGAGCTATAGAAATAAAATTTGTAGATGCATGTGACAATTGAAATGGAAGATTAGGATAATTTATATTGTTTTCATTAGAGAGAGGGGGTAAACAACATCACCTTTTCTCGATGTGATTTCCCCACCAATTTCATTTTTGGTTTTTAATTTTGAGAGCAAGGGTCTAGGGGTGGCAGCCCCCAGTGGGGTCAAGGAACATCATTCTCAAGGGGTAATTTTTTAAGAAATTTTCTCTCACAATTGATGCATTTCGACTCCCTTGAAAATGCAACATTTTTATAACTTTTATCCTATTTCTTCACACTTACTACTTTCTATTGATTGACTCACAACAATATATATATATACACACACACACACACACACACACACACACATATATATATATATATACATATATATATATATATATATATATATAGATGATGAACTAGCTTCTAAGGTCTTCCTGCAATATCAAACAATGCATCTATCTAATTTAAACAATGTAACTTAGGAGTAGTCACCCATGTGAGGTCGACTATCTCACAATATTTCTACCTAACGCATTGGTCCTAACTCAACTCACTGAGCTAACATGCCTTTGACACCTCTCCCTGGTAATTGTGCCAAAATGATAGGCTAACACTAGGATAAGGAATAAAATGAAATTTGATGTTTAATAATGAAATTCAGATTGGTCTATACATGTCAATATGGGATGTAGACTTGTGAAACATGTCAGGGCTATATGCCACAAAGGGGTGAAAATTATTAGATGAGTGGTTATGAAAGAAACTATGAAAATAAACCTATTGGTAAATCAAAACAATTCTGGTGACAAGATCTATCACTTCCTAGTGATAGGAACAACAACAATAGTAATAATTATAGAAATTAAACACACAACTCCAAAGAAAACTAATATATAAATCATAAAGTGTTATAAAGCATAAACAATTAGTCTAGAAAATAATCTCATGAGAAATAAACAACAAACCACACTTGCAAATAATATAAAAATAATGACAATAAACACACTGCTAAACAAATAAAAATCACCAAACGTCCCCAGAAGTGGGCAATGTCTCCTCGGTCAGTAGGGTGATAATGTGAATGAGAGCTTAT
>MU227537.1:2717159-2728085 GCA_018584345.1 Thuja plicata | reverse complement strand
GAGAGAGAGAGAGAGAGAGAGAGAGAGAGAGAGAGAGAGAGATTTTAATAACAAATAAGTATGAAATAGAATAAATGTGTTTTCGCTTGTGGTCAACAAACCATAAGTAAAGAGTTTACATAGAATCTTGGAAATCATTCACAAATCAAAAATGTTTTTTGTTATAAAATGAGACAAGAATATATATTGATAGTATTTTTAGTTTCCTACACAACAAACCCTTTACCACATATTTGTTCAACATTATAGTTTTGAGGTGGTGATTAAAAGAGAATCACATGGTCACAAATTGTTATGTTGTAATAGTGAACATAAATAGGCAATATTGAGATTGTTGGTTCCCTCCAAAATAATTGGCAATATACACTTACGGGTTCATGTGCTTGTTTAGATTTGGCACACAGTGAGTAGGTAACTAATGCCATCTTGGAGGTTGACATAATATTTTCAAAAGATTACAAAATATTGCTGGTTGGAAAGTAATATATTGAAATTATTGACCAAAAGGTGACAATAGGTTCTATAGGATAGGATGTTTGCATGCCACAAAATACATTTTTCAAGGGTCAAGATAACAATGGTTATTAGTAAAAAATACCAATAATTATATTTCATATTTCTATCTAAAAACTATATTAAATTCCACTTATATATATTTAACCATATGCAACATAAAATTGTAAAATCATATGGAATGATATGAAAATGGAATATTATGATATGATTGAAGGCATATAAAAAAGGTTAGAATATAGCATAAAAATGGGACATAATTCGCTCTCATCACCAATGACTCTTTGTAACATAACTTACATGTTGGGAAATGGATAGTTATATTTTAATGAGGAAACATTCAAATTTTTTAAATCCAGATTCTGCGCCCCACTAGAGAACCCTCGGGGAACAAGGTGCATTATAGGCACAACAAATTTTTTAAATACTATACATTGAAAACTTGAAAACACCATGAATGCACTAACAACACACACCATCCAATCATAAATTTCATAAATTACATTAAACCATAAGACACATTGTCAAAATTAGTAACACTAATCCACCAAGGAGATAGGTCAATTTTCCCAAGGGTCCTATGGCCACCATGTAACAACCACACTAGAAAAAATCATAGTATACAAACATCATAAAATTGTAGCATAGAAGTAAACATCATCGAATATCATAGCGAACACATATACTAATTATCTAGGATAAATATATCCATCACATCCTTTAACCATGATATCATCAAATCTATAACCTTATCCATATCATTAATCCCATGAAACATAATGCATGTAAAGCCAATGAATCCATCAATAAAATACAAAAGATAACATCATTGTAAGATATATATATATGTATCCATCATCATATAACATCATGGCATCTACTGGCATACACATCATGCATATATTATCACTATTGAATCACCTGAATAAGAAACTACTCACATCAACAATGATATCATATGGACAAAAGAATAGATCGGTTATCGAAAGTATCACACAATCACATCGGGAGTTTATCTTGGATCAAAATAATAAACACATGACAAGATGTGTACATGGTAGGAACTAAACCACACATAACCTAATGTCTTCATTCTTCTTTATAACTGCAAAAAGATTACAAACCCAAGTGGAATTTCTAATTGGCTTTATTATACCTCAATCTCTGAGTTTCATCAATTATGCTTACATTTTAGGAGCTCACAAAGGGTTTATAGGTCGTTAATTTTTGCATCACGCTTCAATGAAATTTCATGCTGAAATAAATCCTCTATATATACTTTCTAACCATCATAGGACCATGCAAAGACATGTTTATACTTCCTTAGGAGAGCAACAAGCTTGGATCTCATCTCTAAACTTAAGTTTTCACCAATGAAAACCTTCTTGGGGAAAGTATCATTACCTAAATTTGTTTCTTCTAAACCCTCATCCTTAGTAGGCATATTTCTTATTAGACTCATGTCATCCCATTAAAGAATTGTTACAATGCAAATATTCCCCTAGGGATTTTGTTTGTTTTCAATGGAATAACCTCATTTCCAAACAATGTTTATTTATTATCCATAACTTGGACTAATTCATTTAAATATATTTCTTGTGATTCATAATTGTCTACACAATGCAATAATTTAATAAAATAATTATCATCATCAAACACTTTCCAATTAGATATGTTATTCGGCACTAATGGTCTAGTTTTAATTTCAATTTCTGATATTCCTACAAGTGTAGTATCTAATCCTCTTAAAGAAATTTTTTCTAAGAAATCTACCATTACATTTTTAGTCCTTTCAATCCATTCAATAGAGAATGCATCAAAATATTCAATTGTGCCCCAAAATTCAAATTTATATTGCCTTAATATTTTATGCTTCGAGGAGTACCAAACTATTACCTATGAAATAATCAATTCTAAATATTCAAAGGTTCTCAAAAATTCCATGTCTCATAGCCATATTGAGGCCTAGGAGAAAAGCCTCATATTCTGCAATATTGTTAGTGCACTCAAAGCTCAACAAGAATGAATACTTAAAAAAATTTCGACTAGGATAAATGAAAAAAATACCAAAAGGTGATCCTTCCTTGGAACAAGCACCATCAAAATACATGTTCCACAAACCAGATCATGTTGCAATTCATGACTTATTGCATCAACTATTTTCAATAATGGTTGTGGTTGCTCCATTGTGAAATTATCAATGCCAACATCACAAAAACATGTGAGCTCATCAAGAGAAACTTCTTCAACAACAACAGTAGATCTAGGCTCTCTATAAATTCTCACATCTATGTCATTGATAGGAATAGTGAAAAATAGAAGGTAAAGTTGCACATGCCCACCTACTGTTACACTCCATTGTCTTGATAGTATCATACCATACCAAGGTGGGATATTAACTACAGTGACATCCACCATATAAACTCCTTCAGGCCAAGTAGCCAATCACAATTTCATGTCTTTCGTAACTCCTATGACTGGTACTTCCCTATTATCCATACCATAACATTTTCCATAAGTAGTATCAACTCATAATCCTAGCTGATGCACAATCCCAAGAGGCACAACATTAATTGTATCTCTTGAATCTATACAAAAGCTTGTAAATGCATATAACCCATGTAGTGCATACATTTAGATAATTATTAGATTCATGTATACTACATTACATACACAAACACGTGTTAACCTCTTCATGTGTGTACCTATTTGTATGAATACATGTATGTTTTACTTTATTATTGTCATATTATACTAAGTTGGAATTGAATCTATAATTAAAAACTGATAAAGTCTTAGCATATTGTTTCACATAATAATGGTTTGTAAATCATATATTTTTATATCATTTAAACATATTTTTATGATAGGTAAAAAACTCTCTTTTAATCTTATTCTTTTTATTTTTTTAATTGTATTCATTGTTAGAAGAAACAAATTTTCCATGGTCCGTAGAATTTTCTTTCTAAGAAGGATACACTATGTATGTTTTTTTTATCTCGGCATTTCTAATCACTCACCATGCATTTAATGCTTTACCATATTCATTACTTTCTCTTGAATACTGGCTTTGAAAATTTAATAATAGATATTTTCTTTTGTTATATACAATATATTACTTTAAGGAATATAAAATAAATTATTTTTAAGTTTTGAAAAAATACTTTGACAATACTTTATACTAGAGCCACTAGCACTAATCTTCAAAAAATCACTCTCCTCTTCCAAGATACTCTCTGTGATATCAACATCCTCCATCTCATCTCCTCTTGCACCCTCTCCTCCCATGTCTCTACCCTCTCCTATCAACTATTGTGGCACATATTGGCACTGCACCTCCTCCTCCATTGTCTCATCTATCATACCCCTCACCCTCTTCTCTCATTCCTCCATCTATACCACCTTGACCTCTACCTCCATCCCTCCTACATATCTCCTCCATGTCCTCATCCTCCTTGATATCCTTGCCTCCCTTTCCTTTGCAATGATCGTCTCACCTGCCTAGCCATCTCAATAGGAATCAAAACCCCTAGATCTACCAAGGGCACTAGTCTATGCTACACCCACCATGCATCATACTCAAGGGTGGTACCTTCATCTACTATTTTCAAAATCCAATCCAAACCAACTAGAATTAAACCATCAATATTTTTAATAGTAGTGTCTATAGGAATAACTATTCCTAATCCTCTGACATTTCTATTGCATCGAGAAAATTGTGCCGATCATGTAGGTACTCCTTGTCTCTCCTTGAACTATCTCAAGCCTCTTTTAGGTAGCTAGATGTCAATGATACACTAACTTTGTGAGTTCCTCCTAATGAGCTACCTCTCCTTCTATCAAAACTCTAGGTGCGTTGTCTCACCTTCCCAAGGTACATAACCAATATAAGGTTTCAATGTGAACTCCCTCATAATATTAAATAGTGGTGTCAATATTGAGTGTGACCTAGTTATCTCTATGTCACTGCCTCATAATAATATACATGTGCTTGTCTGGCCTAAATAGCCTATCTATCAAAATTGGTCTGCATATAGATATGTGCTCCCATGCCCAAACCTATAGTAGAGTGAACCCACAACCCAATGAATTTTTCCCATGACACTACAACATTTGGGGTCAAATTTCGATGCCAATTTGCGACGGCACTACCATTTGTGTGTATTTTTTTTTATTTTTTTCAAGTGCCCCTGATGCTGTCGTAATAGTGACGGTACTATCGGAATCACAACACCCACATGATTATAAACAATAAAAAAGAAAAAGAAAGGTTCATTTCTAATTTATCGTGAAGAGGGCCTAGCTGTGGAAGATTGGAATCTTCGTATATGCAGGTAGCCATGACTTGATGAGGTAAGCATTCGAGCTTTGTATTCTCATTAAATCAACTTCATTTTGATGGCATTTGTTGATTTAATGGCACAATATGAATGTTAATACTGGCATTGTTGGCATTGTTAATACTGGCATTATTAATACTGGAAATGTCTTGATGGATCGCAGGATGCAAGATAGGGCATCATGCATTGTTTATGAGCTCACTGTTTAATACGTACTGGCATTGTTTACATCTTTGCATTTGGAATGCTTGATGACCCACAAGATTTGAGAGCTAGGGCATCATTTATTTTACCTTCAAGGCATTGTGTGAGGTGTTTGATCTCTCTTTATTTGTTTTGTTGTTGATATTCACTATGTGGTACTCCCCTTTTATGATCATTTCATGAGGAAATGTCTCAATGGCTCGTGGGCTGCAAGTTAGGGCATCATGCATTGTTTATTAGCTCACTGTTTAACACTGGCATTATTTACATCTTTGCATTTTGAATGCTTGATGACCTGCGAGCTTTGAGAGCTAGGGCATTGTTGCTATTACCTTCAAGGCATTGTCTAAAGTGTTTGATCTTTCTTTATTTCTTTTGCTGTTGATATTCACTATGTGGTACTTCCCATTAATGATCATTTCATGAGGAAATGTCTTGATGGCTCATGGGGTGCAAGCTAGGGCATCATGCATTGTTTATTAGCTCACTGTTTAATAATGGCATTGTTTACATCTTTTCATATGGAATGCTTGATGACCTGCAAGCTTTGAGAGCTAGGGCATCATTTCTATTACCTTCAAGGAATTGTGTGAAGTGTTTGATCTCCCTTTATTTATTTTGCTGTTGATATTCACTATGTGGTACTCCTTGTTTATGATCATTTAATGAGGAAATATCTTGATAGCTCATGGGCTGCAAGCTAGGTCATCATGCATTGTTTATGAGCTCACTGTTTAATACTGGCATTCGTTTACATCTTTGCATTTGGAATGCTCGATGAACCATGAGCTTTGAGAGCTAGGGCATTGTTTCTATTACCTTCAAGGCATTCTATGAAGTGTTTGATATCTCTTTATTTTTTTTGTTTTTGATATTCACTATGTGGTACTCCCCGTTTATGATAATTTAATGAGGAAAAACATGGTGTCTTCTTTCCTTTATGCAACATTCTTTTGAGTGCACATGTCCTATAGCATGGTTTTTCTTTCAGAAGTGTATGGCTTGACTATGCACATGCATAATTGTAGATGAGGGTCAATATTAGGATGCCATTCATTGCTTAGATCTTCTTGATCTAACCACATCTCTCTTTTCTTTGCAAGTTCTGGATCACGCAGGAGCACACTGGATTCATACCCGGGTCAGAAATTCATCACTTCAGGCAATGTCTGGTACCTTATTATTTATGTTCATTCTCTTATGTATGCCTGTACTCTTGCATATTCTTCTAAAATTTGTCTATTCTCAAAGCAGCCCAGATGATTTTATCTTTCAGTTCCTTTCCTTGTATAGTATATACAAGTTATTTGGCATATATATAGTATATACACGTAATCTTTAGATGCAGAAATTTATTTTCCTTTAGATGTTTCTTTTCATGAAATGAACACAAATTAAACAAGATCATCTAATAATGCAAACTAGGGTACTGTAGTCACTCATCTAGTAATTTGGTTACCAATGTACAATGAAGTAACTATTTGTATATATATCAAACCATGAAGATGATGCTTAGGAGACAGTGGAGCTAGAGGAATATGTGAAAGATCTAAACGCTTTGAAAAATAAAAACTCCAAAGGCTTTCAAACACATAGGAGCTTGTAATAAATTAAAATGGAAGAAGATAGGTCCATGTGTGATCTTAAGGAATTTTTTATCTAATGCCTACGAAGTTGACTTTCTAGAGGGCATAAATATCTCACTTGTATTCAATATCAGTGATTTGTATAAATAGTATGAAGGAGATATTAGTATCTTACTTGTATTCAATGTCAGTGATTTGTATAAATATTCAAATTTGGAATCATTGTTGAAATTATTCCTCATGTAGTGTATATTTCTTCATGTTTAATACGTTGTAACTCAAATTTCTAAATGTTATTGAACTCAAATAATTGTTAAAAATCTATTTGTGAGTTACTATGCTTCTTGGTACATGTTTGGACATATCCATAGACACAACAACTCTTGGGTGCGTGTGTATGCATATATGTATGTGTATTTATGTTTATATATGTATATGTATATTATATACGTGTGTGTGTGTGTGTATACATATACCTATATATTTACATGTATATATACATGTAAATACATATATACACATGTGTGTATGTATATGTGTATATATGTGTGTGTGCGTGTGTGTGTGAATATTTATGTATGTATATGTGTGTCTATATATACACACCCACACATACATACATACATACATACATACATACATGCATGCATGCATATATTTAGATCTTTCACATATAGAAATTCATACATACATACATAAATACATACACACATACATACAAACATACATAAATACATACATACATACACACACACACATACATACATACATGCATGCATACATACATACATAAATACATACATACATGAATCTTTCATTTGGTTTGCACATATGGAATTTCATCATATAGAATAATCATTATTAGTAATTATATGTCTACACCCCCCTTTCAACTCACATGGATAAAAAAAGAAATAGACTCAAACTCTTCCCAAAACTGCCCAAAACTGTTCCATAACAGTCATAAAACTGACTGTCAAAACCAAATAGGCTTAATGGTATTGTCAAGTTGACAACCAATGTTGTCAACTTGACAACATGGTGTCTCAAACTCCCATTTAGGATATTTAGAAGGTTTTTCCATAAGTCCTTGGATCACTCAAGTGACCCCAAGGTTACATAACTATCCCTTATGCCATTCAATGGCTTACATAACATTATTTTCAACTAAAATGAGAACCCCTCATGTTTAGAATGAAACACCCAAATTTCTAAAAGAGCTCAGGTCTGAAGTCAATTAAAGATACATATCCATATATGAAAATCCAATATACTAAATAGACAACATATACCTATAACAAAACATATACAACACACCCCCATTAATCCATTTATCACAAACCAAAAGCCCTGTCAATACTCAATGTATATATAATATCATACATGCATGAATACCCACCTGATCCTTGAAAAATACACAACCAAAGAAACAACATGCCAGGAGCTCCAATACTAAGATCATTACTACCATGACTCCACTAATCTAGCCTGAACCCATCTTTCTGAAAAAGGAAAGCTAAAAAATCACAACAGTGTAGCAATACTAATAGGAAGAGAAAAGGTTCATCAAATGCTAAAAGGAATGTCTACAACACAAAGTGCCTGTGAAGGGGAATCCTTATCCTCCACTGTCCTTTTTCTTAGCATGCATGTGATACTATAATAGTAAACAAACAAAAAAGAAGGGCTCTGCAGTTGTAACAGATGTGGTAAATTCACTACAACATATATTGAATACCCTTATTATTTATGCTCATCCTCTTATGTATGCCCGTACTTTTGCATATTCTTCTGAAAGTTATATATATATATATATATACACACACACACACACACACATCTGTGTGTGTGTATGTATATATGCATATTCTTCTAAAATTTATATATGTATATATATGTATGTATATATATGTGTGTGTATATATGTATATATATGTGTGTATGTATATATGCATATTCTTCTAAAAGTTATATATGTGTGTATGTGGGTGTATATATATATATATATATATATATATAACAAACAGAGCACCGACCAATCATATAGCAGTCATGACTTGAGGTAGGCATTCGAGCTTTGTCTTCTCATTAACTCAATTTCATTTTGATGGCATTTGTTGATTTGATGGCACAATATGAATGTTAATGCTGGCATTGTTTACATATTTGCATTTGGAATGCTTGATGACCTGAAAGCTTTGAGAGATAGAGCATCGTTGCTATTACCTTCAAGGCATTGTGTGAAGTGTTTTATCTCTCTTTATTCTTTTTGCTGTTGATATTCACTATGTGGTACTCCCCATTTATGATCATTTCATGATGAAAAACATGGTATCTTCTTTCCTTTATGCAACATTCTTCTGAGTGCACATGTCTTGTAGCATGTCCTGTAGCGTATGGCTTCACTATGCGCCTGCATAATTGTAGATGAGGTTCAGTAATAGGATGTCATTCATTGCTTAGATCTTTTTGATCTAACCCCCATCTCTCTTTTCTTTGCAGGTTCTGGATCATCAGAGGAGCACACTTGATTCATACCCGGGTCAAAAATTCATCACTTCAGGAAATGTCTGGTACCCTTATTATTTATGTTCATCCTCTTATGTATGCCTGTACTACTTGAATTTTTGATAATAGATGAGCATCATGCAATGTTATTGTTGTCATTGTATGCTTGCTGCTGTTGTGCACCATATATTGTTTTATACATTGTTTATTTCATTGAGACCGTGAGCTTGGCATTTGTAATGTATTTGTTGTTATTGGATCAATGTATTTTTCCCTTGAGCTTGGGCATCATGCAATGTTATTTCTATCATTGTATGCTTGTTGTTGTTGTGTGCACCATATATTGTTTTATACACTATTTATTTCATTGAGACCGTGAGCTTGGCATTTGTAATGTATTTGTTGTTATTGGATCAATGTATTTTTCTCTTGAGCTTGGGCATCATGCAATGTTATTGCTTTCATTGTATGCTTCTTGTTGTTGCGCACCATATATTGTTTTATACACTGTTTATTTCATTGAGACCGTGAGCTTGGCATTTGTAATGTATTTGTTGTTATTGGAACAATGTATTTTTCCCTTGAGCTTGGGCATCATGCAATGTTATTGCTATCATTGTGTGCTTGTTTTTGTGTGCACCATATTTTTTTTTATACACTGTTTATTTCATTGAGACCGTGAGCTTGGCATTTGTAATGTATTTTCTGTTATTGGATCAATGTATTTTGCCTACTTATTCATTATGTTGGCATACTTATTCACTATTTTAATTATTGTTACTTTGTTTTAGGTCTTCTCAATGGATAAAACATTTGGTATTGAATATTGTCATTTGGAGTCCTTGGAAGAAAAGTGCTCCAGATTATTTAATGTGCATGATGATGACATCAAACATGCTATTCTCTACCTCCTGAAACATAATATTTTTGGCTCACATGTACACAATGGGGTGATCTATAAACTAGTATTTTCTACTCTCTTTGAAGTTATTGGTCAGTTAGAAAGGGTCTTGAAGGTGGTTAAGCATGTGGTTTTTTCCAACAATTCACAAAAAGTTGCGCAGGGGATTTAGACCATCAATCCAAACATTATCTCTAGCAGGCTTGGCTCAATTTTTGATAATAGAGATGGCTTTGGAAATAAAATGGTGGAGGCATGGGAGGTGTTCAAAAAATCTTGTGCTAATGATAACTACACTGCTATGAGTATCTTCCATGGTCACAATGAAGATTTTTTCACTTGTGAAAATCAGAATGTTATGATGGACTACTTCTTTGGAGTTGGCATTTTTGTCAACAAACTAGGCCATCTTTAGATCAAACGTAGACATGAAACTTAACTGTTTAACATAATGTTTGGAATACTCTTCTTTGTGAATGTTTTTGTTGATACACACTCAGGGTCTAGATATCCATATGTTCATCATCATTACAAAAACTTATCTAGCTAATGATATTGCTATCTGGATTCAAAAACTTATGTAAATCGGATTATCAAAACTTATGTAAATCTGATTATTATTACAAAAACTTATGTAAATCTGATTATCAAAACTTTTCATTATCTTGTGATATTGCTATCTAGATTCAAGTGTATAGTTTTTTGAGTCAAGCTCATTGACTCATGTTTCATCCATGAATTTGACATGCACAAATTGCTTATCATGTATAAAACAATATATGGTGCACAATAGTAGCAAGCATGCAATGACAACAATAACATCACACACACACACACACACACACACACACACACACACACACATGTATATATA
>MU227537.1:2669583-2700370 GCA_018584345.1 Thuja plicata | reverse complement strand
TGATATTCAATAGATATGTAATTGTAATTCAAATGTAGACAAATATGTAGATATGAAAGCATGGACTTTAGAAACCATAAACCTCCATGATTGTATGCTTGGAATCCACCTTGAAGAGATGATGAAATATTCTTTGAGGATGCACAAAGGATCTTGAAGGAAGATCACACCATCATGATGGCTAGATCTAGGGTTTGAATGATGAATCTTGAATGCTTGAACCAAATCCCTTCAAAGGATTGAAATATTGAATCATTGATCTTCAATGGAGGAATTGAATGCTTGAGAGGAAGACTTGAACACATTGAAATCTTGGAAACATGTAGAACAATGGATGCTTGAACTTTTTGCTTGATATCCTTTTCTTACTTAGTTGATAGTTAGATAAAATGAGAGAGAAAGGCTTCCTTTTATATGAAATTAGGGCACAATCTTCTAAGGAGGCTGACATAGGAGAATTAAATTATAATTAGACCCATGCCCCTAGAATAGGACCTATATTAAATATAATTTAGGAATCACTGCTTCGGAACCCGAAACAGCCAACCCAGAAGCGGGAAATAACTTTTTACAAAGATCGACATCCAGAAACTGTGGAACCCTAAGATTTGAACCCTGGGTCAAGGTCGAGGTCGACCTTGACCTAGGTCAGGGTTGAGGTCGACATAGACCCAGAAGGTCAACCCTGACCCTGAGGTCGAAAACCTCAGATCTGCAGTCCAGGATGCCAAAAACTAGATGGAAAGAAGTGGAAAAAGAGGCAGAATAGGGGGAAAGCCAGGTCAAAGTCAAGAACCTATTCAAGGTTCTTTATATGAACCCAAACCACCTACTTGGAAGGCTAAACTAGTCTATCATGGAAGTGCTTCCATTTTCTGACTATACAGTAGTTGATTCAAAGCCCACTGATTTTCAGTGAGAATGTCTTAGGGAATGGGCCTAGCCCTTCTGTAGCAGAGAATAAGGAAAAATAAGATCTTTCCAAGGACCCACTAGTGGGGACCCACAAAGTGACAAGCACTAATAATGTCGAGATCAACCCTTCCACTACCGAAAGGTGGTCAGAAATTCTGGGAGCAAAATCGGCGGGAAAGCCTTCTACTCCTACATTGTCTGTTAAGGCAAGTCTCCAGGCTGGAGAAGTTGCTATTTTTGTTCTAGACACTCTGGTGCATCACTCTGTTTCTGCTATGGAGCTCACACTGCCTGGTAAGTTCCTGGGCCCTTGACCCAATATTGAAATGGTTAGTTATTTTGTTAAGAAAAGATGGATATTTAAGTGTCAAGTGGATATTGCCTCTTTACCCAAAGGCTTTTTGTCCTTTGCCTTCTCTAATAAATAATATCTGGATGATGTATTATGTGGGGGGTCCTTGGATGTTTGGTAGAATGGCTATGGCCTTTCATAAATGGGCTCCAAACTGGGACTATTCTAAAAATTTCTTCATGGCCACCCCAGTCTACGTAAGATTTCTTGGCTTGCCTCTCAAATACTAGAATGAGGAAGTCCTTAAGGGTTTGGCTTCCACCTTTGGGTGGAGCTTCTTTTGATTCACTCTATGATGGAAGCCAAGTCTCATCTAGTTTTTTCCAAGATTTGTGTCAATATATGCCAGTTTGACAACCTTCCTTTGGTTATTAACATTAACTCTAAACTGGGCATATGGAAGCAGGAAGTGGAATTTGAATCTCTACCCTTTTCCTATTTTTTTGTCACAAAATGGGTCACTAGGCAAAGAAATGTTCGAATAAAGTTAAAAAGGATACTAAGATAGTGGATTTAGGCTCAAAACCTCATAAGGAGACCAAACAAGTTTGGAAGGAGAGTAAGCCTCATGTTGTGGTTGAAGGTGATAGAGGCAACAAGGTGGATTCGGTCCTGGTGGGAGGCCAAGGAGATATGGTAGATTCTAATGGTCATCCTGACTTGAAAGATGGAAAATTTGTTGAATCTGTTAACCATGTCTCAGATTCTTTGGTAAGTGGCTCTCCCCTAGAGTCTGCTTCTAGAATGGAGAACTCCCACATCCCATCTCATGATGGTAATGCTAGATCTTTGGGATATCAAATGAAGGAGATCTCAGTGCCTATGGAGGTTATCATTCCTATCCAGGTTGATAACATTAACCTCAAGGGTTTGTTGATTAATGTGGAAGGTGCCCTGCATATTACTCAATCGTACAGTGATGCAATGGGGGAGAATTCCTCACCTAGAAATCCTGAAAAGTCTGATGAAGAGGACTTTTCTTCTATTTTTGACACCCATTCTGGGAGTGGAGATGAAGATCCTATTGTTCATGATGTCCTTGATCTCCTAGATGACCTAAATGGAGCTCCCTGAACCACTCAAATAGACAATAAATAGAAAAAATAGTAGAAAAATATTTCAACTCCTGGCTTTAAGAGAGTTTTACCCGTAGTAAAGCAGATGTGGGATCCAAGGTTCTAATTTTTAAGGCAGATGTTGGATCTCAGAGAAAACCCCAAGGAAGAAGTTAAAATAAAGAGATTAGATAAAGATAAATCAAGAAGGATATAGCGGATGGCAATCAGTTGACCATCCAGGAATTTTG
Source organism: Thuja plicata (assembly GCA_018584345.1). Classification (NCBI taxonomy): domain Eukaryota; kingdom Viridiplantae; phylum Streptophyta; class Pinopsida; order Cupressales; family Cupressaceae; genus Thuja; species Thuja plicata. Next base: position 2,697,797 of record MU227537.1, on the reverse strand, counting down.
TACCCCGGTTAAGAAATGAAAGTCATTTCGTGGAATATCATGGGGTTGAATGCCTCCCATAAGAAAGATACACTTAGGAACTTGGTTAGAGATCACAAACCTGATATCATTCTTCTTCAAAAGACCAAAATGGTGAAATAAAAAGTGGAAAAAATTAGAATCTTTAAAAATGGTGGTGTTACTATCTCTAGCTCTGATGGAGTCTCGGGTGGTATTGTTGTCTTTTGGAACCAGAATAATATCAAAGGTGAAGTTTTAGGTGATAAATTGAACTGACTAAGCATTAAATTCATCCACCTCAAGTTTGATTTTGAATGGGTTACTACTAATATTTATTCTCCTAATACCAAAGCTGGTAGGGCTAAGTATTGGAAGTTGGTTCAGAATCAAAGGCTTTCTTTCTGTGATTCTCCCTAGCTGTTTATGGGAGATTTCAACTGTCCTTTGAAAGATAATCAAAAGTTTGGAGGGGTTGATAGCCAGAGTCAACTGGATGGTAGAGTTGAGCTCAAGGACTTTTTTAATAGACAAGCTCTCTTTGATATTGATCTCCAGGGTGTTAATTACACTTGGTCTAATAGAAGAGTTGGTATGGATCTTATTCAGGTCCGCCTTGATCGTGCTTTGATCTCTAGAAGTTGGTTCAACAATTTTGTTTTGTTGGATTTCCTCTCTCACAAAGGTTGGGTCTGATCACTTCCCTATCTCCTTTGTTTATGACTCGATTAAGGTTACTAGTAATATCCCCTTTAGATTTGAGAAAATGTGGATAGATCACCCAAAGATTGGTAGAGGATTAGTGACTGGTGGAATGTTAACATTCGGGGAACTTCTATGTTTAGGGTGTCTAAGAAACTCTAGCATATTAAACATAATATTAAATCTTGGAGTAAGGAAGTGTATGGTGACATCTTTAAAACAAAGCATGATCTAAAAATGGAGCTTGATGATATTTAGGAAACAATCCATAAGATAGGCATGTATCAAGATCTTAAGGATAGGGAGGATACTCTTTTGGCCAAAACTCATAATATCATATCCAAAGAGGAATTGTATTGGAGAAGATGGTCAAGTATGGCTGAAAGCTAGAGATAAGAACACCAGGTTATTCCATATGTCTGCTTCTAAACATAGAGCTTCCACTAGAATTTCTAGACTCGGGTTGGATTCCGGTGTGGTAAGTAATGATAAGGACATTTATTTGGCTATGGTTGACTTTTTCTCTTCCCTCTTATTTAAAGATAATGTGCTTTCCATGGAAAACCAATCCTTGATTCTTGATGCTATCCCCTCCATCTTGGATGATGTTACTAATAAGAATCTAACTGCTATCCCCTCCTTAGAGAAATCAATCTTATTGTGTTCTCCTTCAAGGGTGATAAGTCCCCAGGCCTGGATGGGTTTCCTTTGTTCTTTTTCCATAAATTTTGGCACATCGTGGGCCTGGAAATCTACAATGCTGTGAAAGAATTTTTTGGGTCAAGAACTATGCTTAAAGAAATTAATGCTACCTTCATTTTCTTGATTCCCAAAAAACCTGGAGCTGATTCTGTGGATTCCTTTAGGATGATCAGTTTATGTAATTCAATGTATAATTTTTTTTACAAGGTTCTCACCCTTAGACTGGTGGCTATTCTCCCCAATATTATTTCTCCTCAGTAGAGTGGTTTTGTCCCTAACAGGAAAATTCTTGATTCTATAATGAAGGTGCACAAGGTCATTCACTCTACTCACTCCTCTAACAAGTATGGCTTTCTATTGAAAATCGATCTCTCAAAGGCTTATGACTGGGTGGATTGGGATTTTTTATCAAGGTTCTTCAATCCTTTGGTTTCTGTGATAAATTATTGCAGTTGTTTTTCCATCTCATTAGTACTTCTATGGCTGTGGTTATTGTGAATGGATATTCTTGCAGATTCTTCAAGCCTTCTAGGGGGCTCCATCAAGGTGATCCCTTATCCCCTATTCTCTTTGTCATTCTAACAGAGTGTCTTGGTCACTATTTTTTAGAGACTGGTGATTGATGGATCCATCAAGGGTCTCACTCCTTCCTTTGCTTCTAGGTCATGCTCCCATGAGAAATTTGTCTATGACACTGTTATCATGGGCTCTTCGACCATCCAGGAGGATAGAATGATTAAACATTCACTTTCTAATTATTATCAGGCTACTGGTCAAATTGTTAATTGGAATAAGAGATCTTTTTTTTTTATTAACACGCTGGTGGAAAGACATAATAGGATTACTAGAATTACTAGTTGCAAAATTGGTTCTTTGCCTGCCACTTACCTTAATCTACCTTTGGCATTAAGACCTCCCAACTCTTTTTGGGCTGGGATTGTAGATAGATTCAATAGGAAATTATCTGGCTGGAAAGGAGCTCTATTAAGTCAAGTTGTTAAACTCCAACTCTTGAAGGCCTCTCTGCAGAGTCTCCCTATATATGCCCTTAGTCTATTTAAAATCCCTAGTAAATTTGCAGACATAATTGAGAAGATTTAGATAATTTTTCTTTGGACAGGGGTGGAAGAAAGAAATATGTTGGCTTTAGTTTCTTGGGACAAGGTGTGAACTCTGAAGAAGTGGGGAGGCTTGGGGATCCGCCCCTTAAGAGTTACCAATCAGGCTTTACTGGCTAAGAAAATTTGGAGGATCTTTGGTGAGAAAAAAGAGTGGAATGAGATTATCCACAATACATATCTCTACTCTTTCCCTCATATATCATATTTTATGATGTCTATTGTGAAGGTGCATGGCTCTTTTATTTGGAATTGTATCCACCAAGCTAAGGAGACAACTTTCAAGGGAGCTAAGTGGTATTTGGGTAATGGTAGGAGAATTAAATTCTGGGAATATTGTTGGCTTAAAGATTATCCTATGAATTCTATTCCTTCCCTCCAGCCTTTTACTGACATTTTCTTACATAGATTTGGTCCGTGGGTTAGAGATTACTGGGGGTGTCAGTCTTGGGTTGATCTTTCTGCTATTGATGTCTCTATTAAGCCTCTGATGCTAGATATAAATGTTTGGAAAGTGGACTCTACCAGGGAAGATGATTTGATTTGGGGGGTGCTCCCTTCTGGAGTCTTTTCTATTGCCTCTGCCTCTAAGATTTTTTTGAAGCAGCTGGATCCTCCTCCCTTTTGGGCCCAGGTTTGGGATAAACAGTTAATTCCTAAAATTAACATTTTATTTTGGCTGGTTTTGCAGAACAAGATTTTTACTATTGATAATCTCCAAAAGAGAGGCATGATTCTTCCTAACATATGTTTTCTATGTAAGAATGTTGAGGAGTTAGTTTACCATATAAATATAGACTGTCGGTACTCCTAGGAAGTTTGGTGCCTCATTTTGCAATGCTAGAAGATATGCTAGTTTTTCCCAGACAATATAGATAATTTCTTCACTCAATGGAGAAATGTTGAGGTTCCAATGGACAGGTTTCTATGGAACATCATTTCCCCTCATGTTATTTGGAAACTATGGAGAGAGCGTAATGACAGAGTTTTTAGAGACATTTCCCTTCCTCCAGTGGTGGTAGCTGAGAAGATTAAGAGAAGTATTAAGGAGAACTATAATGCCATGAATGGAACTAAGCTGGATTTTTATGCTGGAGTTCATTCTGCTAGCACCAAAGTGAACTCTTCATCCCAATGGGAGAATGCCATCTGGCTTTCCCCCCTCTTGGATGGATCAAAGCTAATTTTGATGGTGTGGTGAAGGGTAACCTGGGGCATGCTGGCTATGGTGGGATTATTCAGGATGACATGGCTAACTGTCTTTCTGTCGTGGTGCTCCCTTTTGGCGTCCAAACCAATGACATGGTAGAGGCTATGACTCTCCTTCAAAATTTAAAAATAATAAAAGAGGACATGTCTTCAAATGTGTGGATTGAAGATGACTCTATGAACATTTTAAACTGTATCAAAGGGGTGACTAATCCATCATGGTCTATTAAGGCAATTATAGAGGAGGCTCAAATAATCATTAATTCCTTTAAGCAGGTTATTATTTCTCATAACTTTAGGGAGGCTAATAATACATCGGATGCATTGACCAACATCATTGTCAGGGATAAGGACATCATGACTTGGCATGGAGGAAATGATTTGACCATTGATTTGAAGGCCAAGTTGGCATTTGATGTGACTCACAACAAAAGAGAAGATTTGGAATATCTTAGAAAGCTATGATGAAAAGACGCAAGTGAATTAAAGATGTTATAAGGGATACAAAAAGTCTTTACTTTCCCAAGACAGCTGAGCGTAGACATGCGTATTTTAGCGTGGTGTTCAATTTGAAGTCTTCCATTGTGTTCTATCTTTGTATTGTCTCTACCATTTCTATTGAGAGTCTTTTCTTTGAGGGCATTATGGGTGGAGGTCTTAACCATAGGGAGCCGAAGAATTGAAAAAAATGGAAGAATAAGGCTGAGGTCTAGGAAAATATTAGGAAGGGAGGGCTCACCACATACATGGAATGCCTTCATGGGTTCAAAGAAGAAGTCACGATGACTTTTGTTGAAAGCTAGAAGGATGGCACTATGAATATTGGGGGAATGGCTATGAAAATCATAGAAGAACTTATTACAGAGGTGTCTGGGTTGAACAACAAGGGAATGAAGTTCTATAGAGACAAGAAGATCTCCCAATAGGTCATTCAACATTTCCCTAAATACAAGGTGGAGGTCGAGTGCTAGGTGAAGGACTCTGGTGGATGTTATGATGGGGATACTTTCAAGGAGATCTGAGAAAAGTTTATGATTATTGTAATGGATTATATCACTCTGGATGGAAGGTATAAGCGTGATCACTTCTATCATTTTGTGCTGCTTTGTCATTTTAGACATGAGGTTAGGGTTTCTTTCCCATTTTTTTTGTGGTAGTCCCTTCGCCATAGCATAATTGATCATAGGAAGAAAGTGAGCAAGCCCATTCTGCATGAGGGTCTTATCCTTTTAATTATAGAACATATTAAGAAAGTTGTTGTTAGTAGCCCTATTATCCCCTCACCTAGGGACTCTAGTTATGCCAAGGATTTGGTTAAACAGATTAGGGAGCGTGAGAGTAAAGAGGAGTTGACAACGGGTAAAAAATTAAATTTTGATAAGAAGGATTGAATGGAAATAGATTCTGAAGGTGAGAGTGTTGATGGTTATGTGGATATTGAAATTTCTCCCCACACCCATTCTATTGAGGAAATAAAAGAGTCCCTGTCAGCTTCGGTTAGTGATTCTGGTGAGGAAGAGGACAAGGAAGAGTATGCCCATGAAGCAAAGGTAAAAGTTGATGACCCTGAAGCCAAGGATAAATATGTGGATGTGGGTGGTTAGAAGGTCCCCATTCTGATCAATTATGCTATCTCTGAGGAACATGATGTTCCTATTTCCCTGAAGATTGAAGTGGTCATGGAGGTGCAATCAGATAGGAAGGAGGATAATGATATTCCTATTTTGGAGACTAACAAGAAGGATAATAACCTTTCCAGCTCTAGGAACATTCCCTTTGTGAAAATGGTTGACATGCAGAAAAGGAATGTTCAACTCCTTAAAGAGGATAAGGATGACAAGATTGATCCCCCTTTCGGTGTCCTCCAAATGGCGAAGGTGATGTCGATGTATTTGTTCCACCTCATGAAATGGGTTTTCTAGGAAATTAAAAGCCTCAATCTTAGTTTCTACTCCCTCCCTTCCAAAGTTGATCTTCTTTAGGGGAATTTGGATACTGGGTCGGCTGGGATGGAAGTCCAAAAGGACAAAGGGGATGAGAAAAACATGAAGGATATGCAGGATAGAATGGAAAATTTGGAGAGCACTCTTAAGAAGCATATGCTGGATAATAAATTTTTTATGGGTTCTACGATGGAGTGCTTCAATACCATCAAGTATGAGCTACATGTTGGGTCTCTGAATGTGAAGCTCGAAGATGATAAAGATGATGCAGGTGATACAGGTTTAGGAAAGCGTACAAGGTCTGCAAAAAAGAAGAAGATCCATGATAGGATCCTGGAGCTCTCAAAGTTTAATGTGGCCATCAAGAAGGTGTATGAGGCTAAGAAAGAGGCAGATGAAACTCTTCTAGAGATTGCCTAGGTCTTGTTGTTCCCCTTTTTTTGTGCTGGTTTGGTTTTAGGTTTTCTGTTGCTGGGTGTTTTTGTTGGTTTCTGGTTTTTTGGATTTTATTGCTGGTTCTGGGTTTTGCGGGCTGGTTTCCAGTCCTATTTCAGTTCAGTGGGCTTAATTTCTATTCATTTTTTGTAATGATTGTAAGGGGTTTGGGGTCCCCCTAAAACCTATTTTTACTAGCAATCAAAAACATGAAATAAAAGATGCAACTTCACAAGGGATATTGGATGCACTATGAAGGAAGAGACAAAGAGGAATGCCACACTATACTCCTGAAATGGTTTCTCTTTATAGTAGACATTTTTTTTCAAGCAAGCATAAGGTTTCAACTTAGGATGTCTATCTCCTGAAAAAGAAAATATGCCTATGTAAAACAAAAAAATTCATGCAAGAAAGAATGTCATCTTATAAAAGAAACAAGTTAAAAAAGAGAGAAAATGGATTCTTTGAGATAAGGAGGAGAATGAAATAGAACCCCTGCCCCCCAAGTGAGGAGACAAGGAAAAAGAACTAATATGTTGATCACAAATTATGAAAATGAGCCCACAAAGGATAGGCTAGTAATTTCACATAGTGAGGAGGAACATAAGAGGGATGCATATATATTAGGTAGAATGATCATGAAAAAGGCCCCATTCATTGTTGCAAGTCATTTGAATCATGCCAAAATCAATTAATTCTTGAATTTTACACTTCAAATCATAAAATTCACTAGTCTTATGGCCGTGAATTTGATCAAACATACAAATGGAAGACTTTTCTTGTTTATGTTTTCTATTTTGTGCTTGTTTTTCAAAGGAAGAGTAATTAAGTTGTCCTTAGTAAGCTCAAACAAAATAGACTCTTGTTGTGAGGAGAAATTAGGAGGAGAATGTATAGATTGATTAGGCAAATGAGAAGGAGGGACACCTAAAGTTTCTTTTGAAAAACATTTCTCTTAGGAAGGTTTGATGTATTAATAAGATAATATGATCCTTTAGGTGGGAGTGGGTTGATATCTAAAGAGGACCAATAAATATCCACATAGCCATTAGATAGAGTTGTTTGATGCTCAAAGTCAAAGTTATGGTCCTTTCTACATAATTTTAGTGTGACATTTAAGGTTACCCAATCATTATCTTGAAGACTATATGTGCCACCTATTTGTATTGGAGGAATATTTAAAGAACGAAATGTAGATTGAATAGAGTCAATTTTATTAGAATCCTTATTCCCTAAGGATGGATTTTTAAAAAAAAGGTCATCAATGTATTTTAGTGCATGAACACCTTTTACAACAATCCCAGATTTGGTTTGAGAGTTCTTGAATAGTAGTGAATTTATTAAGTTTATTAAGCTCAGAATATTCCTTAGGAAGAGCCTCACGGATGTCATCCTCTACTTCTAAGATATGTTTAGGAGAAGGAGAAACATAACTCATCAAGGCCTTTTCTATAGAAGGAATGTTAATGAAACTCATAAGAAGTGGTTTACTATTAGGAGAAATAGTCATGTCACCATCCTCTTGTACCAAATGATCCTTATAAGGAAGAGAAATGGTAGAAGAAAGATCATTATTTTTATTGAAGGCCTCTTTGGTAAGAGAGAAATATTTACAAGGAATGGTGGTAACCACAATGTCCTTAGAGTTGGGATCAATTTGGGAGGGTTAACATTATAGAAAGGAAAACTAAATTTTCATCATATGCATGAAATGAAACATCTTGAAGATCTTTAAGAATACTTTAAATTGAACAAGAAAATGAAGATAACAATTCCATGGAAAATGAAATGCAATAACTATAAATGAAATATATTTGTGTTTTTTTAATGTATGGAAAAGATGTAATACAAGGAAATATAAGAATGAATGAATTCTATGAAACAAGATGCAATTTTTATTTTTATTTTGTCTTTTTCAAAATACAAATATTCTAAACAATTCAATAGATGTAAAGGGAATCTAAACATCAAATGAAAGGTAGAGCCTATAGATCTAGATGCATAAAATATAAAAAAATAGTGATCAACACAAAGAATACAAAGTAGATCTAGATAGAAGGGAAATATAACACCAAAATCAAAATAGAAATGTTATAAGTAGGTTTCACCAAAATGTATAAGTGAACCTACAAGCATGTAAAGGAAATACAACACCAAGATCAAAAGAGGAAATGTAATACTTCGGGTTCACCAAAATGTAATATAGAAAATAGTGATCAATGATAGACTCTAATTTTCTATATGCATTAGAAGACCAAACTCTGACCCTTAGGCCAAATCTAATTTTCAAAACCCTAAATTATGAAGGGATGAAAATGCAAGATCTCGCTAAAGGTTGATTTGGGAATTCCCTATAGAAATGTAATGTATATAAAAGAGGCAATTCAAAATATCTAATGCTATAACTAAAGAAATGATTAAGATACAATATCATATACAATCCATGAAAGAGAATGAAAAAGGGTATAATAATGAAAATTTACTCACCTTGAGGGTTAGTAGAGGAAGAAAATTTAGATCTGTAGAAACCATGTCAAGTTATACTGAAACTAGAAATAGATCTGGATCCGGAAAATTGAAGGTTTTATTTTCTTGTTGTCAAATTTTAATGTTGTAGAAACATGCCAAAAATGGTGAAACCTATACGAATATAGGTAAAAAAATAGTGCATCCTATACCAGTATTGGTTGAAGGTGGTTTGACCTATACCCATGAGGGATGAATCTAAAGGTCTCACGAATGTGACTAAAATTGTACTTCCAAATCTACAATTTTGAACCCAAAACTCTGTAAATCTGCACCAAAATGTATGGTGTAAAATGGTAATCAATGGTAGACCACCAAATTACACATACATTAGAAGATCCAAAATCCAAACCTTGGGCCAAATATTATTTGTACAACCCCAAAAGGATGAAGGGATATAAATGCAAGATCTATCTAGAAGTTGGATTTAGGGTATTCTTTGTGAGATAGGAAAGGAGATCATAAGAGATTTTACGCTTATGACTAAATAATAAATAATAGAATATATGATCTAATGTATAAAAGTAGATGAAAGATATATAAGTAGGAACATGTACACCTTAGAGTGAAAAAATAAGGGGGTATTCAGAGCCTAATGGTTTTGTCTTTCAGAGTCCCAGAATGAACTGATTTATGAATCTGGCAATATACAACCCACAATTCTGCAACTCTATGTTATGCTCTTGGAATAGGTCAAAAGTGGTTCGACCTATACCTGAGATTGTAAAATTAAAAAATATAAAATTTGATCTGGGTAAGTGTTTTGTTTGTATTTCCAGCTCTGTAATAGGATCTGCACTCAGAAAACCCAGGTATAGGTCATAGGTTTGACCTATACCTAATACTGTCAAAATCCAGAATATAAAAGTGGATTGGGAAAGGTTTTCGGATTAGCTTCTTGGATCTATAGTTGTATCTTCACTTTGAGACATGCACCTGCACACAAGAGAGAAGGGGAAATTGTTGGGGGGGGGGGGGGGGGGGGTTGCCTTGGTTAANTGGATTGCCTTGGTTAAGCCCCTATTTAGGAATTAACCTTGAATGTAAATAAAGGAAAGGTGATCATGTAGAAGATATTTAATCTAACAATGGAAATGTATCATACCATGTATATGCAAATTGTACTTAGCATGAGATCAAACATGTTAATGCAATAGCCTTGAATCAACACATAAACCAAAAGGAAATCATGTAAGACAAAAATTGATGTAGTAGATGCTCGTAATTCACCTCAATATTGGAATTAAGAAGAAGAAGAGGAAGGATTGAATGAATGAATCTAGATCTTCTCCCTTGATAGACAACTCCTTTGCTTACTATGGAGAAAGAATCTAGATCTATGGAAGGAAATTAATGAATGCTTTGATGGATGAATAGATGAATTCCTTTAATGAATACTTGCTTACTTGAACTCCTTTAATGCACAATATCTTTCTTGATTACTTGAGAGTGGATGTGGTTTCTTGAACTAGATTTAAATCATGGATCTACGCATATAATGGATGCCAAAATGAACTGAAGAGGTAGTTATTTTGGGGTCCAAATTCACAAAGGCCAACTATACTAGGAGGGAAAATGAAAACACCTTGCATTAGGCCCAAATCCCACCAAAATTCAACTCCTGGGGTATAGGTTGAAAGAGGTTTGACCTATACCTAGTATAGGTCAAACTAGGTTCTACCTATACCCACAAGGTATAAATTTTGAGGTAAAGCTGTAATATCAAGAGGTGTTAAGTGGTTCGGGAAAAAATAGAAAGGTAAGTGGGAAAATTGAGCATAAAAGCACCCAAATCTTGAAATTACAAAAATGGGGCCCAAGAGAGAAATGAATTATGTGAATGGATGGGTAAATGGGAAATTATGCATAGAAATTATAGCCAACTTAGAGTTTTGAGAAAGATTAAAGGAGAAGGTAGGACCTTGATTTAAATTATGTATGCAATTAGGTGCAATGTGAGGTCCTAACATAATGAACACACTAAGTGGGCTAAAATGGTTCAAAAATTAACACAAAAGCAAGTGCTTACTTTTTAGGACTATACATGATTTTCAACATATTTTCATTTCTAATTTACAAACAAACATTAGAGATAAGTTATTGTTTTCTCATTTTTTGTCTTTCACCTAATTGTGTGTAGTGCTTCATAATTATCCTGTTTAGGTTACCCAATTTGAGATATTCAATCTAATGTCTCTAATTGAGAAGAGTTGTGTTATCTTTCAACCCTTTCAAAAGTTCCAAAAGCTCAGAGGGTTCATCAAGATCAATAAACCATCAAACAACATTAATGCACAAGTGGTAGTTGCAACTAATGGTGTGGCTCCTCTGTAATCTTATTTTGAACCATCTCATAATTTTACACCTCTATGTGAATATTTTCATAATATTATGTTGAAGTTATTAATGTCAATGTTTGAAAACTTCCCTCCATGAAGCCAATTGACCTATCTAAACCTTTGCCTAAATCCCATGATCCTAAAGCCTTTTTCTAATACCATCATCAACCTGGCCATGATACTAAGAAGTTTTTTTATTTAGAGATATTCATTCAAGACCTTATCAAATCCAATTCCATAACTGGTGAGGGTGTCAATTTTCAAGGAAACAAATGTGTTTCCCCTCTCAATCAAAACTTGAAATCTATACCAATCCTTTGCCTTCCTCTTAAACCAATGTTGTTGGGTCTCACAAAACCACTACTGTGAACTCTAATAATATATGTAATAAGGGAATCAATATTGTCAACATTATTGATCAATAAAAACCTAAACCTAAGTCAAAATGTTAACCTTTCACTAAATTTCATCCTAAGGAGACTATTAAGGCACATAATGGACCCCTTTACATTGTTACAAAAATTAATGGTATTCCCTCTTATGGAATGCTTATCAATTCCAATTGCACAGTGAATTTTATAATTGAAGAAAATCTTTATACATGACACTTTAATCAAGAATCCTATGAGAAATAAGATATCATGACTAAACCGTTCAATGGTTTTGCTTGCACTACATATAGTTCCATTAACTTTTCCATTGAAGTTGGTAAGAAATCCTTACATTTCACCTTTATTTTCATTTGAACTTTTGATCAATTCAAAGTGAGACTTCGACTTTCTTGACTCACTTCCATGAAATATATTGTATCTCCTATCCATCAATGTGAAATTTCTGCATAATGGGGAAATTATCATGATTAATCATAATCTCTATCAACCTTTAGTGTGTCGTGTGAACTTTGACCTTGAATTCCTTTGGCACTAGCATACCTCAACCATTACAACATTGCCAAAACCATATATTTTTATCCTACTAAAAACTCAAATTCCAAAATATTTGTGAATTGATAAACCCTAAGGATATCCCACATCCTTGTCATGGGCTTGGAATCCTTCCTACACCTTCCATTCTTCCTATTTATGCTTCAATCCTATGTCCTATATCTTAAAAGTGTCATGCATCCTCTATCTCTCAACTCAATGAGGTTCCTTCCATTCTTCCTCCGAAGGAATAAAAAGGAGATGATGGTAATTGATACTAAACCATCCTAAATTTCAAGCAAAACTAAATGAAACCATTGTGCATGTGATACCACCATAGATATTATATTAGGCCCAGTGTGCTTGATTCCTAAAAAATTTCCTTCCCCAAGGCGCCTTCTAAATCTTGGATTACCTTTGACCAACCTATGAATAGCCTAAGGGAGGAAGTTATTCTAAAAATAATAATTTAATAAACATGATGATTTTTCTTATTGTATTAAAAATCTTATTGTGCTTAATTTAGATGAAGAAGATACTCTTGATGATGATAACAATGTTTGTAATTCAAATGATGTTAGTGTTAATTATTATTATGATATGTATGAGCTGATTAAAATTAATCATGAATTATCTACTAGATTTTTCTAAATTTTATCCCTAGTTCCTAGTAACAAACAAAGTGATTCATCATTAGATCATGGTCCTGATTTGGAACTTGTAGTAGCTCCATCTTTTGTGCTCTACATTGTGCCTCTTGTGTGTTTCCCAACTTACCTAAATAGCCATGACTTAGATTGGTGGGGACATGAAATATGATTGACTAGCTCCTATTTTACGATGGATTCTTTTATGTGTTTGCTTTCTTGTAATGTGCTTCACTTATGATTTATTTCTTGTTATATGTTATGTCTAGATTTCTTTAGACAACCCTTTTTTCTCTGTTAGTACAAGGTGATAAAGGAATCGACCTATCATGAAATATTTCTATTTGTATATCAATTCTTCTATACCTCGTATACATGTTATGTTAAAAATGTACTTTTGTCATAAATGTGCCTTTGCGTTGTCTGATTGGAGATGATGCAAAGTGGGAGAAACCATATATTCTTCTTGGTCTCCACAATGTTGACCCAAAAATACTATTATTTTATGTACCTCATGTGCTCTTCTTCCATTGTGCTTATAGCTCTACTACCTTTGGGGGTTGATGTTAATTAATCTACAATAATTTGTGATATACATGAGTTATCATATTATCATACTGATCCTAGAGTTAGTATATCCCTTTGTGAATTTGTCCTTTCTTGAGGGCATATCATAGTGAAAACATATTTTGGATGCATGTATGCTCTGTTAAATTCATTGCTTCCATTAAAACATTTGAAATTTCTTTAACATGAGTGCATACAATCCACTCCTTGTTACACATTTTACACACCACAAAAATAAAAATGTAATCAAAATTTTCTCAAGCAAAATCCTTTTATGCCCCTGCGCATTACATCTTTTATGCCCCTATGCATTACATCATTTATGCCCCTATGTATTAAATTAATTATGTCCCTATGAATCATTTATTGGAATCCTTTGGAGATAATGTCTCCTTAAGGCCATATCTGTGTTTTTGATACCTCTTATCTCTCACTTTACATGACCCATAGTATCAATCTTTACTATGCTAGTTTGGTCATGTCCTCTTTGTCTTTTTTTGTGTGTTGCATTTTTTTTAATCTTGGTTTTGGATTTGATGAGAATCTAATTCACTTGGGGGCTTGGTGTCTCCTTTTCTCCTTGGCCTTGATAATTTTTCCAATGCTTTGATATAATTTACAATGAGCATGAGCTAATCTCGTACTCCCATTAAAGTGGGGGCTAAATGTACCATCCTGAATTATACTTGCCTAGAATTGGATGCTCATTTAGGTCCCATTTTAGTTTCCTTAGAGCTCTATATATTTTATGCTTGATCTAGCCCCAATTTTACTTTCCAAACTAGAATCCCCTCCTCAATTAGAACTTTTGGTCCAAATTTTGACACTTTTAGGAGGGAACAAGTTAGCCTAGCTAACTTATTCTCAGGAACAAGTAAGCTTGGTTGACTTATGCCTCGATGTTTGCTTCAAAATTTAAAATGAGATTTGGTATTAACAATTGAGTGGGAATTTCAAACTCTCATGGGCCCTCTTTGATTTTTGAGCTTTGAAATGTTTGTGAGGGGTATATAAGAAACCTACCTCTCCTCATTTGGGGTAAAAATTTCAAGACTTCAAGTTGACATCCAAGATCTCTATCATATCAAGCATTCTAAGGAAGACTCCAAGAATCCAAATAATTTTCAAGGAAATATTCTCCATTGTAGCAAGATTCTCTCCCTCACTGAAGGCCAAGAAAAAGTGACCTCAATCATGCAAGAAGATCCTTCTTCCAACTATGTGGATACTAATGTGAGTTGATTCCTTCCCAAAGCAAGCAATATCAATCATAACAACATTGGAGATTTGGGGAGTATTTGCAGATCTAGAAATTTTGGAAAGACATGCTTAATTATTCTAAAGAAAAATAAAGTCATTGAAACCTCATTCAAGACTACTTCAATCATCCTCATAGACATTAATACATCAAGTTCATTTGTGAAGGTATACATATTACATTTTTCAGATCAAGCCTTTACTTTACATCAACACACTTTCCCTTTTGGCATTTTCATTTCAATTTAGAGGTTGATAGCCCAATAAAAGTTTGATTGAGGCATACCCCTCCCTACCATATATTTTCTTTCTTTTCTATGTGTAGCAATAAATGGCACCAGTTTCAGGATTAGATATGGAAACTATAAGATATTGAATACAATCTGCGAATAAAATCATTAGAAAGAGAAGGGAATAAGTTGACACAATTGAATTAGTCCCTCTAGATCATATTTGTAGGTTATTTATATTTTCTAGGTTCTAGTTTTAGTAATATAATTGATTTATCAGATCATTTATAGTCTACACATACAAAAATTCAACTTTATTCCTACTTTGACCTTGAATCTTTCATATTCCCACTCAATTTTGTATTAATTCATCCATTCCTCAATTGTATAACAATGAAGGAACCATTATATTCACTTGGTACTTGATTCCTCTTTCAAGCCTAGATTACATATCATATTTCCTTCCAATGCAACATAACAGGAGATATGCCCTAGTCAACCTTCACTTGACTTCCTTGATCACCCTAACTTTTTGGTGGTGATAAATTTTATGTTAAAAATTGTATGGTTTAAATTTTCCTTACATTCAACCATTTGTTGTTGAAATTTCCTTCAATTTTTTTTAATAGAAATCTCCAATCAACCCTATCATATGCCTTTTTTATATCTAATTTGATGGTCATCCTTTCCTTTTCCACAATTTGAATTTAGTGTATTGCCTCTTTGGAAATGATGAGGCCTTCCACGATGGGTCTCCCTAAGATAAAACCCATTTGTTCATCTGAAATAATGTCTGGGAGAATTAACTTCAAATTGTTAGCAATACTTTTGGTTATTACCTTGTAAACTATAAAGAGAGATTGGCCTAAATTCATCTAGTGAATATGTTAGAGGATTTTGGGGGATTAAAGCTATGAAGATGTTTTTTTCCTTCTTTTATTAGGTGTCCTGATCTCCATGATGCATTTATTGCCTATGTTAGGTATTGTCTAATTATTTCCAAATATTTCTAAAAATAGTTTACTGACCATCCATTTGGCTCAAGATCCTTATCTTAGTGCAATTAAAACACTGTCTTCTTAATATCTAAATATGAAAATGATTGGTTGAGGAGATTATTATGTGCATCTATGACTAGGAGAGCAATGTTTTACAACACTCTTCTGTGTGCCAATAGATTTGATCACTAGAATTTAATAAAGTGTTAAATAAATATGTTGTGAATCTAGAGATCTCTTTAGGGCCACTCTCATTAGATCCATCTAGAAATCTAAGGGAATCAATACTAATCACCATTCTCCATTGCTTTGTTTTTTTATGAAAAAATTGGTATTGTTATCACCTTCCTTTATCTAGGTTTCTCAATATTTTTACTTCCAAAAGATTTACTCTTAGCACTTGGATATTCTCATATGTGACCAAGAGTTCCTTTTCTTTTAAAAAGAGATCTTAATCAATCCCACCTTTTATGAATGTCTCATAAAAGGTTCATAACTTTGTTTTTATATTATTTTTTGATTTAAAAATATCCTTAAAATTCTCCATGTTCCACATTTTATGCTTATGCTCTAGTCTCTTTAGCTTGGATATGAAAATAAATTTTTTTGACCCCTCTATGATATACTAATCCCACCATTTCTTGATTAAATTAAAAAATTCAAGATCTCTCATCTACATATTCTCAAAATTGAAATGGATTTTATACAATTTATTTTCACCCAAAATCTCCAATTACATAGGGAAATGATATGATCCCGAGCGAGGTAGAATCTTACACTCAAACCCAAAATGAAAGATGGCTAAATATCAAAAATAATGATGATTTTTTTTTTCTATGTAGCTAAAAAATAGTCTACACTTTATCCATGTGAAGTTACCATCATAAGGGTAAATATCCATTAGGTTATCTTTCCACCCAATCTACAAAATCCTTTCATTTTTGGTTTTCCCTCCCAATGCTACGTAGTTTCTCATTGCTGTGTAAAATTGCATTTAAGTCTCCTTCATATAGTATGTGTTGGTCTAGTAAGGCCAAAGTGAATTTTTCAAACCCCATCTATAGTTCCCTTTCTTATTGCAAGAATTTGGTGAGTAGAAATTTATTAGGCTAAAAGCTAAGTTGGAACAAAGGCTTCCAACTTGAGAACCTACCCAATTAGTGCCTTCATCTAATTTGGTGACACTTGCAATTTGAGGGGTTCCAAAATGGATAAAACCCTAGAGGCCCCTTGTGATAGAACATTGACACCATTCCATAATTTTAATTTCCTTTTGAATATATTGAAGTCACCATTGGTTATTTTTTTCTTGAAACAAAATTATTGTTCACTGGCTCACCTCTAGTCTACACTTATCCAAGAACTAGTTTTTAGGGGCATTGAGGCCCCTAAAATTTCATGGTGTGATCCTCATGGTCCCTTCATATCTCCATCCAAGATCTACACATGGGGGCTTCACTAAGTGAACCTGAATCACAACATGTGCATTCGTAGAATACTAAATAATCCCCTTATTTTTTAAAAATATTGCCCCAAACTCCATTTTTTTCACCCCCCTCTAATACCCACCCAATATCCCTTGTACCCCTTTTCCTATATAAATCCCCAACCCCTTTCCCCAGGAAACCCTCTCCCCCTATTTAGGCAATATATTGCCCCCTTTATTTACCCATTTTAAACCCTCCAATATGAATGCACGTGATATTATATTTCCAATTTACTAAAGACCCCCTGGATCTACAACTCCTTGAGGGATATTCTACCTTGGGACATTTTTTTTCCATAATCTAGAGCAATTTTGGTGGCTAGTATTTGACATACATCTATTTTTACATCAATGTCACCCTTTATACCCTCAACAATCATGTATTCATGATTTGCATTCTTCTCATTTTCCAACATTGTCTCATCCTCTTCTCTATCAAATAGGAAGACTTCCATTAGAAGTTGATTCAAATTCGGAATAACTATAATCTCATCTAAGAAATCCCCGCTTGCAACCACATTATTTATGAACTCATAAGAATCTTCTAGTATTTCCTCTTCTAACTATTCTACCCCTAGTAATACCAAGGTTCTCCAAGGTTGAATATTATTGATATCATTTTCATTCTATATTTGGTTTGTTTCTTTCAATAGATTTTCCTCTTTATTCCTATTATTTTCCTTCTATGGATTTATAGGGCATGTTGTTCCCTCCACGAGTCCCTTCCAACTATTCTCCCTTATGTTATTAGTCTCAAGAATTTCCAAGGAGGGTGCCTCCTAAATAATTTAATTTCTATTATTATCCAATTTTTACTTATTATTATTGTCTTGCGATTTCTTATTCGATTTTGACACACCTTTTTTATTTATTCATTTTTTTAGACTAGTTGTCTCCTTATATTTTGTTTGTTCCAGAGTGGTGGTTTGGTATACCCTCCTCTTTGAATACTTTGATTAAACTAGTTTCTTCCTTATCTTTTGTTTGATTTGGAGTGGCGGTTTGGTGTATTTGCCCCTAAATGTGTTCATATGAGACACTTATTTCCTATTTTCTCTAGATATATATTGATTTTTTAATTCAATTTCATGTTCTCTCATATGTATCTTTGTTGTTTAAGGGGATCCCCACAAGTAGCTATAATTTGGAATTCAAAACTTCATTTATGAAAATTTCCTCCACCCCTAAAATTTATGTAGGGCATCTCCTATTGCCACCATATTTTGCAATTCTAGTATTCTACAGAAATCTCACCAAGGGATGCCCAAACTAGTTTTGTTTTTAAATTTATGGCTCAGAGGATTGAAGTTTGGGACCCGATATGTTTTAAGAAAGACATGTCCCTCAAAGAAAATACGTTCCCCTTCTACAATTTATTCTTTCAATTATGAATTAAAGCCTTCTATAAAGAAGAATACATTGGAGAGAAACTTGGTACTTACCCAAATTTTTAATTGATCAAGCCACCATTTTTTGATGTTATTTGTCTGATCTTCCTTGTTGCACCATTTTACATATAACACTCTGTCTTTGCATATTTTTGTAATTGGTATGATGATCTTTGAAGAGATTACTATCATGGTTCTTGGCTTCTCTATTATGTTGAACGCTTGTTTGAATCCCTTCTAGGAGCCTCCTTGTACCAAAATTGCCCTTTCTTGTTCTATTTAGGTTTTTGGAAGCTTTGTTTCTTTCCTTGTCGAGCATGATTTGAGCCTTGTTTTGTATTGAATCTCCTTTTATTTAAGCGAGTCATATTTGCAACTATAACAAAAGTAGGGACCTCTAGTGAAGGATTCCTCATTTGTCATTAGTTGATCTCCTTTCTCCTTTTCCATGTTTTGATTCATCACTCCTCCACCAACCCATAGGTGCCTCCAAATAATTTCTGCAAAAATTTGCATTTTTACAAATATTTTCTCTTTCGTACCATGTTCTTAAGAAGGTTAGTTCACCACATATTTTTAATATTTTAATATTTTAAACTTCTAATTAGCCCCGTGTTTGAATATAATAATCTACTTGCAATTAAAAAATATAGTAAAAGTAATAAGAAATTATTTTTTTAAGATTCTAGCCTTTAGGCTCTAAAAAGTGTATTTTTAATTTTTCATAAAAAAATACGGGTTGGAGAAATTTGGAGTTGAAGTTGATTTTTTGTTGAGTTTGACTTAAAAGAGGGGTTAGGCTACCACATAAATGTTAAGAAAATGGTGTGTCAACATTGAATTTACTTAAGGTTACTATTTATAGTAAGTTTATATTTGAGCACATATTAGTGTGATATTTTCTCCAAAGCTATAGATTAACTAAATAAGAACGTCGATAAATTTTCATTGCAAGATCTTCTCTAGATTTTAATATATGAGAGTTTTTCTTTTTTAAATTTGTGGTCAAAATTTTTAAAGTAAATTTTGAAGGCCTTAGAGGCTCTGAAATGACCTGAAATTGGTTGTAACCAATGTAGCCAATTATAGCTTGGTAAAATGCTTCAAGATCACTCCAATGCTTGAAATAATTCATCAATCAAGCTCCTAGATCAAAAGTTATGGCCTCAAAAATTTGAGTCTCTTGAAATGGGAGATATAAAATGTATTAGATACATAAATGAGCTATAAAGGGGAGTTACACATGTTGGTGTGTGTTTTGACACATCATAGAACATCTTGAATTAGAGATAAGTTGGGTGCCAATTTTTGGGTGGTTATAGCCCATTGGTTTGTAATAGTGTTTGATGATTTCATTTATTGTAAATCATATATATTAGATGTGTGAGATCAAATTTGTGTGTAAGATTCATATAGCTAATAATTTACCTCTCAACCTATAACTGGTTATATATACTCTTGTGAGAAGCTTGCTCTGCAAGTATATTGTATTCTTGTTAAATTTACAATTATAAGCTGGATATCTTTGGAGTATGAAGTTTTTCTCTATAAAGGGGTTTCCCCATATAAATCACCATGTTGTGGTATGCATTATATTTATATATATTTAAGTTTAGTAACTTTTGAAATGATTTTGATGAACTCACTTTGGATGTTGAGAGGGGGGGTGAATAAACATAAAACTAAAAACTCCAATAAACTAGCTTAAGTTACTACCACAAGAAACACTCTGCAAGAAAGAATTGGACTAGTAACACAAGAACCCCAAGATTTATACATGGAAAACCATAACTGGTAAAAACCAAAGCAAACACTTGCCCACAAATATAATTCACTAAAATATATAATCTGATTCCAAAATATTAATATCTCATTGCTTTGATAAACCAATCAGAGGCTCACTGCCAAAACTAAAATGAATGTGAATAATGAAGAAGGCTCAATGCCTTACAACACAACAAGAACTCACTACTTTAGAATTTCATACAAAGGCTCAGTGCCAAAGTAACAAGATACAGTAATAAACTCAAGTACCCAAGACTCACTGTCTCAAAGAGCTTATTCTCCTCCAAAGTAGATATGAAAGTATTCTCCTACAAATGCAGCTGATCTGCAAAATTATGTCTTCTCCAACAACAAACTTATTATTGTGTTTCCTTCTCTTTCACTACCATTGCACTCTTCTCTAATGATTATTGAATTGGTTCACACACTATACTTTCTTCACACCTTACATACATTTTTTCAAGGCACCAACAACCCTTATATACAAGATAGATCATTGGTGATTACAATAAGGTCAACCAATACCAAAATGAGAAAGGATAGTACAAATGAGTCTCATGTTGGTCAAGGAAAAGAAGGATAATTATCAAAAGAATCTAAACCAAGGACCCAACCAGATAAGTGATGAACATTAAATACACATGTCCCATATAGCATGAACCCATCTAGATAAGATATAAGCATTAAGTAAAAGACCAAGACCTAAATTTGATATTTACACAATGTATGAATATAGCACCCAAATCTAAAAATGAAAACATGATCCATCCCAAGAGAAAGACAAACCAAGAACATGCCAGATCCGCAATCAGCAAAATATCAAAGAAAGATAAATTAAACATGTAGAAGCAAATTACCAACTGCCAATGGTAACCAAACCTCAACACACTATGGAGAGATCTATATGCCACATTGAAATCCATGTAAATATGCCACATTAGAAGCCATGTCAACATTCCATGTCATAAGTTGCCACAAAAGAATTCCCAGATCAGAAAAAAAAATGGAAAGATTGGTCACTCATGATAGTATAATCTCTAGAACACCAAGAACACACACCTGATCACCAAATAATTCCATAACCAAGACCATGTCTTGAATACATATGAATGAGTAGCAACACAACTGAAAACCTAATTTTCCAAAGAGAACCACTTCAGAAAGAAAAATAACAACCATAAAACAATAAAATAAAATAAAATATAGTGCTACAAAAGACATCTGAACCAGGAAGACATCCAGAAATAGGAATATAATATAGGAGTACTATATAAAAAAATATAATCATGATCATAATAAAAATTATTTTCATCCATAATTCTAAGATCATACAGGAAACATTCATGCCTTCCACTTCTTTGAGACAATACATGATACATACCTATCTTCCATTGTTTTGAGACCATACAAGATACATACATGTCTTCCACTGTTCTAAGCCCATACAAGCTACATACCTATTTCCATGTACAAAAGGTCCCAATACAAGAATGACAAAATTTAAGACCATAAAGCCTCGGGAAAGATCTGATGACATATAATTGATTGAATGTTTGAAGATGTTAAGTTGATAACCAAAATGTAGAAAGATAATGCAAGACATTAAATCAGTTAATGGATTGTATTGTCATTGATGTCAAATGATATAATCTGATCAGTTATATTCAAAGTGTCAAAGACTTTATATAATCAGAGAGATAAAGATTATGCTTTCAGTAATGCATAAAAGACCAGCATTCACAATGTGACTACAAACACCGGCAGTTAGTGGAACCCGAAGGACAAAGAAACCCAAGAGCAAAGTCACAGTGATGCATGAGAAAGAAACCCAACAAGCATTATCGATAAGAAGAATCACAAGCATAACCAATGGCCAGAGTTATAGTGTTACCCGACAGACAGACAACCCCGACGGACAGACAACACCGATAGAGAAGCCCGAGGAGAACTGAAGTGTTGACCGAAGCTATCAAAGAGTTTAAATAACAAAATTAATTGAAGTTCAAAAATGACAAAATACTTAGCTGGCAGATATAAAGATAGACTTAACTGGTTGTTGAAATTGTTTTCATTGACAAGTTAAAGCCAGAGATAAGTAAAAGATTTAAAGCTATTTTATCTAGTTGGCAAGAAGATTTCTACGAGATAAAACATGAGTTAAGTTTTAAAGAAAGATTGGCTAAGATTGTGGATCATGCCAAGAACAAGAAAATCAAGAATTGAGAAACAGTGATATCGTGTCTATAAAGAGACAATCTAATTCATTATGAATTAGGGGAGTGAATGAAAAAGAAAGAAGATGATGAAGAGAAACTGATGAAGAAAAACTTCATACAATATTGATCACCCAAGCTGAGGAAAGAGCTAAAGATTTCTGCAGAGATTGAGCAACAGAAAAGCGCAGCATCACTGAGCAGAAAGAAGTGGAGCAAATTTATTGAAAAGATACATTGATCATAAATGTATAATGAGCTTGCAATAGATCTGAAAATCTGTAAGTCTAAGTTGTATGTGTGAACAGATCCTTTATTATTTCATTTTAACCATTGATTCAGAAAGTCTCTTAATTGAGAAGGACTTAAAAATCCTATTCTATATTGAGATACATCCCAAGGAGTATCAAAAAGTTTGATCATGAAGATAGCATGGGATTCCAGATACCATTTGACAAACTACACTAGGTTTGGTCAAAGAAGGTAGCATAAAGATGCCAGATATCAAGTGACAAACTATTCTATTTAAATCCTCTAACAAGGTCACACCTAACAATGTGTTTGTAACCTTTAACATGGTTGGCTCTTCACTGAGCTCACTTCAGAAGAGTGAAAATTTTAGGTTACCGGTCCCAAGTGGTTTTTCCCTTAACAGGGTTTCCATGTTAAAATACATGTGTCAATGTGTTTATGAGTCATTACTTTAGTGTTTTTCATTACACATAACTAATCTGGATTGATCGGTATACACTAAGTAATTTACTATTTTTCGCTAAATGAAAGACTGCTAATCGGTAAACACTAAGAATAAGGTCTAACGGTGAACTCTGAGCATTAGTTATTTGATAAGTTCATTTGAAGGCATACATATTGTAGGAATGAAGAAAACTAGAGGCTTAATATTGTGGTACTAAGTTATTGGGTTGATTTATTGGAATATTTTTGAGGCCACTGATTCACCCCCCCTCTCAGTTATTTCTAACAATTGGTATCAGAGCTTGTGTGCTTAGAAAGGGAGTTTAACTACTCAAGCAAAAGATCATAAGATGAACAAGCGAGATGTGCCCAAGTTGAATAAAGACAACTTTACATCATGACAAAGAAGAATAAGACTCCACCTATCAGATATTGGTAATGATGTTACTCAACACCTTGATACTGAATATGTGTTTCCTACATTACCTCACACTCTTGAGAAATTGAGAGAAAAGCATGAGCATAATTGCATGATGATAGAACTTGCTTCCTCACTCTCTGATGCTGAGTTTGAAGATGTCAAAACCTGCACCTTTGCAAAGAAAATGTGGGATAAATTGAAGATGGTACATGGAGGAGATGCTAATGTACTAAGAGCCAAGGCAGAAAGCCTAAGAGGGAGGTTTGATGACCTAAGGATGAAAGGAGAAAATATCACTCATTATAGCTACAGAATCAAAGAGGTAGTCAATTCTATCCGAGGAGTTGGAGCTGTACTTGAAGAAGAGACAATGGTAAGTAAAATCTTAAGAACCTTACTGCATGTATATGCTATTAGAGTATCTGCTATTCAGGAAATGAGAGCAATTGCAAACAACACAGTTACTCTAGATAGTTTGATTGGTAGACTTATTTCATTTGAGATTAATAACTTTGATAATAGTGTATTGCCATCTATAGAGTTTGTATTCAAATCTTCTTTGAAAATAAGTAAGTCAATTCATACACACACTATTAGAAATGATAGTGAAAGTGATAATGAGGATCAAGGACTTGATGAGATTGAAGAACTAATGGAAAGAAGATTGTAGAGAGGCAAAGGTAAATTACCATTTGTATGTTTTAATTGTAAAGAGGTCAAACACTTTGCTGAAAGATGTCCTAACAGAAGAAAAGATGACAGAAGTAATGACAGAACATATGAAAAGAAGTTTGACCGAGGTGGTAACAGAGATTACCAAAGCAACCGACAATCTAAAAGAAGAGATACCCGAGACTACAAGGATAAAGGAAATAAATCTTGTTACCTGGATGAGTACAGAGCTTATGATACTGAAACCAAATCTGAAGAAGACATTGAGATGGTATTTGTATCCATGAAGGATGATTCAGATGAAGAAGAAGAAAGGTATGTAGAAACTGCACTCATATCTAAGGTTAGTAAGAATGATGTCTGGATTATAGATAGTGGCTGCACTCACCACATGACCAATGATAAACGCAAGTTTAAAATTTTTGAATACTATAATGGTGGATTAATAAGAATGGGTAATGACACACCTTATCTAGTTGAAGGTAAAGGAACCATAA
This sequence comes from Thuja plicata, assembly GCA_018584345.1. Lineage (NCBI taxonomy): Eukaryota > Viridiplantae > Streptophyta > Pinopsida > Cupressales > Cupressaceae > Thuja > Thuja plicata. Next base: position 2,673,046 of record MU227537.1, on the reverse strand, counting down.
TGTTGAATAACCTGATCAAATGTGAAAATGCTTACTCGGTAAAAGGACTTAATTACAATCTGTTGAGTGTTTCACAGTTGAATAATACAGGTCACCAAGTAGCATTTGAGAATAAGAAGGTGTACTCCTCCTTTTCGTGACTCATGGTTCCCAAGCTTTCCAAAGGTGGGGGTTAGTAGCACTGGTTTACAATGATAGAAATCCAATACACAAAAGCTACCAATAATGAATAACTTGACACGTAACCAATAAAATGTACAAGCAATGAAAGGAAAACAAATGAATGCAAACCCCAAAGTTCTTGAAGCTTCTATTGTCTCTCTCTACTCCTTCTAAAATGTTATTTTTGATGCTCAGTATTGGTGTGGGCAGCGTCTATGACTTGAGAAACATCAATAATTTGATACTTGAAATGGTCGTGTGATCGCAAGATGGCTTGAATGCTAGAACCAAACTGACAGAGTAATGGTGCACGAGAGCTTGAAATTTGGGATCCTTCAAATGGTTATGAAGGGTTTATTATATAGGAATTGGGGATGATATGAACGGTTTAGATCAATCCCAGAGATAGGGAGATGAACGGTTGAGATCAAAAGGAACTGGAGAAGCCATCAGTAAACTCCACCTCTTCAATTGGTAAAGAGGAGATAGAGTTTGGTTGACTGAAGAGCTAATTGTGAGTTACCTTTTACAACTGAAGAGGTGGGTGGAGTTACCCATGTGAACTGTAGAAATGGGTGGAGTAACCCATGTGATCTGATTGGAGTTATCTCTTTGAAGATAAATGAATATTTAATTCATTTATTTAATTAAAGTTTTCAACATGTGAGATAATTGAATTCTTTTTGATTTAGAATTATTTTATTGAATGAAATTAAATTAATTTAATTGGAAGAATTTAATTAGTAAGTTTAAATATTTCAATTTAAACTATAGGAAATTAAATTTAATTATTTAATTAATGGTTATTAATCAATTAAGGTTAATTAATTAAATAAAATTAATTATTTAATTAATTTTGAGAATTTGATTAGATGATTTGGGGAATAAATTTGGAGGAAAATAGGTGATTAAATAATGATTAAAAAACCATTAATTAATAGATAAAAATTAGTGTTTTTAATGTCAAGTCGCAAGTCTGTCCATTTTAGGGTGTTTACATTTTCCCCTCTTTGATGCAATGTGACTTGTCGTAGTGTGTCAAAGATTCTCTAATTTTGATCTTGCCTCAGCTTGCCCCGACGATAGTAGGTGTATTTATGCCCCCTCAACAAATTTGAGCAAAAAGTCGCGACATGAGCGTTAATTTGTTGAAACTACAATTTCTGAATATGGGTAGCTGACTGATTTGAAAAACTCGTTATATTGCCCCTAATATTGATTGTAGAAGATTTCAGGGACCGGGAAGAAATTTCTGACATTGTGGAGAAATTAGGGTTTTTTGGATTCCCTATAAGTAGCCAAGTTTGCCCTTCATTTGTCACATTGCCTTCTTGGAGCTCTCAGAGTCTTGGTGAGTTTGTCCTTAGCTTTCTATGTTTTTCCTCCTATTTTCGTGTGATGGCGGGCTTACCTGGTGTCACACACATTTCCGACTGAGTCCAGACGTATTAGAGGCCAGCTGGCATAGGACGTCTGGTGAGTGTTCTTGCTTTGTGTGTCATTAATGCCTATATTTATTGCATTGAAAATTTTATGTTTTTTGACCTTTTACACAAGTTACCAAAATCGCTTGCTATTTTGCCACAATTGTGGTTTAAATGTCACAATTACTAGTTGTAAGCCGCAATTGATAAGAGAGTCACAATTGTCAGCTTTGCATGCCACAATTACCTTTTGTTTTCCACATTTTCCTTTGGTGTTTCTCAATCGTATAAAAGTACTGCACTTGTAAGGTTTATTGCCACAATTTCCTATTTTAACTATTTCCTGGATTTGCTTGGTCTCATTTCTGTTTATGCTGATTGCTGACTCTTCTGTCTATGACTGATACTGATATATTTCTAATTTATTTATGTGTGCAGTTCATCGAGAGGATTTTTCACTGCCGAGAGTCTAGACCGACGGGACTTGTATACAAGTTCTAGCTCTTTAAGGATGAGAGGTCAGTGCTTAGAGAGTTAGGTTTATATTAGATTTGTTACATGCTAGAGATCACAACCAACAAGGGTATGATCTCGGCTCTTGTAGAGCGATGGCATTCGGAGACATGCACTTTTTGGTTACCCACTAGAGACTGTACTATTACATTGGAGGATGTTTACCACATTCTTTAGTTTTCGATCTAGGGTGTGCTTCTTGAGTATGCCACCCGACCTGGTATTGTTGCCTTGATTGAGTTATCTGGATTGTCCCAAGATTAGCTTGGTTTGTTTGGCACATATGATATTCCATGGTCCCGATTTGGCCTGGGCCTTGATAGATTGTCTACCTTATTAGGTAGTTTGATATGTGGCATCTTATGCCCTGATCAACGCCAGCACGGATTCTCTGTTGGCTTTGGTTCTGTATTGCAAAGTATGGTCTGTGATTATATTGTATATGCATGAGGGCCATGCATGCTAGCTCATATGTACTATCATATGTTTTACATGGCTTGCCATAATGGTAAGTCTCTTAGCTCTGGTGCTACCCTTCTACAGATATGGGTGTGGGAGCACATTATTGTGTGTCGTCTCGTTGGTTCTCGTGATCTGCCTGTAGATAGGATTTATGTCTTCATGTATGATGGAGCCATTGTTTAGACCCACATGGTCCCTTTGTTGTATTGGCATTAGCAGTTAGATATGATGCCTTATTTTATTTGGAGACCATATAGAGAGTGCCTTGTGTGGGATGGAGAGGATATCCATCTTCCTTTTTTCTGTCAGTGGAGATACTTGATTGGTCGTGTCACTGACCATGTACATATGATTGATTTTCACAACACCGATAGGGTGTTGTGACAATTTGGGGAGCATCAGGATGTGTCTGATACATATGCCTATTTTGCTTGTAGGTCAAGGGATGCTTTGGTCTAGGGTGGAGTCATATCACTTGATGTTGTGCAGACTAAGTTTGCAGGTATGTTTTTGCAATGATATTTTTTGTGTAATTCCCTTACTGCTCTCTTAGTCTATCTTCTTTATGATACTTGTTTCTTTATTTGATGTGTTACTGATATTTGATTTTGATCTTTTACAGGCACCACTCCTCAGTATGATGCTCGTTGGGCACAGACTTTTCCTGTTTCACTTACAGATGTCTCTCATCCCGTTGTTAGGACTCTCCTGAGGAGGCGCTGGTAGGTATGATGAAGTAGGGGTGATCGAGATGGAGGGAGAGATGGAGGTCGAGACAGAGGTAGAGTTGGAGGCTGAGATGGAGGATAGGATGGAGGTAGAGATGGAGGACGGGGGAGGGGAGATGATGGTGGAGATGATCCTGGTCCTGGGGGTGCTGGTGGTGGGGTTCGGATGAGGGG
>MU227537.1:2652520-2668241 GCA_018584345.1 Thuja plicata | reverse complement strand
CTTCATAAGGATGCTTGATGCTTGATTAGAAGACTTCAATTGCTTGATCATGGTTTTTCATGCTTAGAGAAAATGAGAGAGAAAGCTCCCTTTTATATGAAACTAGGGCACAATCTTCTAAGGAGGCTTACATAGGATAATTAAATCATCATTTAAGACTTTACCCCTAGGAGAGGACATATATTAAATATAATTTAGGAATCAACCAATTCGGAACCCAAAATAGCCGACCCGGAAGTGGGAGAAAACTTTTTGTGAAGACCGACATCCCGAAAACCAAAAGTTCCCAGGATTTGGACCCTGGGACAGGGTCGAGGTCGGCCCTATCCTAGGATAGGGTTGAGGTCGACCCTATCCTAGGTTAGGGTCAAGGTCAACCCTATCCTAGGAGGTTGAACCTATCCTCAGATCCCAGGATCACAGGTCAGAGACCTAGAATGCAGAATTTAGGTAAGGAAATGGAGGTTAGAAAGGCAGGTCAGGGGGGAAGCCATGTCAAGATCAGGAACCCATTCATAGGTGCTTGTCATGACCCCAAACCACTCACTCGAAAGGCTAAACCAGTCTCCTATGGAAGTGCTTCCATTTTATGACTATACACTTACAGGCCAGACTTTCCTCCTCTAATGCACGTGCCACTGCTTTGGAGGCTAGGGTTACAACAACCAAGGCCAGGATGACTGCGGTGGAGGCTAGAGAGTGGCAGGCTCGAGTGGAGGTCTGATCTTTTATTGACAGTGTACAGGACATCTCACATTGGGATGTGTTGGACTGATACTATAGATCTAGCCATGATTCTCAGAGAGAGATTGAGTACTGGAGGTGCCACTATGAGGGTGCAGTTCCTGCTAATCAGAGGGTTCCCATCTATACAGCCTCATAGAGATCCAGTAGGGCTCAAAGATCATAGAAATCATAGAGTAGTGGTGTTGGTGTTCCTAGTTCATCACAGAGACCTTCTACTAATATGCCACCCCCTCGTCCACCTGGCGGCAAGGGTGGGGGTAGCACATGTTGATTTTGTGCCTTTCCGCTTTTGTACATGTACCTTTTTGTAGTGATGTTCATTTGATATACTCTGAGGCTTATCCATTTTTGTATCCCGACACACTGATATTTATTGATATATATGTTGATTACCTTATTTTTTCAGACTTGCGACCGTTCATTGTACTCATATATTTTGATTTATATGAGATGTAGCTAGTGATTTGATATGATGTGCATTGGTTTACTTGCTATATGTATGATTCTACATGATTATGTTTAGATGTTAAAATGCTTTATGCAATGTGATTCTATTATGCAGACTCGTAAATGGATGATTTACTTTTCCTATGATACTGACATGTTTATGCAGGATGGTGGAAATGAAATTCATGTTTATATGAGATGCTTATGGATGCATGTTATTTATGATTTACCATGTATGCAAATTTGATGTTTTTTTTTTCATTTTTTTCTGATGCACTTAAATAGAATGGATGCAATCTATTATGCACAAAGTATCTGAGTAATGCATGTGTTATTTAGAAGGAAGTTAGTTTTTAGAAGTATGCTCTTTGGGATTGATTTGATAGATATGGAACGATAGAATGAGATTTTTTTAATTTTTTGATAGATATGAATTGATAGAAAGGATGAGTGTCCCAAGTCGCTGCCTATGTTTCCAATATTTGTCATCATTGCATCTTTTTTATGAAATTATAAAGAGCATCCAATGCATCCAGATCACATACTATCTAGATACCGTCACGACCTCTTGATAATCAGAAGGAGTAGAGAGATTGAATAGAAAGAGAACTTAATGCACCCAAATATTGACCATCTGGGTTCAGCTATGTTCCCTATTTGAAAAGAAAGAGAGACAATAGCACCTAGATATTGACCATCTGGATACCGCTTTTCGCTCTGAATAAACCAAAAAAAAGAAACCAAGATAGAGCTCCTATGCACCCAGAGTCCATCTGGATAACACCGTGAGCTCTTGAGTCCGTAAAGAAAAGATAAAAGCAAACAAGATAGAACTCCTACACACCCAAAGTCCATCTGGATAGCATCATGAGCTCTTGATTGCAAAAAAGAAAAGACCATAGAAACCAAGATAGAACTCCAACGCACCTAGAGTCCATCTAAATAGCATCGTGAGCTCTTGATTCTATTTGGTAAATAAACAAGCATATAAAAGAGAAGGAATGTCCAATTCTTTCCCAGGGTTAAGCTCAGATCGTGGAACTACGTGGCTGCCAGATAAGTGACAACACCTACCACATTGATCCTAAATCATAATGGCCCTGAAATCAAAGTGAACATTCAACAGACAGCAATAAAAGAAAATAAGTAATGATCCATCATAGCTACTCTCCTCACTTGGTGGATCCTGGAGTAGCGTAAGAAAATAACCACAAAATATAGACTGACATCTGACCGACTAACTGACCTAGTCAACATTTTTGATGGTTCATTTATTCAATTGGATTCTCTTGATTGGCTTGACTTCTTTGAGTGTGTCTGGTTTTAGCAATAGATGACTCATATAAGACTGGCCTGTCTATTTTTGAGCGTATCCATCATTGTATAAGACAATCGATATGATTGATTGATTTTGATCATTTTGGGGGCTGATCAAGCTGTGTCAGATGGGCCCAATGCTGATTCGCAAAGCTCATGATTGTGACATTTAATAGATTGGCTTGGTCGCCAGTTTGCTTGCTGATAAATTTGATAGATTGATAAAGTTGTGTCATATGGGCCCAATGCTTATTCGCAAAGCTCATGATTGTGACATTGATTGACTTGGCGTGATCGCCCTTTGCTTTGTTGATAACTGAGTTGGCTTTATTGCTTGGGATTTTCCAATTTTTTGATTGTTTTTTTTATGAAGATTGATTTTTTAGGACATTTTGATCTTTTTAGGAATTTTGATTAGTTTTCTAATTTTTATAGATTTTTTCAGGACATTTACAATTGCCCCCTAGTCTGGTGAACCAGTACTAACCATGGATAAGTGTTGGTGCTCAGAGGGGTTTGTGCTTTTGGATACAACTTGGGTAGTCAGTCTTGCATTTGAAGTGTGCTCAAGATTTTGATCTTAGAGTTCATTGATGGTGAAGCTGGATTTGAACACTTGGTGCCTGTTTGCTGGGTTTTCACCAAGGTACCTACTCACTAGCACCTATTTTCTAGGTTTTCATTGAGAGAGCAATTTTGTTTCTCTTTACTTTTTTTCTTTTTTTTTTTGTTGTTGCCAAGGCGCTTGATTGTCAGGTTTTCACCAAGGTAACATTTTGTATTTTTTGATTTTTTTGGTATTTTATGGATATGTAGATAGGTGCCTTAACCATTGAGACCTCAAGCGTAGAATCTCTTGAGGTGCATGTTGTTGATGTATCCAAGGAGTTGATCTCCTTCTGGTGTTTCTAGTTGGTATGCCCCACTCTGGGTAGAGCTGACAATGACATATGGTCCTAGCCAGTTAGGCTCAAACTTTCCTGGTTTCACTCTTTCTGCTTGGTTCTTTTGATTTTCCATGAGGACAAGGTCTCCTACCTCAAATTTTCATGGCCTCACCTTTTTGTGATAGTTCCTTCTAAGGCGATTTTGATAGCCTTGTAAGTGGTTGAATGCATGTTTTCTTCTTTCATCTAGTAGTTCCAGTTTAGTGAGCCTTGCTACTTTGTAGTCTTCATCTAAAATCAAGTTCTTTAATGATATCCTCAGGGATGGAATTTCCACTTCAAGGGGTAGGACCGCCTCTGATCCATATACTAGGGAGGAGTGGCTCATGTAGGTGTTCTCATGCTAGTTTTGTATGGCCATAATGCGATACTAAGTTGTAAATGTCAGTTTCCCCTTGATTCATTCACTATTTTCTTAAAGATTTTCAAAATTGTTTTGTTTGTCACTTCAGCTTGGCCATTCCCTTGAGGATAATAGAGTGAAGAGAACTCTTGTTTTATTTGGAACTGTTCACCTAGATCTTCCATATCTTTGTTTTGGAAAGGCATACCATGATCTGTCAGGATGGTTTGAGGAATCTCGTATGGACAAATGATGTGGTTAAGTATGAACATTGATATCTAATTTTTGGTTATGTAAGTGATGGGAATTGCTTCCACCCACTTAGTGAAGTACTTTGTTGCTGCTATGATGTATTTGTGTCCATTTGCTGAAGAAGGTGTAATTTTTCCCACTAGGTCAAATCCCCACATGGAAAATGGCAATGGTGAAGTGATAAGATTTAATTCTTGGGTTGGTGCATGGATGAGGTCTCTATGAATCTAACATTTCCTACACCTTTGTACATATTTGTTTGCATCTGTCTCTACTATGGGCCAGTAGTATCCCATGCGGATGATCTTCTTAGCTAAGTTGTTTCCACCTCCGTGGGTTCCACAAATTCCTTCATGTACCTCATACATAGCTCTTTGGGATTCCGTAGAAGTGAGACATCGTAGTAGCATTCCGTCTAGACTTTGTCTATATAGAGTAGTTGAGAGGATGGTATACCTAGAGGCTTGGTGGATGAGGGAATTTCTTTGGTTTCTAGACAATTTGGGAGGTAAGACACTATTTTGGAAGTAATTATATACATCTTGGTACCATGGTGTTTCAGGACCAACAAGGATGCATGTTGATTCTGTGATGGGTGCTTGATGTGATGGCACCATGAGTTTCTCCACTAGAAACTAGAATCGTGTTTCGTTGCCTAGCATATCAATCAGTGATGCTATGGTAGCCATCGTGTCTGCCACTTTGTTTTGAGATCATGGTATTTTCTCAAAGAAAATGTATTAGAACTTAGTGCACAACCTTTCCATCTATGCTCTATATGGTATTAGCTTCTCATCTTTTGTCATATAATCATTGTTGACTTGGCTAATGACCAACTGCAAATCTTTGTAGACTTTAAGGTTCTTGATTCTCCATTGAATTGCTATCTTTTATCCGATGACCAATGCTTCATATTCTGCTATGTTATTTGTGTAGGGGAAGTTGAGTCTGAAAGATTTTGGAATTGTATCATTATTCGGAGTGATGAGCACTATTATTGCCCCTGCACCATGGTTCATGCATGACCCACCAAAGTATAGTTCCCATACCTCGATCGATGGTTGTAGTGTCATAATAGATTCATCAGGAAAGTCAAAAATGATAGTTTGATGATCTTGAATAGGTGCCTCTTCTAGTTGGTCTACAATCATTTTCCCTTTGCTAACCTTTTTGTCTACATACTCAATGTCAAACTCGCTTAAGATCATTACCCACTTGGCAAGTCATCCGGTGAGCACTAATTTTCTTAGGAGGTACTTTAAAGGATCAATATGTGCTATCAACTTTGTTTGGTGACTCAACATATAATGTCTCAGCTTCTGTGAAGTGAATACAACTGCAAGGCATGATTTTTCAATTAGCGTATAGTTGAGCTCATATCCTACCAATGTTCTGCTTAGATAGTAGATGGCTCTCTCCTTACCTGTGTCATCATGTTGTGCCAAGAGTACGCCTAATGTTGATTTCATTGTTGAGATATATAGAAGCAATGGTTTACCTTGGACTAGTGGCACCAATATAGGAGACTTGAGGAGGTAGTCCTTGAATATTTGGAATGCTTGTTCGCATTTCTCTTTCCATATGAATTTGATGTCTTTATACAGTAGATGTTGGAATGGGTGTCACTTATCTGCGAGCCGAGCTATGAAGCGCCTGATTGATTGGAGCCTTCCTTGTAACCCCCTTAGTTGCCTTAGGTTGGTTGGTGGTGGCATGTCCAATACTGCTTTGACTTTCTCTGGGTCTATTTCAATGCCTCTATGTGACACTATGAACCCTAGTAGCTTCCCTGTTGTGACCCCGAATGCACATTTCTTTGGGTTTAAAAAGACTTTGTATTCCTGCATTCTGTCAAAGATGGGTCCCAATACTTGTAGATGATCCTTGCAAAGCATTGAATTGGCTAGTATGTCATCCACATAGTCTTCCATTGTTTTGTGGATGAGATCGTGAAAGATAGTTTTTATGGCCCTTTGATATGTTGCTCTGGCATTCTTTAGACCAAACGACATGACGTTCAAATAGTATGTGCCCCAAGGACATGTGAAAGTTGTTTTGTGTTGGTCCTCAGGCATGATCCTTATCTGATTATACCCTAAAAGGACATCCATGAGTGATAGCATTTGATGTCTGGTAGTTAGATCTACTATCATATCAATATTAAGCAAAGGAAAGTCATCCTTGGGACAAGCTATGTTAAGATACCTAAAGTCTGTGCAAATTTGAATCTAACCACTGTGCTTTGTAACTGGTACCAGGTTAGATATCCAATCTATGTATGGGATTGGTCTTATGAACTTAACATCCAGGAGCTTTTTCAATTATGCTTTGACTAGCAATGCAACATGGGGATGCATCTTTCTTAGCTTATGTTTGAAAGTTTTGACATTGGGTAGCAACAGGAGATGATGCAATACAAGCTCTGGATCTAATACTGGCATATCTGAGTAGGACCATGTGAAATTTATCATTCTTTCCTTGAAGAAATTGATGAACTATTCTCTCTCCTCTAGGGTGAGTGATTTTGCCAAGTAGATGTTCTTTGGGTTCTTGTCATCTCCCAAGTTGACTTCCTTTGTTTCTTCTTCTAGTAATGTCAACTTCTCCTCTGTCAAGGGGAGGAGTTCCTTCTTTCCATATTCTAGTGCCTCAGTGAGGTTTTCACTAGAAGATACGTCTTGTTTTATCTTTTTATCATTTTTTGTGTCAGTAAGCGCCTTTTGGTTTTCACTTACTGATGATTCTTTTTTCTTTTTCAAATTGTTTTGATAACTGGAAAGAGGGGCTTCCTCCCAAAATTATGTTTATCTGTCGAGGTCAATGGAGAAACCTAATTTATGGTCTCTTGATGGCATTCCCTCTCTAAGTCCCATGAAGTTTGCAATAGTCTCATCATTCTCAAAGACATCCATATCGGGCGGTCCTTGTTGATTCCACTCTATTAGTTCCAGGTGTACAAGAGAAAGGCCCTCGTGTTTGTTTGACTCTATTTGGTTGAAAGGGAATACGAATATGGTTCCGACAAACCTAGATTGTGATGTGGATGCATCACTTGAGGAATGGCTAATGACATGTTTATCTATGCAAGCTTGTTCATCAATGGATAATTGGTCAAACAAGTCGTCAAGGTGTATGGTGGTGGCTGACCGAGGGGAATAATCTGGGATTGATGGTTCAGAGTTGTGAAGATATCTCCATTTGTACTCGTGGGAGTTATTTTCAATAGAATGCCTATCAGATGTCTCACTTCCTTCATTATCATTGATGGCTATGTTGCAGTTTATTTGGGTTTGAGAGGTTTGTTACCTATTTAGTTTGCATACTAAATTGCTAAGTTGAAACTACTTTTGCATTGATTATGGATTGAAAAAGTTGTTGTTCTAAGTTTTTAGAATTGATTAAATGCATAAAGTAAGGTACATAATGCAGAAAGAATTGATTAATTTGTTCACTTTTATTCAAATATGAAATATAAGTACAAAGATAGTGTATTTTTCATGACATATTATTCAAATGTTGTTTTACAAAATGTACAATAATGGTGTTCAGATTTAAAATTTTACAGAATATGTGCAATGCATTCAGGTCCACACAAGTCATGGAAACTATTAACACTACATCTGAATAAACACATTGCAAATATAAATAAGTAAAGGGATAGAGGGAAAGCCTCCATTGCCTGTACGGAGAAGCGATCTTTGACTTCGTGTTGGAAATTTGGGTTGCATCTCCATCTTTCGCCAACCTACAAGACAAAATGAAGAAGGAGTCAGTTCAGAAGAACTGAGCAATGAAGACATTCCTAATACCTCTACACTACTCTAAAAACAGAAATATGCTTACTCAGATAAAGCATTAAAATATGCAAAGGAGAAGGAGGAAAATAGAAAGGAGATCATTTTTTATACTAATATTGTTTGCTCCATGTGTAGATTCAGGTATGAAGACCAAGTAGGTTGTTGGAAGGACATGTATTCATTACACGCATGAAAATTTCCAATTGAATTCATGTAGAGGCAAAGACCTATTAAAGAGGTTGTAGAAGGGGCATACATACATTATAAGTATGGGACCTTCTAAATGAATTAATGATGTTGTAGAAGATGGGCTGTCGAAGGGACATGACATTCTGTCATGAAACCTTTCAGCCTCTAAATCAATCATTCAATGCTATAGGAAGTGTTCAGTTCATTTTAGATTTTTCAGAGTTGCTACAAGTAGTTAAATTGCTACAATACTGTTGAAAGAGGTATTTTTCCTACTCTACTACAGAAAATTATTTTACAAAACATTGGCTATCATATACATATTAGATTTGTATCCAAGAATGCATGGCATGTCAATGATATCCTCTAGCACAAGGACCTGTTAGAGAGAAATTGTAGCCTTATGAAGAACCCATTCAAGAGGACTCATCTGGTTTGTTTGAAGAAATTTCATGTTTTGTCAATGAAGAAAATGCATGTAAGCTAACAAATTTGGTAGGTTGTGATCAACAACATTATGAAGTTCTTCTATCATATGTAGAAGAGGCAACATGTATAGAGATACATGCTCTTAATGTTAAAGAGGTTGGTAATTTTCAAGTTTCTTCTGACTTATTTGATGAACTTCTAGGTTTTGTTAGTGAGGAAGAAGGTGAAAGCCAGATCATAGCCTCACTAGTTATAGGAAAGCAAGCAGAAGTTCAAGATTTGGATGATTTGAGCATGCATGAAAGCATCAATAGGGTAAATATAAATCCTCTTCCATGCAATATTGAAAGTTATGATGATGAGGCTGATTTTTGGGATGGTCTTGAAGTGTTCATAATAGAATTAGATGATTGTCATTCATCTCCTCATAAAGAGGACAAGGTACAACAAGTTGTTGCACATATGGTATGTACTGAGTCTCATGAATTTCCTTCATCTTCTAATATCAAAGAGCTAATAGAATTGATAAGTTGTGGTCATAAAGAGCCTAGAGGTGAATTGGATGGGATGTTAGTCAAGGAGGGCAACATTCAGGAGGAATCTCAAGGGTCTCATATCGAGGCCAATTCAGTGGACGTTGAGGAGGAGATTTCAGCTTCTGATCATCAAAACATTGGTATATTACCTCAACCTATTTTTCCTCATAAGTCAGATATAGTTGATCATGAAATTATTATAGTGATCCAAGAGATACTCAACAGAGTTGAGCCCAGTAGCATAAAGCCAGAGTTTATCATTACAAGAGGCTGCCTAATCAGGCATATTTCTAGAATGGGGCCTATTCCTGAGATTTCAATCATTGATGAGGAGATCCAACATGTTTATGTACCATGAATATGCATTGATATTGATCAAATTCAAGAGGTATGTAATCTGGTCTACAATTTTCAAGATATGCTATAGAAGTTTCATATCTTTCAATTTATATTGCATATATTTTTAGTTGCCTATATGCATGCATCTCATCTGTTGTTGGTGAGAAAAGGAAGCTACTTCAATCAATCTGTTAATGGATGTATCTAAGGGTTCTTTGATGATTGGTTAGCTTAGGGCAGACTAGAAGTTTTCAGTTTCAGTTTGTTTTCCCCAAGTGCTTGGCACATTGTTAGTTTCCTTTAGTTAGTAGTAGTTAATACTTCTAATCTCACAGTGGTTAAATCAAGGATGTACACACCATGCATAATCAAGGATCCTTGGAGTTCCAGGTTATAAATGATGAATAGCTCAATAATGTAACCACGGTGGAAAGAGAAGTTGTTTTTCAAATAGTTTGCTTTGCAATTTTGAAGGTTAGAATGAACAGAAATAGTAAGATTAATCACATGATATGTGCATGAACAACATACCCATCACATGAGACATGGATAATTTTTGCTGTCTCATATCATATGCATCATGCTCACACCTATACCATGCAACCGAGGTTACTGTTCAAGCTCATTCTGCTTTTGAGTTTAGTTTGTTTCTATTTTTGGACAACATCATTATCATCTAAATTATGTCCATCATATGGTAGATGGATAAATTCTGCTGTATCATATCATAAGCATAGGGTCAGACAACAATGATGAATCACAGGGTGTTGTTCATTGATAATTTTGCTTTCTCTAAGTGCTGGCCAACACAAGTTTCAGTTTTTTAGTTTTTAGTTGGTTTTCATTTTGAGAAGGATCAGTTGTTTTTCCTAAATTTGAAGACTCTGTGCCCAATGGATATGAAAAAGGCAACCGGTCTGTTTGTTCAGCAAGCGAGCACCCCTGAGAGGTGGACCAAAATGTTACCTATTTAGTTTGCATACAAAATTACTAAGTTGAAACTACTAGATATGAATTGCTAGATTTTATCATTACAAATATAAAGAAGTAAAGGGATAGAGGGAAAGCCTCCATTGCCTTCACAGAGAAGCGATCTTTGACTTCATGTTGGAAATCTAACCTGCATCTCCATCTTTCGCAAACATGCAAGACAGAATGAAGAAGGAGTCAATTCAGGAGAACTGAGTAATGGAGACATTCCTAATACCTCTACAATACTCTAAAAACAACAATATGCTTACTCAGATAAAACATTAAAAGATGCAAAGGAGAAGGAGGAAAATAGAGAGAAGATCATTTTTATACTAATGTTGTTTGTTTCATGTGCAGATTTAGGTATGAAGACCAAGTAGGTTGTTGAAAGGACATGTATTCATTATACGTATGAAACTTTCCAACTGAAGTCATGTAGAGGCAAAGACCTATTAAGGAGGTTGTAGAGGGGGCATACATACATTATAAGTATGGGACCTTCTAACTGAATTAATGATGTTGTAGAAGACGGGCTGTCGAAGGGACATGACATTCTTTCATGAAACCTTTCAGCCTCTAAATCAATCATTCAATGCTACAGGAAGTGTTCAGTTCATTTCAGACTTTTCAGAGTTGCCACAAGTAGTTAAATTGCTACAATACTGCTGAAAGAGGTATTTTTCCTACTCTGCTACAGAAAATTGTTTTACAAAACATTGGCTGTCATATACATATTAGATTTGTATCCAAGAATGCATGGCATGTCAAAATTAAGCATGTGAAGCAACAAACAAAGATGTCATTTAGAGGAAGCAGAAAGTGTAGCAATGATCGGGAAATGTATAGGATACATCAATGGGAAAGAAATAACACAAATTATAAGTACAAACATCAAGGTTAGTTATACTTTCAATCTTAGATTTCATTACAAATGAGAGACTTGGAATGAGCAACAGCTATATCAATAGGACAACAAAAATCATCAAGATACATAGATTAGAGAAATAGCATGGCAATGTCAATAAGATTTATAACTGTAAGTTCAAGAACATGCATGTTATGTTATCATTTTCATCCAAGAGAATAGGTTTTCAACCAATATTCAAATGAGAGGCTACTTTACAGAAACAATAGCAGACAACATTTATACAGGTGGAAGTGTTAGAATGCCAGGAGCATATCATAAAATCAGAACAAACATGGTTCATAGACTGATTAGTAGCAGTGATATTGCAGCATAAAAATGAGAAAGGAGGTAGCCATGAGAACTTTCAAATGGTAAAGTTATGAATCTATGTGGAAGAAGAGGAAGTTTTCTTTTTCTTCAAAAAAAAAAGGAAGTAGCGATTCTACAACTTCTATTTAAAATGGTTTTGCAGATTATGATATATACTTTTCTCGTAGTTTTATTTTTCTACAAGAGAAGTTTTCAAAATTGCAGTAATGAGTTCATAAAAGGTCATAATTTCATCAAGCCATGAGTTGCTATTACATAAGATGTACAAAATGTTTGAAGTATTTGAGAGTAACATCACCGTGACAGCAATAATGGAGTACATCATGATGAAGTCAAGAGGAACTTATAACACTTCAGATACTGAGAACAACAATGAAGCATGGAGCATGGAGGTGCATATGGATTAAATAAAGTTCTGATTACATTATAAACACTATTGGCATAGTGCATAATAAAAAATAAATATAGCAGTCATAAGATCAAGTGATAAGATAATGATCAAATACATATTGGAAGCCACGTGCACAATTCCAAGACTTTATTGCTGCAATACTTTAAAATACGGAAGCTACACTATGCACCATAGAAATCTGAAAGTCTAAGTTTACGTTTTAAGTACCAACAGTGTTTTCAAAGTTCAAATGTATGATTGTATATTCCAGAACTTGCGTAAACAGTTGGGAGAGGTAAAGATACATAAAGTTTTCAACACAGGACAACATGAAATAAGGGGCTTGAGATTGCACACATTTTCTTTTTAGAATTTCTTTCTTCTTGAAATATGGACTAAAATATTCGTAAATAATTAGCAAGAGATATAATAGTCAAAGGTTGCAGTCCAAAATGGAATGTTGCAGCCAAGAGAGCAGTAAAAAGTGAGCCAAAGCTGGGAGAAGGGTGTGCCTTTCATTGAGTAGAGGAGGAAGGTTCTGAGAGGATGTGGATTTGATAGCTAAATTAGGTTTTGATGTGTATTTTTTCTTAGTATCCTGGTCCAAAATCTTTCTAGGTGGATTTGGAGCTGACATGAACCAAGAAGGGATATCATATTATAATAAACTTATTGATGCTCTCCTAGAAAAAAAGGGTATTTAACCGTCTGTAACACTTTACCATTGGGATCTTCCTCAAAAGCTTTGAGAAATGAATAAGTGTAATGGATTTAGTAGAGAGCTTAGAGAATGGGGATTTGAGATCTAAGTGATTATGAAGCAAGTTGTAAATACCAGATGACATAATACAGAATAGAAAAACTCTGAGAGAAACCTAAAATGAGAAAAAGATTGAAATACCCACATAGGTATTTTAGTTTTTTTTTTGGGTTCTTTCTCAGAAAATAAATCAGTCATGTTCGTAGTTAAAGGGGCATTTTTTATTTTTTTGTGAATCTTATGTGCAAAACTAGGCAGTATACAGTTATCAAAGTTCAAGCCTTCAGCTAGATATCTCACATAATGTACCCAGTTTGCAGAGATTTACAAGGTATAACCACATAAAGTTTTTTAAAAATAAAGGTAAACTGAAATTTCTGCAAAAGGAAAAAACCCTCAGAAATGTAGTATGGAAGCATTGTTTTACACGAGTTGCCAAATCATAGCTGAAAAGCACAAACCTGTGAAACATCATATATAGTAGGAAACCCTTTGTAAAATTGTAGACATAAATACTAAAGCCTTTTATTTGCAAATTTTCTCAGAAATATGGAAGTAATAAAATGCAGTTTTATGTGATTAAGAAATGCATTCTTTTCACAAATACACATTCAAAAAAAGAAGTAGAATCTCCAAAAGCAGCAAGCCGTGAAAAAAAATCAAGAAAGTAGAAGTACAACATACCACAAGTTTCCAAAAAAGTGTTTGTGTTTCATGGCTCTTATTCTCCATCATTAGCAGCCATGGCTTCCACAGGAAAAACGCAGTAGCAGCAAAATGGTATTCAAGGAATGCAGAAGGCAGTAGCATACACAGGTTTCCACAGTGACTAAGAAGCGGTTCCCATCGAGCAACATACACCAGAACATGAACAACAACAATCTAAACTTTAAAGCCCCAATGGAGGTGGCTGGAAGGAAGCAAAAGAGCGATAGATTTGTCCTCAAAGCATATCCAAAGCCTATCTTTCCATAGCAGTCGTGAACATCTCAAGAGGAGAGCAAAACTAAATGGCAATGAAGCAAATGAATTGCTTTTAGGGTATCTTTGCCCTTGTAATTCGTAGTTAAGATAAAGGCTTTTGCCTGTTTGTTTATGTGATGGTTTAGTTAGCTCACGGGTGTAAAACCTTAATTCAAATACAAAGTAATACTTTCATTATTTTAAGTTTATAAAGTAATGAATATTATTAATTAATAATATTCATTAATTTATAAATTTTAAATTAATGGAAGTGTTATTTTGTGTTTAAATTAAAGTTTTAAATAAGTTTATATTTTATGTAGGAGTAATATCTATTAAAATTTAAAAAAATTTGTAATGTAATGAATATTATTTTATAAAATATTCATTAAATTGTATATTTTGGGATTTTAATTTAGATTATTTTTAGATAACATGTAAAATTTATTTTCTCTTGTAAAGTAGTTTATTTATTTAGTTATTATTATTTATTGTATTTTAATATATCTAATTTTTAATGAATAGTTAATCTATTCGTTTAAGAATATAAAATATATTAAAATATAACGGATTAATAATAAATTAATTAATTAATTAAGAGCTTTCTTTTGTTTATTCGTTAAGTATCAATTGATTATATTTTGATATATTTAATTTAAAATAAATAGTGTAGACTATTCATTTGAGAAATTAAATATATTAACATAGAATCAATTAATAATTAATAAATAAATAAATTAGTCTTAGGGGAGTTTCTTTATTGCACATTTATTTGTGGATAATAACAATTAATTGTCACAATTATAAGATAATAAATTATTAATTATTCTAAGTGTGATTAAAGGGTTCTTGTCTAGAAGTCAAGCCATAGGTTGAGTTACACTTTTCTAGGGGTTAACATCAGTTGGCTGCTCGTTCTATGCTCATTTCTTGGAGAGAGGTTCTATTCACAACCATTTTTGGGCAGTTTAGTGGTTTTTCACAACACTTGGGGCCAATTTGGAGTTACAGTTCAGTTGTCATCAGTTTTGGGGATCTTTTGGAGCACTTATACCTCAGTTTCCAGCAGTTATGTTCCTAATTTGGTGGGATTTGTCTTCATATTCGATCGCCACTAATTTTGCATGTTTTTTAGAGTTTTGGAGAAGTTTTGAGGGGATTTTGAGTTAAACTTTGGTTATGCATGGTTTGGTGGAGTTGTTGGAGCACTTAGACTTCAATTTCTATTAGTTTAGCTCCTTATTTTATGGAGTTTCTTCATGCATCTGACCCTTTCAGATTTGATGCCTATATCATTGTATTTTGACCTCATATTTTAGGGGGAGCTTCTTTTCTTGACATGTTCTTGCACATTGCAGACTTGTGAAGGTATTGTAAGGGCATTTTGTAGCAGGTTTAGAATTGGAGAGAGAAGTTATATTAGTGAACATATCAGTCCTTTGCACTTCTTTCTTGTATTTTGTAACCAATTTTGCATATTCTGAAGATAATAAAACTGGCCTTATTATTCACATATCTTTTCTGAGTTCTGTCATCAATCCTTTGAAGTTTTTTTTGCATTTAAGTATTTATCCCTTTCAAGCATAAATTAGTGAATTTCTCTAAATTCCTATTCTAAGTTATAAAGAATTAGCCTTTTGCAGAAATTACCTGTTTGCTGGTTGAATTCCTACCATTAGTGGCACCAGACCCTAATAGTGGATTTTAAACCATCCTAGGTGTTGAGAAGTGAAAATTATTGCAGAATTCAGTAATGTGTGTTTTGTTGGTACAAACTTTCAATTCTGACAAATTTGTATCCATTTTTGGTGTATCACCTTCTTAATTAGTATTTATTTTTAGTTATCTTTCTCCCTTTTCCTAGAAAACCATAAAGATCTGTTAGAGTAGTCTTAGTTTAGCTAATAATTAATTTATTTAATTATTAGTCTATCTACTCTATGCTTAAGTTATACTTAGGCAGCTTTATAATTCTTTAGGGTTTCCACCTTTAGGGTTTCGTGATTCCTTTTATAAGGATTCACTTCTTTGCATTTCATAAGGAGATTGTAATCT
>MU227537.1:2615583-2643467 GCA_018584345.1 Thuja plicata | reverse complement strand
GCCACGGCCGTACGGTTGTAGACCTAAAAATTTGTATTTTTTTTATATCTGTGTTATTTCGCAATCGCAAGTATTTTGCCGCACTTGATGAAATTGTACCACAATTGACTGGTTTAATACCACAATTGATTGTAGGTTTCCAAATTTCTTTTCTGTCATCTTTTGGGTCTCTATTATTTCTACATTTTACTGCAATTGACTGATCGATACCGCAATCAGAAGAATTGTACCACAATTGACTGATCTAGACCACAATTGGCCGATCTAGACCGCAATTGATTGTGCATTACCACAACTGAAAGTTCTTTGCCGCAATTGCTACTTTTGGGCCGCAATCGCCTGTTGTTTACCACAATTGCCTATGCATCGCCGCAATCGCCTGAAAAGTTGCTCATCAGGGACAAATTCTTTATCTTTCTATCTGAAAATCTGATACTTTCTTTATTTTTCTGCAGGACGATGAGTTCCCACGAATAGGAGGGGTAAGTTGTTGGTGAGTATCATTCATTGTTTCAAAGTTACACATACTCTCACTTTGCAAAAAATCCTTTTGATACTAACTTGTTTAAACAAAACAAATTAAAAGGAATTCACTTGTCGATTTGGGCTTAAAAAGAACAGTGTTTGTCAAACATCTCACATTTCAGATTTGGGCTTAAAATTGACGTGGGAACTAAAATTTAACAAGGCAAAGAATTTCTTGATTTGGTGCATTAAAATTGAACAAGCAATCAACACCTACTTTTGGGCTTAAAACTGAACACTTGTGCTTGTATGGTGGTGTAGCTTAGTTCACATTTCAAACTTTTGGAGCTTAATCAATTTACTTTGTGTCTAGAAAGGCTTGTCCATGGATTGCGCTTCTTCCTCAGAGAATGACCTTAAATTGGTAATCCTTCCGATCGATATATAAACAAGGCGCAAACCAAAGTTCTGTCTTATCTAGCCAAGCTCAGGCGAGGTGTGTTGATGATAGTTTGGATTGGGTGAATATCCCTAAGGAGCCAGCATGGTCAACTAGGCTCTTAAGTGATTCACACACATATAAACCGATTGGATAGACACCACAGAGCCTTACTACAACCTTGTTTAATTAGAGGCTAACCCGATTTAACTTCAAATAGGTATCTTATTATAGTGCAAGGGGTTGCAGAATTTCCCCCCAAGATTCCCAACATATGTGTCCCACGGTATTTGTGTAGTGAAAGAGATCTTCACTCCACAGCAATAATACCTGGAAACGACAAAAACACGGGCACCTATGTCGTGGACCTTCATTTCCTAGTAGTGTGACAATTGTTGTGTGAGCTAACAGACATTCAAGCATTGGGCCTATAACATTTTATTCTAAAGCCATTGACCTAGATTAATCTGACTATTCATTGTTGAGACCTCGTGATAACCTTGCAATTTGAAAAAGTTGTAGAACATACACATTGTCAGTCTTTATTCTTCAAAACACAGTGTCTGTTGTGCTTGTTCTTTGATCAGTTTTTGAAAATGCAAAACAAACATCCAAATGTCAAAATGAGTCAAACATGTTAAAGTCTAGGGTTGTCACCATTAATTGTCTTGCAAATCAGAAGCATTTTCCCATAATATCAAAATTATCAGACAGTGGTACTTATCCTCTAGTCTTTTTGAGACTGTTTCCCTTTTACTGTAATTGCCCGTATTTTGTCATAATTGACAGAATTCGGTAACAGTTAACTTGTTTATTGTCACAATCGACCTATTTATTACTACAATCGGTGATAAAGTACCGTAATCGACCATTCACTTTACCACAATTGGTGGAGTTGTACCATAATTGACCAGAGATACTTTATTCATGTTTTGACCTAAAAACCTTGAAAGAACTCTTTAGTTGGTGTCTAAAACTAGTGTCTATCCCAGGAAAATGTGAAGAACATTGTGTGAATCTCTAAACATTAAAGATCATCCCTTCTCTGAAAAGCACGATTATTGTCTAAAACATTGTTTTTTTGAAAGCTCAGACTTGAAATACCTTGATCTCATCATATCAAACATCATCATCTTTATCAAAGTGACTTTGTCCTAGGAAAAGGTCGACAAATCTTATCTTTTTACATCATCACCACTTTGAGATCAAGATCTATCAAAATCTGTGCTTAGAATTACCCTTGTCCAAAACATAACTCGGACTTCCTTAGAAAGGATATTCTTCTTTGTTTGCTTTATATCACTTATTTTAGTTACAAAATCTGGACCACACTATGTCTCAAACACCTCATGGAGGGCCTTACACAAGGTCAAAGGCTAGAACACAACCTGATGAGTCATATATCAACAAATTCCCTACTTTGGAAACAAAGTGAGAAGATGACCCTTTTATAAACACCAGTTCTACTCTGTTCATTGAACAACCCCGTGGGGCAGCTCTTTTCCAAAATGTCACAGAAGAGGAACTAGAGGATATAGATCAAGATGCTTATTCCACACAAGTGGTTGACGTTGTTGTAGAGAGAAATCCTGAATGCTTCTTAGCCATGCTGATAAAGAAGGGAGTCAAACTCCCCACTGAATTCAGTGTATCAACCATACGGCCTGAAAACCCTCTCGTAGGTCAAAACACTACTTAGTCTCCTCAGATACTACCTGTTGTCTCTCAAATATTCCCACCATTGGTAATACCCACATTGACATAGACGATACCCAGTCAAACCAATGGCACAAACCAGGCCAGCACATCTTCCACTCAAATCATGGCAGGCTCTCAACTGAGTGCACCTATGGTCACTAGTATTCTCCCACCTTCAGTCACATGGCCGGGGCAATCAAGCTCTCATGCTATG
This sequence comes from Thuja plicata, assembly GCA_018584345.1. Lineage (NCBI taxonomy): Eukaryota > Viridiplantae > Streptophyta > Pinopsida > Cupressales > Cupressaceae > Thuja > Thuja plicata. The sequence goes on along the minus strand of MU227537.1, from coordinate 2,640,651 downwards.
CCTTCCATCCCACCAAACACCAACTATTTTGAAACTATGCCGCTACTATAGTCAATTCATACTAGTCTTGGGATCAACACCTCATGCCCACAAAGATCCATCTCTGCAGGTATGAATTATAGTTAATGCCCACCCAAGCCTACACCATTGCCCATTCCAACACCAATCCAACCTCCGTAACAGCAACCCCTACTTCAGTTGCCTCAAATCCAACCCTAGCTTCAGTTGCCACAAATCCAACCCTAGTAATAGCAACCCCAGCAACAAAAAAACCCCAGCTTCAGTTACCTCAAATCCAACCCCCGCAACAACAACCCCAGCTTTAGTTGCCTCAATTCCAACCTCAACAACAGCAAACCCAGCTTCAACCCCAACCTCAGAAGCAACAATATCAACCCCAACACTATCAACCCCAATTTCAACCACAACAACATTCCCAATCCCAATAGAAAACGCATCAAAACCCACCATGGGATACTCATGTGCCCCCATTTCAAAATCACTTGGTGGGAAATCAATATCAAGTCCCCAGGATAAAATCCTATGTTCCTACTCACGGGACACAAAGGCGCAGCCTCATACCCACTACAACATAGAGGAACGTCATCACACATCAAACTCAATATCAAACAGACATGTTAATGCAACAAATGCAAACCCTTCAAACCCAAATGATGGATATGAAAAATCAGGGTCAAACTAAATCCTACACCATAGAGGAGTTATACCCATACCCCTTTGATCATTCTCTCCACATATCTCCATTCCCAAATCACTTCTTGGTACCAAAATTTAACAAATATAGAGGCAATACCAACCCTATTGAACATATCTGAGATTTTTTTTCTAGTTGCGTTGAAGTCGCCAATGATGAAACATATTTAATGTGACTATTCCCATAAAGCTTAGTCGAACCAGCAATGGAGTGGTTCTCACATTTACCTCATGGAATTTAGTCTTGGGGTGAACTGGCTGAAAATTTCATAGCTCACTTCCATCATAACATCGACCACAAGGTTAGCATCAAGGACCTTTGCAATATCAAACAGAAGGATGGAGAGTCTTTTGTGAAGTTCCTACAGAGATGGAGGAATATGACAAAGCGCATAACGTATGATGTGCCCGAACAAGACCTAATAGTCATGTTCATTGAAAATCTAATTCCAAACATGTCATTCACAACAGAATTGTAGTTAGCTCTAAACTTCACACAACTCATCGAACAAGGAGTTCATTGTGAGCAGAACATAGTCAAACGAGGAATCCTTACAGATCCAACACAAACGAATACAAAAAAAATGCAATGGACAAAGCTAAGTGGTGGAACAAAAACAAAAATGTCATCACCGATGGTGTCATTGATGTGAAGACAATCAATTATGTGCAACCCAAGGTGTCACTGTAAGGCACACCTATGGCCAACCAAAAACCCACAGGGCCCACTCAACAAGCATACACCCAAAACCAACCTCCCCGTGTCCAAGCGGCCGCTGTGTCAAACAGTCAACAACAGACTCAACGTAGACCACGGTTTCAAATCTAGCAACGATATTTCACACCATTAGGAGAGCCGATAGAATCAACTTTATGCAAGTTGATACAATCAAACACTATCACTCTCCCAAAAATTAGGTAATTTGAACAAGATGCAAACAAACCAAGGTGGTATAATGACAAAGACTTCTGCGAGTTTCATCGGGTGAAAGGGCACAAAATGCCTAACTATTTCTGATTGAAACGCGCTATCCAAGATTTGATTGACACAAGGGCCATCAATGTGACAAATACCCAAGCCAAGGGCACAACTGATCACACTATCTTCAATAATACCTTTCATGATCACAACAAGGGAAAAGCCTCCGGGTCTGGTGGACAGACAAAACAATTCAACTATACATATGCCAACAGTGATAATGTTATCAATTGCCTCAATCCTTCAGATAGCCATGTGGCTACGTTCACTATCAAAGACCAAGGTAACAAATGTGTTATAACAATGCATTGCACCATATTCATATTTCAAGGAGTACCATCCTCATCTACTATATATGCCAATCCTAATGCAAACTTAGATCCACAACCAAGCATAGTGGATCAACTAAAGTGCACACCTGCCCAGATCTCCATGTTTGACCTATTGTGCATATCTCCATAGCATAAACTGGCACTTGACCAAGCCCTTCAGAATGCAGCTATCCCAAGGGACATAACACCTGAGAGATTCCAAATGATGGTTAACCATATAGTTGCTAACAAACATGCCACATTCAAAGACTATGATGTGCCACCACATAAACCCCTGCATAATGATCCTTTGCACTTACTGGTCCAGGGCCACAAAAGCACTATCTGTAGGGTCCTTGTTGATGGTGGAGCTGAGTTAAACATCTGTACTCTAAATTTAATCAAGAAACTAAGCTATTTAGAATCAAGCATTGATGTCACAAGGAGGATAAATATCAGAGCTTATGACAAAGAGGAAAGGTCCTCTAAAGGTATTATCATTCTACCTGTCTGTATTGGTCCGGTAGTCAAGAACACCCCCTTCCAGATCCTAGATCTTGAGTTGGGATACAACATGTTACTAGGGAGACCATGGATACATGAAATGCAAGCCATACCCTTGACATACCATCAATGCAGCAACTTCCCACACTAGGGAGAAGAAATAATCATAGAGGGAGATCCCCAACCTTTCCAATATTGTAACGCGGTCCAAATCAGCACAGATAACCAATTACCTTTAAACCAAGATGCAAGTATCCCCTCCTCTTCAGATTCAAATCCTAAGGATGTCACATGGAAAGCAGGAAATATATCCATTACTGACAAGGGTTGTGGTGAGTACAAATATGAAGAGGCTTTCACCATCACACACATGCCTTGGAGCCCAAGAACTTATGGCATGCCACAACCTATTATTATAATAGAAACTTCACAGCCTGTTCTATTCAGATGTCCACTCACAACCTTTGTTGGATGGGGAGACATAGCAGAAGAAAATCCATTTGAACAAGATATCAGTACATGGTTACACCAAGACCCACAAGAGACAATCTGACAAACCCTACCCCTGTCGAACTATGGTAATGGTTATACAATGTTACAAAGATTCAGGTATGATGGTACAACTGGCCTGGGGGAAAGACAACAAGGAATAATGGAATTGTCTCTCCTGCCAACCCAGAGAAACAAGAGAGGGTTGGGCTATGGGAAACAAAGAGCTAGTCCTATAATCCAATACATCCAAGTTGATCAGGAACAAATAGCAGAGATGCACCGGGGGCACAACACAGAATATGTCTTGATAAGTAACATACTAGCATAGTTGTTGCCCATCGAAGAGGGAACCATGCAAAACTGAATAGACCTCCACATAGCAATTGACAATAATGAAGGAAGTGAGACATCTAAAGAGAATTCTATCGAGATTGACTCCCACGAGTATGAGTGGAGATCCCTTCACGACTCTGAACCGTTGATCCTAGATTATTCCCCTCGGTCAAACACTATCATAAACTTGGAAGACTTATTTGACCAACTATCCAATATCGAACAACCCTACATAGATAAGCATTTCATTTATCATTCCTCAAGTGGTGCATCCACATTACAATCTAGTTTTGTAGGAACCATATATGCAGTCCCTTTCAATCAACTAGATTCAAACAACCATGAAAGTATATATCTTGTACACCCAAAGCTAATAGACTGGGATCAACAAGGATTGCTTGATTTAAATGTCTTCAAGAACGATGAGGTTATTTTTGATTTCATGGGACTCAGGGAAGGCATGCCATCAGTAGACCACAAGGAAAGCTTCTTCATTGACCTCGACAAAGCGGCATATTTCAGGGAGGCAGCTCCTCTTTCCATTCCACAAAAGAAAAAAGAATAAAAAATGATAAAAAGCTAAAACAAGACCTATCTTCTAGCGAAAACCTCACTGAGGTGCTAGAAGATGGAAAGAAGGAACTCCTCCCCTTGATAGAGGAGAAATCAACATTACTAGTAGAAGAAACAGAGGAAGTAAATTTGGGAGATGACAAGAACCCAAAGAACATATACTTGGCAAAATCACTCACCCTAGAGGAGAGAGAACAGTTCATCAGTTTCTTCTAAGAGAGGATGATCAACTTCACATGGTCCAACTCAGATATGCTAGGATTACATACAAAACTCATGCTACATCATCTCCCATTTCTACGCAACACCAAATTAGTCAAACAAAAGCTAAGGAAGATGCATCCCCATGTTGCATTGTTAGTGAAGGCAGAATTGAAAAAGCTCCTGGATGCAAAGTTCATAAGACCAATACCATACGCAGACTGGATATCTAACTTGGTACCAGTTACAAAGCATAATGGTCAGATATGGATTTGTATAGACTTCAGAGATCTCAATATAGCTTGTCCCAAGGATGACTTTCCTTTACCCAACATTGATATGATAGTAGATCTAACCGCTAGACATCAAATGCTATCACTCATGGATGGCTTTTCAGGGTATAATTAGATAAGGATCGCACCAGAGGACCAACATAAAACAACTTTCACATGTCCTTGGGGAACTTACTATTGGAACATCATGCTGTTTGGTCTCAAAAATGCTGGCGCGACATATCAAAGGGCTATGACAACAATATTTCATGATATCATCCACAAAATAATGGAAGACTATGTGGACAACATACTAGCCAAGTCAATGCTTCACAAGGATCATCTACAAGTATTGGGACCAATCTTTGATAGAATTCAGGAATATAAAGTCCATTTAAACCCAAAGAAATGTGCATTCGGTGTCACAACAGGAAAGCTACTGGGGTCCATAGTGTCACATAGAGGCATCAAAGTAGACCCAGAGAAAGTCACAGCAATATTGGACATGCCTCCACCATTGAACCTAAGGCAACTAAGAGGGTTACAAGGAAGGCTCCAATCAATCAGGCGATTTATAGCTCAGCTAGCAGAAAAGTACCACCCATTCCAACATCTACTACATAAAGACATCATATTCATATGGATAGAGCAATGCGAACAAGCATTCCAAATATTCATGGACTACCTCCTTAAGTCTCCTATATTGATGCCACCAATCCAAGGTAGACCATTACTTTTGTATATCTTAGCAACAGAATCAGTATTAGGTGTACTCTTGGCACAACATGATGACGTAGGTAAAGAAAGGGTCATCTACTATCTAATCAGAACATTGGTAGGATATGAGTTCAACTATAAGCCAATTGAAAAGTCATGCCTTGCAGTTGTCTTCACTTCCTAGAAGCTGAGACATTATATGTTTAGTCACCAAACAAAAGTGATCGCACATATTGATCCTTTAAAGTACCTCCTAAGCAAAGCAACGCTCACCGGACGACTTGCGAAGTGGGTAATGATCTTAAGTGAGTTTGACATTGAGTACGTAGATAGAAAGGCCATCAAAGGGAAAGTGATCATGGACCAACTAGCAGAGGCACCTATTCAGGACCATCAGCCTATTATTTTTTATTTTTCTGATGAATCCATTATGACACTACAACTAGCGATTGAGGTATGACAACTACATTTTGATGGATCATGCATGAACCATGGTGTGGGGGAAAGAATAGTGCTCATCACTCCAAATAATGATACAATTCCAAAATATTTCAGACTCAACTTCCCATGCACAAACAACATAGCAGAATATGAAGAACTGGTCATCGGTTTAAAGATAGCAATTCAACAGAGAATCAAGAACCTTAAAGTCTTTGGAGATTTGTAGTTGGTCATTAGTCAAGTAAACAATGATTATACGACCAAAGATGGGAAGCTAATACCATACAAATCACAAATGGAAGCATTACACACCAAGTTCCATTAAATCTTCTTTGAGCAAGTCCCACAAGCACAGAAAAAAGAAGCAGACGTGATGGCTATGATATACCCGGCAACAAAACAAGATTCCATTTTCTAGTAGAGAAACTCTTGGTGCCATCACATCAAGCATCCATCATAGAATCAGCATTCATCCTTGTTGGTCCTGAATCCCCATTGTACCGAGACGTATACAACTACCTCCAAAATAGTGTCTTACCTCCCAACTTGTCTAGAAACTAGAGAAAGTCCCTCATCCGCCAAGCCTCTAGGTATACCATCCTCTCAAATACTTTATATAGACGAAGTCTAGATGGAATGCTACTATGATGTCTCACTTCCATGGAATCCCAAAGAGCTTTGTACAAGGTACATGAAGGGATTTTTGGAACCCACGGAGGTGGCAACAACTTAGCTAAGAAGATCATCTGCATGGGATACTATTGGCCCACAATAGAGACAGATGCACACAAACATGTACAAGGGTGTAGACAGTGTCAGATTCATGGAGACCTCATCCATGTGCCAGCCCAAGAACTAAATCCTATCACATCACTATTACCATTTTCTATGTGGGGATTTGACCTAGTGGGAAAAATTACACCTTCTTCAACAAATGGACACAAATACATCATAGCAGCAATAGAGTATTTCACCAAGTGGGTGGAAGCAATTCCCCTAACTTACATAACTGGAAAACAAATAGCAATGTTCATACTTAACCACATCATATGTCGATACGGGATTCCTCAAACCATCCTGACATATCACGGTACACCATTCCAAAACAAAGATGTCAAAGAGCTATGTGAACAGTTCCATATCAAATAAGGGTTCTCTTCATTTTATTATCCTCAAGGGAATGACCAAGCCGAAGCTACAAACAAAACAATTTTGAAAATCTTGAAGAAAACAGTGAACAAATCAGGATGAGACTGCATTTACAGCTTAGTTCTGCATTATGGGCATACAGAACTAGCGTGAGAACACCTACAGGAGCCACTCCTTTCTCCCTAGTCTATGGATCAGAGGAAGTATTACCCCTCAAAGTGGAAATCCCATCCCTAAGGATATCTTTGAAGAACCTGATTACAGATGAAGACTACAAAGTAGCAAGGCTCAATGAACTGGAGTTACTAGATGAAAGAAGACAACATGCCTTCAACCACTTACAAGGCTATCAGAATCACCTTAGAAGAAATTTTTAAAAGAAGGCAAAGCCATGAACATGTGAGGTAGGAGACCTTGTCCTCATGGAAAATCAAAAGAACCAAGTAGAGTGAGTCAAACCCGAAAAGTTCAAGCCTAACTGGCTAGGACCATTTTTCATTGTCATCTCTACCCACAGTGGGGCATACATACTGGCGACACCAGAAGGAGATCAGCTCCCCAGATACATCAACAACATGCAACTCAAGAGGTTCTACCCTTGAGGTCTCTATGGTTAAGGCACCTATCTACATATCCAGAAAATACCAAAAAATTAAAAAAATATACAAAAGTTACCTTGGTGAAAACCTGGCAATCAGGCACCTTGGTGACAACAAAAGAAAAAAAATCAAAAAAGCAAAAAATTAAAGTGAAACAAAATTTATCTCTCAGTAAAAACCTGGCAAACATGCACTATTGAGTAGGTACCTTGGTGAAAACCTGGCAAACAGGCGCCAAGTATTCAAATCCAGCTTCACCATCAATGAACTCCAAGATCAAAAGCTTGAACACACTTTAAATATAAGACTGACTACCCAAGCTATATCGAGAAGCACAAACCCCTCTGAGCACCACGCACTTGTCCATGGTTAGTACTGGTCCACCAGACTAGGGGGCGATTCTAAATGTCCTGAAAAAATTCAAAAATTGAAAACTCATCAAAAATCCTAAAAAGATCAAAAATCCTGAGAAAATCAATCTTCATCAGAAAAATTCAAAAATTGGAAAATACCAAGCAATAAAGCCAACTCGGTTATCAAGAGAGCAAAGGGAGATCACACCCAGTCAATCAATAGTCACAATCATGAGCTTTGTGAATCAGCATGGGGCTCATCTAACATAGCTTTATCAATCTATCAAACCTATCATCAAGCAACTGGCGACCAAGCCAATCTATCAAATGTCACAATCATGAGCTTTGTGAACCAGCATGGGGCCCATCTGACATAGCTTGATCAGCTGCCAACATGATCACAATCAATCAATTAAAACATATCAATCATCTTACACGGTGATGGATATGCTCAAACCAGATAGGTCAGTCTTATATGAGTAATCTATTACTGAAACTAGACACACTCAAGTAATCAAGCCAATTAAGCCTATCCAAAGAGTCGAGCCAATCAAGAGAATCCAATTGCATCAAGGAACCATCCAAACATGTTGACTAGGTCAGTCCGTCGGTCAGATGTCTGTCTATATTTCACGATTATGTTCTTACGCTACTCCAGGATCCACCTTGTGAAGAGAGTAGCTATGATAGATCATGACTTATTTTCTTTGATTGTTGTCTGTTGAATGTTCACTTCAATTTTAGGGACATGATGATTTAGGATAAATGCGGTAGGCGCTGTCACTTATTTGGCAGCCATGCAGTTCCATGATCTGATGTTAACCCTGGGAAAGAATTGGATATTCCTTCTCTTTTATTTTGCTTGTTTGGTTTATAGAATCAAGAGCTCACAGTGCTATTCAGATGGACTCTGAGTGCGTTGGAGTTCTATCCTGGTTTCTATGGTATTTTCTTTTATGTTGCAATCAAGAGCTTGTGATGCTACCCAGATGGACTCTAGGGGCATAGGAGTTCTATCTTGTTTACTTTGGCTTTCCCTTTCAGAATCAAGAGGTCGCGGTGTTATCCAGATGGACTCTAGGTGCATAGGAGTTCTATCTTGGTTTCCTTGTTTCAGTTTATTCAGAGGACAAAGCGGTATCCAGATGGTCAATATATGGGTTCTTTTGGCTCTCTTTCTTTTCAAATAGGGAACATAGATGAACCCAGATGGTCAATATTTGGGTGCACTAGGTTCTCTTTCTATTTAATGTCTCTAATCCTTCCGCTTATCAAGAGGTCGTGGTGGTATCCAGATGGTATGTGATCTAGATGCATTGGAATCTCTTCGAAATTTTAGAAAATATAAAAAAAAGATGCAATGATGACAAATATTGGAAACAGGGGCAGCGACTTGGGACACTCATCCTTTCTATCAATTCATATCTATCAAAAAATAAAAATAAAAATCCTTTCTATCATTCCATGTCTATTAGATCAATCCCAGAGAACATCTATCCAAACTAACTTCTTTCTAATTAACACATGCATTACTCAGATATTTTGTGCATAATAGATTGCATTCATTCCATTTAAGTGCATCAGAAAAATGAAGAAAATATAGTAGTTGCATACATGGTAAATCATATATCACATGCATCCATAAACATCTCATATAAACATGCATTTCATTTCCACCATCCTGCATAAACATGTCAGTTACATAGGAAAAGTAATTCATCCATCTACGAATCTACATATTAGAATCATATTGCATATACATTTTTCATCACTTAAAACCAAATCATTTATAATCATACATATAACAAGTAAACCAATGCATATCATATCGAATCAATAGCTGCATATCATATAAATCAAATATCTGAGTACAATGAACAGCCACAAGTCTGAACAAAGGAAGTTAGTCAACATATATCAATAAATATCACTGTGTCGGGGTGCAATAATGGAAAAGACTCAGAGTATATCAGATGAGCATCACTACAAAAATGGCACATGATACAAAATATGAGAAGCATAAGAATCAACATGTGCTACCCCCACCCTCACCAGGAGGTGGATGAGGGGGTGGTATATAAGTAGCCAATCTCTGTGATGAACCACGAGCTCCCACATCGCTGCTCTGTGATCTCTATGATCTTTATGCTCTGCTGGATCTCTGAGAGGTTGTATAACTAGGTACTCTCTACTCAGCTGGAACTGCACCCTCATAGTGGTGCCTCTAGTACTTGATCTCTCTCAGTGTATCACGCCCAGATCTATAGTATCAGTCCATAACATCTCGGTGAGAGGCATCCTATAAATTGTCAATGAATCAACGAACCTCAGCTCGAGCCTAATGCTCTCTAGCCTCGGCCACTGTAACCCTAGCTTCCAATGTTGTAGCACGGGCATCAACAGAAGCAAGTCTAGCCTGTAGATCATGTACCTACTAGGTGAGTCACTCCAACTCCGATGTATCCACCTCCCATTTCCATATCCATATCCCCCTCCTCGGCCATGTCTCCCAATCCCTCATCTCCCCTCCCCCTCACCACCCATGAGTCATCCTCACTCTCTGAACTCTCCCTGATACTGCTTCCAGTACTGCCACTACCAGTTGAGGAACTCATCCTTGCACTCTGCTTGTCTAAGGCATCCAAATATATATCTCCTATATCCACATCTACATCCTCTATCACCACCCTATCCTCCTCTCTCGGAGCCAAAACAACACATGTCCGTCGATGCACTCTCCGCACTAACTGAGGTACCTCCTCCTCCATTGTCTCCTCATCCTCCAAAATAGTACTCAACCCAACCCTCTGAGTACTAGAATGACCACCACTATGCTCACCTATAGTCCTCACTCCACCACCCACACCCCCAGGACCAGGATCATCTCCCCTCCCCTACCACCATCTCTCCCACCATCCTGTCCACCATCTCTGCCTCCAACCCTCCCTCTATCACGCCAACCATCCCTCCCTCCATCCCGACCACCCCTCCCTCATCATACCCAATGATGCCTCCTCATGAGTGTCCCAGCAATAGTACAAGAGACATCTGTAAGTGGAACTGGTCGAGTCTCGGCCCAATGAGCATCAAACTGGGGAGTAGTGCCTGCAAAGAGATCAGATTCAAATATCAGTACCATGTCAGATAAAGGACAACGTAACATAGAGCAAATAGATTATAAGAGCAGTAAGGAAATTGAACAAGAGAGGTGATGAAAGAAAAACAAACCTTCATCTACGGTGGTTGATCGCCATGTCCACGCAACAGGAATTAACCCTACAAACTCAGTATAGGTAGCATCAAGTGATACAACACCACCCCAAATGGCAGAGTCCCTCGACCTACAAGCAAAATAAGCAAAAGAATAGAACACATCCTGCCGCTCACCAAACTGACGCGACACCCTGTCGGTGTTGTGAAAATCAATCATGTGAATATGGTCAGTCACACGACAAATAAAATATCTCTATTTCCGGTAGAAGGGAAGATGGATTTCCTCTCCATCCCAAACAAGGAAATCTCTATACGGCCTCCATATGAAATAGGGCATCATGTCAAGCTGCTGACGCCAATACAACAAATGACCTATGTGGGTCTAAATAATGGCTCCATCATACATATACACATGCGTCATGTCTGCAGGCAAAGCACGTGTACCAACAGGAAAATAGAAAACTATGTGTTCCCACGCCCATATCTAGAGGAGGGTAGCGCCACAGCTGGGCGACTTACCATTAAGGTAAGTCACGTAGAACATGTGGAAGTGCATATGAGCCAACATGCATGGCCCCATGCATAAACCGTACGATCCCAGACTATACTCTGCAAAATAGTACCAAAGCCGACATAAAATCCACACTGCCGACAATCGGGGTATAAGATGCCACAAATTAAAATGCCTAGTAGAGTGGGCAGCCTGTCAAGGCCCAAACCAAATCTGGACCATGGAATATCATAAGCACTAGATAACCCAAGCTGATCTCGGGGCAATCCAGAGAGCTCAGTCAAGGCAACAATACCAGAACAGGTGGCATACTCCACAAGCGCACCCTAGATCAGAAACTGGAGGATGCGGTACACATCCTCCAATGTAACAGTACATTCTCTAGTAGGTAACCAGAAAGTGCATGTCTTAGAATGCCAACGCTCTCCAAGAGTGGAGATCAGACCCCTATTGGTCATGATCTCTGGCATGTAACATATCCAATATAACCCTAAGTCCCTAAGAACTGACCTCTCATCCTCCGAGAGCTAGAACCTGTAAACAAGACCCACCAGCCTTGACTCCCGACAGTGCAGAATCTACTCGGTGAACTGCACACATGAATAAATCAAAAAAATATAAGTATCAGTCATACAGGAAAGTGCCAGAAATCAGAATATGCAGAAATCAGACAAGGAAATCAGGTAGACAGTTCTAAAAAAGTGAATGCGGCAATAAACAATTCATTTGCGGTTCACTTATGCGATTGTGAAACATAACCATCAATTGCGGAAGGTAAAACTCAATTGTGACAGGAAAACAATAACAGTGCGCTACACTTATCAAATGCGGCACTTAACTGGCAATTGCGGCAAAACTACAGACGATTGCAGCACAACATGCAAAATAAAAATTAAAAAAACAAATTTTCAAAGTGAGAAAAACAAGCATTAATGACACGCAAAGTGATAAAACTCATTGGACGTCTTGCGCTAGCTAGTCTCTGATATATCCGGACTCAGTCGGATATGTGTGTACTCCCGGTAAGCCCACCATCGCACAAAAACAAGAGAAAAAAGAAAGAAAACTAAGCACAAACTCACCAAGGTTTTGAGAGCTCCAAGAAGGCAAAGTGACAAATGAATAGCTCTCTTGGCTATTTATAGGGGTTCCCACAAACCCTAATTTCACTAGGAGGTCTGATTTTTCTTTTCAGTCCCCGAAAACTTCCACAATATCAGGGGCAATATAAGGCATTTTTCAAATCAGTCAGCTACCCAGATTCAGAAATTGTAGTTTCAAAAAATTAACGCTCATGTCGAGACTTTTTGCTCAAATTTGTTGAGGGGGCATAAATACACCTACTATCGCTAGGGTAAGATGTGGCAGGATCAAAATCAAGAATCTTTGACACATTGCGACAAGTCACATCGCATCAAAGAGGGGCAAATGTAGACACCCAAAAATGGACAGGCTTGCGACTTTACATTAAAAATTACTAATTTTCATTATTAATTAATGGTTTTTTAATCATTAATTAATCATTTATTTTCTTCTAAATTCATTCCCCAAATCATCTAATCAAATTCCCAAAATTAATTAAATAAATAATTTTATTTAATTAATTAACCTTAATTGATTAATTACCATTAATTAATTAATTAAATTCAATTTCCTATAGTTTAAATTCAAATATTTAAACTTACTAATTAAATTCTTCCAATTAAATTAATTTCATTTAAATTAATTTAATTTCATTCAATAAAACAATTCTAAATAAAAAAGAATTCAATTATCTCACATGTTGAAAAACTTTAATTAAATAAATGAATTAAATATTCATTTATCTTCAAAGAGATAACTCCAATCAGATCACATGGGTTATTCCACGCATCTCTCTACTCCACATGGGTAACTTCACCCACCTCTCCAGTCCACATGGGTAACTTCACCCACCTCTTCAATTCAAAAAGGTAACTCGCAATTAGCTCTTCAATCAACCAAACTTTGTCTCCACTTTACCAAGTGAGGAGGTGGAGTTTACTGATGGCTTCTCCAGTTCCCTTTGATCTCAACCATTCATCTCCCTATCTCTGGGATTGATCTCAACGATTCATTTCATCCCCAATTCTTATATAATAAACCCTTCATCACCATTTAAAGGATCCAGGATTTCAAGCTCTTGTGCGCCATTACTATGTCAGTTTGGTTCTAGCATTCAAGTCATCTTGCGATCACACCCATTTCAAGTATCAAATTTTTGACGCTTCTCAAGTCATCGACATTGCCCACACCAATACTGAGCATCAAAAACAATGCTTCAGAAGGAGTAGAGAGAGACAATAGAAGCTTCCAGCACTTTGGGATTTGCATTCATTTGTTTTCCTTTTATTGCTTGTACATTTTATTGATTACATTTCAAGTTATTCATTTTAGTAGTTCTTGGGTATTGGATTTATATCATTATAAACCGTTGCTACTAACCCTCGCCTTTGGAAAGCTTGGGAACCATGAATCACGAAAGGAGGCATACACAACCGTCTGTAACACTTTACCATTGGGATCTTCCTCAAAAGCTTCGAGAAATGAATAAGTGTAATGGATTCAGTAGAGATCTTAGAAAATGGGGATTTGAGATCTAAGTGATTATGAAGCAAGCTGTAAATACCAGATGATAGAATACATAATAGAAAAACTTTGAGAGAAACCTAAAACAAGAAGAAGATTGAAATACCCACATGGGTATTTTAGTTTTTTTTTGTTTTTCATTCTCAGAAAATAGATCAGTCATGTTCACAGTTAAAGGGGCATTTTTTATTTTTTATGAATCTTATGTGCAAAACTGGGCAGTATACAGTTATCAAAGTTCAAGCCTTTAGCTAGAGATCTCACATAATGTACCCAGTTTGCAGAGAATTACGAGGTATAACCACATAAAGTTTTTTAAAAATAAAGGTAGACTGAAATTTCTCCAAAAGGAAAAAAACCCTCAGAACTGCAGTATGGAAGCATTGTTTTACACAAGTTGTCAAATCACAGTCGAAAAGCACAAACCTGTGAAACATCAGATATAGTAGGAAACCCTTTGTAAAATTGCAGACATAAATACTAAAGCCTTTTATTTGCAAATTTGCTCATAAATATGGAAGTAATAAATTGCAGTTTTATGTGATTATGAAATGTATTCTTTTCACAAATACACATTCAAATAAAGAAGTAGAATCTCCGAAAGCAGCAAGCCGTGAAAAAAAATCAGGAAAGTAGAAGTACAACATACCACAAGTTTCCACAAAAGGGTTTGTGTTTCATGGCTCTTATTTTTCATCATTAGCAGCCATGGCTTCCACAGGAAAAACACAGTAGCAACAAAATGGTGTTCAAGGAATGTAGAAGGCAGTAGCATACACAGGTTTCCAAAGTGACTGAGAAGCGGTTCCCATCGAGCAACATACACTAGAACATGAATAACATTAATCTAAACTTTAAAGCCCCAATGGAGGTGGCTGGAAGAAAGTAAAAGAGCGGCAGATTTGTCCTCAAAGCATCTCCAAAGCCTATCTTTCCATAGTAGTCATGAACAACTCAAGAGGAGAGAAAAACTAAATGGCAATGAAGCAAATGAATTGCTTTTAGGGTATCTTTGCCCTTGTAATTCGTAGTTAAGAGAAAGACTTTTGCCTGTTTGTTTATGTGGTGGTTTAGTTAGCTCACGGGTGTAAAACCTTAATTCAAATACAAAGTAATACTTTCATTATTTTAAGTTTATAAACTAATGAATATTATTAATTAATAATATTCATTAATTTATAAATTTTAAATTAATGGAAGTGTTATTTTGAGTTTAAATTAAAGTTTTAACTAAGTTTATATTTTATGTAGGAGTAATATCCATTAAAATTTACAAAAATTTGTAAGGTAATGAATATCGTTTTATAAAATATTCATTAAATTATATATTTTGGTATTTTAATTTAGATTATTTTTAGATAAAGCATAAAATTTATTTTCTCTTGTAAAGTAGTTTATTTATTTAGTTATTATTATTGATTATATTTTACTATATCTAATTTTTAATGAATAGTTAATCTATTCGTTTAAGAATATCAAATATAACTGATTAATAATAAATTAATTAATTAATTAAGAGCTTTCTTTTGTTTAATTGTTAAATATCAATTGATTATATTTTGATATATTTAATTTAAAATAAATAGTGTAGACTATTCATTTGAGAAATTAAATATATTAACATAAAATTAATTAATAATTTATAAATAAATAAATTAGTCTTAGGGGAGTTTATTGCACATTTATTTGTGGATATTAAGAATTATTTGTCACAATTATAAGATAATAAATTATTAATTATTCTAAGTGTGATTAAAGGGTTCGTGTCTAGGAGTCAAGTCATAGGTTGAGTTACACTTTTCTAGGGGTTAACTTCAGTTGGCTGCTCGTTCTATGCTCATTTCTTGGAGAGAGGTTTTGTTCACTATCAATTTTTGGGCAGTTTAGTATTTGTTCACAACACTTGGGGCCAATTTGGAGTTATAGTTCAGTTGTCATCAGTTTTGGGGATCTTTTGGAGCACTTATACCTCAGTTTCTAGGACTTATGTTCCTGATTTGGTGGGATTTGTCTTCATATCCGACCCCCACTGATTTTGCATGTTTTATGGAGTTTTGGAGTAGTTTTGTGGGGATTTTGAGTTACACTTTGGTTATGCATGGTTTGGTGGAGTTGTTGGAGCACTTAGACTTCAGTTTCTATTAGTTTAGCTCCTTATTTTATGGAGTTTCTTCATGCATCTGACCCTTTCAGATTTGATGCCTATATCATTGTATTTTGACCTCATATTTTTGGGGGAGCTTCTTTTCTTGACATATTCTTGCACATTGCAGACTTATGAAGGTATTGTAAGGGCATTTTTTAGCAGGTTCATAATTGGAGAGAGAAGTTGTATTAGTGAACATATCGTTCCTTTGCACTTCTTTTTTTGTATTTTGTAACCAAATTTTCAGATTCTGAAGATAATAAAGTTGGCCTTATTATTCACATATGTTTTATGAGTTCTGTCATCAATCCTTTCAAGTTTTTCTACATTTAAGTGTTTATCCCTTTCAAGCATGGATTAGTGAATTGCTCTAAATTCCTATTCTAAGTTATAAAGTATTAGCCTTTTGCAGAAATTACTTATTTGCTGGTTGAATTCCTACCATTAGTGGCACCAAACCCTAATAGTAGATTTTAAACCATCCTAGGTGTTGAGAAGTGAAAATTATTGCAGAATTCAATAATGTGTGTCTTACTAGTACAGACTTTCAATTCTGACAAATCTATATCCATTTTTGGTGTATCACCGTCTTAATTAGTATTCATTTTCAGTTATCTTTCTCCCTTTTCCTAGAAAACCATAAAGATCAGTATTAGGTGATATCCCAGATCCAATAGGAACCGGCCTAGAATCTGGAGATTCATTCTCTCATCCACCAAAGAGAATGTTTCCATGTTTCAACAGGATGGCTAGATTCTGCATCCACCTATAGGCGCAATCCTAATTGACAATAAGGTTCCCACTTCGGCGGGCAACAACTATTGTAGTATGTTTCTTATCAAGACATGTTCTGGGTTTTTCCCCCGGTGCAGCTCTGCTATTTGTTCCTGATCAACTTGGATGTCTTGGATTATAGGGTTGGTTCTTTGTTTCCCATAGCCTAACCCTCTGTTGTTTCTCTGGGTTGGCGGGCGAGACAATTCCATTAAGCCTTGTTGTCTTTCCTCTAGACCAATTGTACCATCATACCCAAATCTTTGTAGCATTGTATAACCATTTCTATAGTTTGATATGGGTAAGGGTTGTTGAAGTGTCTCTTGTGGATCTTGGTACAACCATGTATTGATATTTTGTTCAAATGGGTTTTCTTCTACAATCTCTCCCCATCTGACAAAAGTTGTGGGTGGACATCTGAATAGAACAGGCTCTGGAGTTTTTGTTATAATAACCGGTTGAGGCATGCCATATGCTCTTGGGCTCTGAGGCATGTTCGTGATAGTGAAACATTCCTCATAGATGTATTCACCACAACCCTTGTCGGTAATGGATATCTTTCCCACTTTGCGTGTGACATCCTTAGGATTTGAATCTGAAGAGGATGGGATGCTTACATCTTGGTTTGAGACTACTTGGTTATTAGTGTTGATTTGGACCAAATTACAGTATCGGAGAGGATTGGGATCTCCCTCTATGATGATTTCTTCTCCTTGGAGTGGAAATTTGATGCATTGATGGTATGTTAAAGGTACATCTTTCATTTCATGTATCCATGGTCTTCCTAGTAAAATTTTGTATCCCAACTCAAGATCTAGGATCTGGAAGGGAGTGTTCTTGACCACTGGACCAATATGGACAGGTAGAATGATAATACCTTTAGAGGATCTTTCTTCTTCGTCGTAAGCTCTGATATTTATCCTCCTTATGACATCAATGCTTGATTTTGAATAGCCTAATTGCTTGATTAAATTTAGAGTACAGATGTTTAATCCAGCCCCACCATCAACAAGGACTCTATGGATAGCGCTTTTGTGGACCTAGACAAGTAAGTGCAAATGATCATTATGCAAGGGTTAATGCGACGACACATCATGGTCTGTGAATGTTGCATGTTTGTTAGCAGCTATATGGTTAACCATCGTTTGGAATATCTCGGGTGTTATGTCCCTTGGGACAGCTGCATTCTGAAGGGCTTGGTCAAGTGCCATTTTATGCTACAGTGATATGCGCAATAGGTCAAACATAGAGATCTGGGCAAGTGTGCGCTTTAGTTGATCCACTAGGCTTTTTTGTGGATTTGAGGTTGCTTGAGGGTCAATTGGTGTAGCAAAAGAGGAAGGTACTCCTTGAAAGACAACTTTGGTATGACGCATGGTTACAACACATTTGTTACCTTGGTCTTTGATAGTGATCATAGCCACATGGATATCTGAAGGACTGAGGCAATTGATAACATTATCACTGTTGGCATATGTATAGTTGACCTGTTTTGATGGTCCACCAGACCCGGAGGATTTCCCTTTGTTGTGATCATGAAATGTATTGTTGAATATAGTGTGATCAGTTGTTCCTTTGGTTTTGGTATTTGTTACATCGATGACCCTTGTGTCAATCAGATCTTGGATAGCATGTTTCAATCGGTAACAGTTAGGTGTTTTGTGTCCTTTTACCTGATGAAACTCATAGAAGTCATTGTCATTATACCACCTTGGTTTGTTTGTAGTATTTTCAAATTCCCTAATTTTTGGGAGAGTGATAGTATTGGATTGTATCAGCTTTTGTAAAGCGGATTCTATCGGCTCTCCTAATGGTGTGAAATTTCATGCTGGAACTGAAACTGTGGTTTTTGTTGAGTCTGTTGCTGACTGTTTGACATAGTGGTCGCTTGGAGAGGGGGAGGTCAGTTTTGAGTGTATTCTTGTGGAGTTTGCACCATAGGTTGTTGGTTGGCCACAGGTGTGCCTTGCAGTGACACTTTGGGTTGTGCGTAGTTGACTGTCTTCACATCAATGACACCATCATTGGTGACATTTTTTTTTTGTTCCACCACTTAGATTTTTCCATTGTAGTTTTGTTTATATTCGTTTGGGTTAGATCTGCAAGGATTCCTCATTTGACTAAGTTCAGCTCACAACGAACTCCTTGTTCGATGAGTTGTGTGAAGTTCAGGGCTAACTGTAATTTTGTTGTGAATGACATGTCTGGAATCAGATTGTCAACGAACATGACTATTAGGTCTTTCTCAGGCACATCATACGTTATTTGGTTTGCATTATTCCTCCATCTCTGTAGGAATTTCACAAAAGACTCTCCATCCTTCTGTTTGATATCACAAAGGTTCTTGATACTAACCTTGCGCTCGATGTTACGATGGAAGTGAGCGATGAAATTTTTAGCCAGTTCACCCCAAGAATGAATGCCAAGGGGTAAATGTGAGAACCATTCCATTGCTATTCCAGCTAAGCTTTGTGGGAATAGTCACATTAAGTATGTCTCATCATGTGCGACTTCGACGCAACTAGCAAAAAACTCTTGGATATGTTCAATAGGGTTGGTATTGCCCCTATATTTGTCAAATTTTGGTACCGAGAAGTGAGTTGGGAATGGAGACATGTGAAGAGAGTGATCAAAGGGGCATGGATATAAATCCTCTGCGGTGTAGGGTTTAGCTTGCCCATGATTCTTCATATCCATCATTTGGTTTTGAAGGGTCTGCATTTGTTGGATCAACATGTATGTTTGGTACTGAGGTTGATATGTGATGGTGTTCCTCTGTGTTGTAGTAGGTGTGAGGCTATGCCTCTGCGTCCCTTGAGTAGGAACATAGTACCTTGTCCTTGGGACTTGATATTGATTTCCCACCACATGATTTTGAAATGGGGGCACGTGAGTGGCCCAAAGTGGGTTTTGATGTGTTTGTTGTTGAGGTTGGGGTTGGGGATGTTGTTGTTGTTAAAACTATGGTTGATACTGTTGGGGTTGATATTGCTAATGCTGAAGCTGGGGTTGTTGTTTCTGGGGTAGGATTTATGGCAACTAAAGTTGGGGTTGTTGTTGTTGAGGTTGGAATTGTGGCAATTGAAGCTCAAATTGTTGTTGCTGGGGTAGGATTTGTGGCAACTAAAGCTGGGGTTGTTGTTGATGGGGTTGGATGGGTCTTTGAATGGGCAAAGGTGTAGCCTTGGGTGGACATTAACTGTAAGTCAGACCTGTAGAGATGGATCCCTGCGGGAATGATGTGTTGATCCCAAGGCTAGTAGGGATTGACTATAGTAGCGGCACAGTTTCAGCACAGTTGCTATTTGTTGGTGGGATGGAAGGCATAACATGAGAGCTTGATTGTCTAGGCCATGAGGCCGAAGGTGGAGGCATACCAGTGACCATGGGTACACTTAGTTGCGATCCTGTCATGCTTTGAGTTGAAGATGTGCTTGCTTGGTTTGCGCAATTGGTTTGATTGGGCATCGTTTGTGCCAATGTGGGTGTTGTCAATGATGGGAAGATTTGAGAAACCACAGGTAGTGTTTGAGAGGGTTGAGTAGTGTTTTGACCTGCGAGAGGGTTTTCGGGCCATATGGTCGACACACTGAATTCAGCGGGAAGTTTGACTCCCTTTTTTATCAGCATGGATAAGAAACATTTGGGGTTCCTCTCTACAACAATGTCAACTACTTGTTTGGAATAAGCATCTTTCTCTATATCTTCAAGCTCCTCTTCTATGACATTTTGGAAAAAAGATGACCCTCAGGGTTATTCAATGAATAGAGCAGAATTGGTATTTATGAATGGATTGTCCTCTTGCTCTGTTTCCCAAGCAAGGAATCTGTTGATATGTGACTCATCAGGTTGTGTTATAGCCTTCGACCTTTTGTAAGGCCCTCCATGAGGTGTTTGAGACATAGTGTGGTCCAGATTTTGTAACTAAAATAAGTGATATAAAGAAAACAAACAAGGATAACCTTTCTAAGGAAGTCCGAGTTATGTTTTGGACAAGGGTAATTCTAAGCATAGATGTTGATTTATCTTGATCTCAAAGTTGTGATGATGTAAAAGATAAGATTTGTCGACCTTTGCCTAGGACAAAGTCACTTGATAGAGATAATGATGATGTTTGATATGATGAGATCAAGATATTTCGAGTCTAAACTTTTGAACTAACAATGTTTAGACAATAATTGTGCTTTTTCAAAGAAGAGATGGTCTTTAATGTTTAGAGATTCACACAATGTTCTTCACATTTTTCTGGGATAGACACTGGTCTTTGACACAAAATGGAGAGTACTTTCAAGGTTTTAGGTCAAAACAGGTGTAAAATATCTCTGGTTATCTGCGGCACGACTCCACCGATTATGATAAAGTGAATGGTCGAGTGTGGTATTTTATCACTGATTGCGGTAATAAACAGGTCGATTGCAGCAATAAACAAGTTTAACTATGACAAACTTTTGTCAATTGTGGCAAACTGCGGGCAATTGCGGTAAAGGGGAAATAGTCTCAAAAAAGACTAGAAGATAGGTATCACTGTCTGACAATTTTTTATTTTCTGGAACAAAACTGTTGATTTGCAAGATAGTTGTGAAGGATCTGAGAAATACTGATCCGATTACACCCAAGAACAACTGCATGCAAAATACCTGTTACAGGAAGAAAGCATAAAGAAGGAAAAAGATGAAGAACTCAGAAGTTGCTCAAAATGTGAGAGCAAAATTATAATCTAAATTAATGAAAAAAGAATTACAAGGTTCAACCTATAAAGGTGAACAAAACCCTAAAAGGTAAAAGCTAGGTTTGCACATTAATAATTAATTATTAATGCACCTAAGAGAAAGCTTAAGCACTAAAGAGTAATAAAATAACTTAACTAATTAAATCAACATGATTTAATTAATAAGTGATTACTCTAACACCCCCCCTTAAGCGAAGCTCAGGAGGTAAGCTAACCTAGCACAGCTATGAAAGCAGGAGAGATGGGTCCTAGTAACAAGGCCTGATTAGGTACCCAAGTACAACAAAATCTCTGTAAAGTGGGGAAATAGGGAAAACCTAGTGGGAAAAACTCTACCCCAAAAAGAGATGAACTAGATGAAGGAAACAAAGCCTCCAGTCCAGGGAAAGTCCCAAAGAAAGGAACAAGAAAGAGCAAGAAGCATCTCTGAAGCATGAAGCTGCAAACACTGTCAGAAGTAACTGTTGGAACCCCCACTGAAATAGTGCATGACCAGGTAGAGAAGACAAAGTCTGAAGAGCTGATCAATCGAAGAGGTTACCTCCAAAAGTAGGAATGAATGAGTGTTTATATAGTAGATGATCCATCTCACCGGAATGCATAGGTGCCTAGCCACTGCATCCGCCTAGTACATAGGAACAAAAATAGAATACGTAGATCACTCAACCGAACCAAAGAAGCATTAGAACCAATAGGTGAACCCCCCATAATGTTGAACAGGGAGAGGGGAGATAGGAACACTGAAATGCAATGCCAGAAACATCTACAGGAAGAAGAATCAGGAACACCAATAGTGCAACAGAAGTAGAAGCACAGGATAAAGGGCGGTGTCACAGACACACATCATGGAATAATGTCATGGAAGGTACGCTCACTTAACAAAGGTGGATGAGCACAAAAGATAAAAAATTATAACCCCCCATGGCACTTTATAAATGAGTGCGAGTACAAACAAACACAAGGTGCTTGAAATCCTAGATATGCAAACGCAGACACTTTATCTCAGTGCATTTACAGAAAAGAGAATGCTACAGAAGAGAAGCATACAATGCTCAGAAGTCAGAAAGAAGAGTGAGCCAGAAGACCAGAAGAAGAGATTCCAGGACCTGTAGAACCCAAGTAATCTGCCAAAGTGTGAAAGAGAAAAACTCGAAGGAGAAAAACACTGGAGTAGAATCTGGATAAAAGACCCCTGCAACTGAAAAACTCACTGAACCAGCTTTTCGACGATGTTTGGTTTGCCAAAAACAGAGTCCGAATGAGCAAGATATGGCTCCTGAAAGGCAAAACCAAACATCAGACTTTGACAGAAAAAAACACTATCAAAATGGTAGAACCCAAAACCCCAACCTCCATCATTGGAAAGATCTTTCTGACGATATAAAGAAGTTGGAAAAATACCTCCGTATGCTCCAGATAGAGCGAAAACAGCGTCTGTAGGTCAAAAACCAAATGAACCGGAAGAAACCTCAGCCAAAAATGGTGAAGCCCGGCTAAACTAGCGAAACCCTCATTTGGACTGCCTTCAAAATTCCCACCAAATTTGGCAGAAAAAAAATATCATTTTTTTAATGAAAAAAAATAATAAAAAATAGCAATTGTTTTTTAATGAAAAAAAATAATTAAAAAAAACAACAATTATTTAAAAAAAAAAAAAACAATTAAAAGAACACCAATTGTTTTTTTGAAAAAAAACAATTAAAAAAATAGCAATTATTTTATTGAAAAAAAATAATTAAAAAAATATATATATTTTTTTATATATATAAAAACACACAAAAAAACATGTTTTTTTTTTTATTAAAGAAAAAAAATTAATTTTTTTTTATATTTTTGTAAAAAATATTTAAAAAAATGGCAGTCATTTTCTCTCTCCTCTATGCACAAAAATTGAGGTGACACAGAAATTGAGACTACACAAAAATTGAGATGACACAGAAAATGAGGTAGCATAGAAAATGAGGTAGCAGAGAAATCGATATGGCACAGAAACTGAGGTAGATTTTTGCCTTGAAAAATGTGCCAAGAGCTTTGACTGCAAAAATAGGGCCCAAATTTCAACTATGTCCAAAATGGACAAACTTTATATGAAATTTTACTTTCCCAAGCCTTTGGACGCAATGGTGAGGTCCGTTTGGGCCGAAAATGCTTCAAAAAAATGTCACCCACAGATTGAAGACAAAAAAATCGAGAAAGCTGAGATTTTCTCCTTTGAAAAACACGCTTTAAACACTCTAGAACAGGCAGCAGCAGAGGGGCTTTGATACCATGAAGGATTTGAGAAATACTGATCCGATTACACCCAAGAACAACTACATCCAAAATACCTGTTACAGGAAGAAAGCATAAAGAAGGAAAAAGATGAAGAACTCAGAAGTTACTCAAAATGTGAGAGCGAAATTATAATCTAAATTAATGAAAAAAGAATTATAAGGTTCAATCTATAAAGGTGAACAAAACCCTAAAAGGTAAAAGCTAGGTTTGCACATTAATAATTAATAAAATAATTAATTATTAATGCACCTAAGAGAAAGCTTAAGCACTAAAGGTAATAAAACAACTTAACTAATTAAATCAACATGATTTAATTACTAAGTGATTATTCTAACAAGTTGATGTTGACAACCCTAGACTTTAACACATTTAACTCGTTTTGACAGTTTGGATGTTTGTTTTGTGTTTTAGATACTGATCAAAGAACAAGCACAACAGACACTGTGTTTTGAAGAATGAAGACTGACAATGTGTATGTTCTACAACTTTTTCAAATTGCAAGGTTATCACGAGGTCTCAATAATGAATAGTCAGATTAATCTAGGTCAATGGCTTTAGAATACAATGTTATAGGCGGGTTCTGACGGTACCCTAAATTTTGATAATTTAGAAGTCCCAATCCATTGTAAAGAAGCATGTTTCTCCAAACTAAAAAAGATCAAAGGAAAGAAGCTAAATGACACAAATAAATAGAACTAACTAATCGAAGCCTTCAGAAAATGCTGGAATTTAGACCTGCTACAAAGATGATTTTGACAGAGGATAAAAATGGTCGAATTTTAAAAATATAAAAACAACCCAGTTTGGGAAATCAAATTTTCTATCTCCAACAAAAATATTAGTTTTTCATGAGGTGTTTTGGATTTTTGACCAAAGCCAAATCCGAAAGCTAGGTAGTTATTTTTTAGTTAGTTTATTGGTTTTCCAAAATAATTTTTAATGAGAGTTGTGTCTTTTCACCCTAAAGAGGTGTGAAAGCCACTCAAACACACACACACACACACACACACACACAGACACAGACACACATATACATAATGTAAAATGTAAAGACAATACAATATAATACAATTTCACATATTTGGATAGTTTTTAATCAACAAGTATAACATGGACCTGGATGTACTATTTTTTTAAAATTAATAAAGATAAGTCTTTTTTCTTTCACATGTGTAA
>MU227537.1:2585542-2615004 GCA_018584345.1 Thuja plicata | reverse complement strand
TACTATAAAAAGCCTTGTAACTTGAAGGATAAGTCAAGGTATAGGCCTACCAGCCTTGGTTTTGCAGAGCCAGAATTGCAGAAGTTCCAACCTTGCTTTGGTTGTGACTTGTTAGTTGGCCAAATCATTTGGGTTTTCAAGCATTGGATTGGCAAGTCCATAGGAAATCCAATTTAGCATTTTTGGGCACCAACATGTCCATTATCTCACACAATAATTGTCACACTACTAGGACACGAAGGTACATGATGTAGGTGCCCGTATTTTTTTTGTTGCTAGGTATTGTTGTCGTGGAGTGAAGATCTCTTTCACTACACAAATACCTCGGGACACATGTTGGGAATCTTGGGGGGAAATTCTACAACCCCTTGCACTATAATAAGGTATATGTTCGGAGGTAGATCAAATAGGCCTCTAATTAACAAGGTTGTAGTAACGGTTTGTAGCGTCTATCCAATCGGTTTATACATGTGTGACTCACTTAAGAGCCTAGTTGACCATGTTGGATCCTTAGGGATATTCACCTAATCTAGACTATCATCAACACACCTTGCCTGAGCTTAGCTAGATAAGATGGAACTTTGGTTTGCACCTTGTTTATATACCGATCAGAAAGATTACCAGTTTAAGGTCATTCTTTGAGGAAGAAGCAAATTCCCCAGACATGCCTTTCTAAAAGTATAAAGGTGTCTAATCTAATAGATTGTGCAAGTGCACCCAAAACTCAAGACACAAGGTAAATCGATTAAGCTCTGAAAGTTTGAAATGTGAACTAAGCTACACCACCATACAAGCACATGTGTTCAGTTTTAAGCCCAAAAAGTAGGTGTTGATTGCTTGTTCAATTTTAATGCACCAATTTAAGAGATTTTTTTGCCTTTGTTCAATTTTAGTCCCCACGTCAATTTTAAGCACCAAATTTTGAAATGTGAGATGTAAGATATGTGACAAACACTATTCTTTTTAAGCCCAAATTGACAAGTGAATGAATTTTAGGTTGTATTGTTATATTGTCTCCTCGATTCCAACCTGTCAAAGAAAGTGTTTAGTATCTCAAGAAATAAAAGCTTTTCAATCCAAAACAACAAAATATCTGGAAACTCTGTGATTATTGAGATTGCTGAAATTAATGGTGACTTTATACTTATGTGCAAATGTCTTGATTGAATCAATGTACCTGGTGTATGCTTCACTTTGATCTTCAACTGCGATTGCGAGAATGGCCCTTTGTTGTGATCGATAGTTGATGGTTCTCCTCCTTGCAACTCTTAATGCTCTAGCACCTGGTATGTGTCTGCTTACCTTCTTTGCCATTCATTGTCAGTCATCCCTACACAAAAACCAAGAAAAATAGACAAAAATGTGGCTTTTATGTCAATTGTGATACTGAATTTTCAACTACGACAACCTCTGATCAATTGCGAAAGAATATTGGCAATTGTGGAAAATAACTTTTCTCTGCGACAGGATGCTTTCGATTGCGGCATGGATTGGTCAATTGCAGTAAAATACAAGCAACTACGGCAAAGAATTGGTAACTGCGGTCAACTACAATTGATTGCGAAAAAATAACAGAAGATAGAATAGACAAAAGATGACAGAATAGCGATGCGAAAGCCTGCAATCAATTGTGGTATTAAACCAGTCAATTGTGGCAAAATAGCAGCGATTGCAGAATAACATAGAGATTGAGAAAAAGATGAATTTTTAGGTCTGCAACCGTACATCCGTGGCTAATTAATTCTATCTTTCATCTGCAAGAGATATTAGAGTTGTTTGCTTCACATCAGGTTCACCAAAATGTATGCCTCCTTTTTGTGATTCATGGTTCCTAAGCTTTCCAAAGCTGGGGGTTAGTAGCATTGGTTTACAATGATAGAAATCCAATATACAAAAGCTACCAATAATGAATAACTTGAAACGTAACCAATAAAATGTACAAGCAATGAAAGAAAAACAAATGAATGCAAACCCCAAAGTTCTTGAAGCTTCTATTGTCTCTCTCTATTCCTTCCAAAACACTGCTTTTGATGCTCAGTATTGGTGTGGGCAGCGTCTATGACTTGAGAAGTGTTGATAATTTGATACTTGAAATGGGTGTGTGATCACAAGATGGCTTGAATGCAAGAACCAAACTAACAGAGTAATGGTGCACGAGAGCTTGAAATCCTGGATCCTTTATGAAGGGTTTATTATATAGGAATTGGGGATGATATGAACGGTTGAGATCAATCCCAGAGATAGGGAGATGAACGGTTGAGATCAAAGGGAACTGGAGAAGCCATCAATAAACTCCACCTCTTCAATTAGTAAAGAAGAGATAGAGTTTGGTTGACTGAAGAGCTAATTGTGAGTTACCTTTTAGAACTGAAGAGGTGGGTGGAGTTACCCATGTGAACTCGAGAAATGAGTGGAGTAACCCATGTGATCTGATTGGAGTTATCTCTTTGAAGATAAATGAATATTTAATTCATTTATTTAATTAAATTTTTCAACATGTGAGATAATTGAATTATTTTTTATTTAGAATTATTTTATTGAATGAGATTAAATTAATTTAATTGGAAGAATTTAATTATTAAGTTTAAATATTTCAATTTAAACTATAGGAAATTGAATTTAATTAATTAATTAATGGTTATTAATCAATTAATGTTAATTAATTAAATATAATAAATTATTTAATTAATTTTAGGAATTTGATTAGATGATTTGGGGAATGAATTTGGAGGAAAATAGATGATTAATTAATGATTAAAAAACCATTAATTAATAGATGAAAATTAGTGTTTTTAATGTCAAGTCACAAGTCTGTCCATTTTAGGGTGTCTACAGAAGGCAAAGATCTTCAATGAATCAAGAAGGTTGAACGGAACTCGTGAACATACAAAAGGTAACCTTTTCTATCTTGATGACTTCAACACCACTTGTTTAATGGCTAGAAACAAAGACATATGGTTGTGGCATAAGAGATTGTGTCATGTGAATTTTGACAACATGATAAAGATAAGTAATAAAAGGAAAGTCAGAGGCTTATCGAGCATGTCAAAACCCGAGCATATCATGTGCAAGAATTGTCAAAAAGATAAAATGACAAAGTCTAGTTTCAAGAGTAAAGCCCATACATCGAATGAAATTCTAGAATTAGTCCATACTGATTTATGTGGACCTACGAGGACAAAAAGTTACTATGGAGATAGGTATTTCATTCTTTTTGTAGATGATTATTCTAGAATGATGACAGTCATGTTCCTAAAAGATAAATCAGAAGCATTCAATATGTTTAAATGTTATAAGGCTATGGTAGAAAAATAAAGTGGTAAGGAATTGAAATGCTTAAGATCAGATAGAGGAGGGGAATTTGTTTTTGATGAATCACTAACTATTGCAATGAGCATGGAATTAAAAGACAGGTTTCTGCACCAAGAACACCACAACAAAATGGGATTCCTGAAATGAGAAATAGATCAATTGTTGATTATGCAAGAACACTGATGATTGAGAAAAATATCACTCAAACTTTCTGGAGGGAAGCTGTCAGTACTGTTGTCTACACATTGATCAGAGTACAATTGAAAAAGGACAAGAAGAAGACACCCTATGAGCTTTGGTATGGTTACACACCCAATCTAAGTTACTTCATAATATTTGGTAGTCAATGTTATTTTTTGAAAGATGAAAGAAATGGAAAGCTTGACTCCAAAAGTGATGAAGATATCTTTCTAGGGTATTCCACCAAAATAAAGGCTTATAAATGTCTTAACAAGTCATCTAACAAGATCATTGAAAGTGCAAATGTAAGAATAGATGAATTTGCAAAAAAGAATGATAAGGAAAGTAGAAAAGAACCATAATACTACAACAGGTTTGTTTACACTAAAGAACCTGACACTCTACCCAAGCAACAGTGTATCGCTCCTGAGCAAGAGATCATTGCACCCGAGCATCAGGCTTCAATTACCAAAAATCAGGACAATACTCAACATGATGTACCAAGCGATGGAGATCAAAATGAAGGTCAAGAAGCTGATCAGAATGATGGATAAAGAGTTAAACCAAAACTTTCCAAGTATGTTAGGAGACATCATCCACATAATCAGATCATAGGAGACAAGAAGGTTGGAATGAGAATAAGAAGTAAGTCGCTAAACACTAGATGTTTACTTTGTGATTTTGAGCCTAAATCTATTAATACTGCACTTGAAAATGAAGAATGGTTTAGTGCTATGAATGAAGAAATAAAATAGATTAAGAAGAATAGTACATGGACACTAGTACCAAGACCAGATGATAAGAATATCATCGGTACCAAATGGATATTCAGAAACAAGCTAAATGAGAATGGAGAAGTTACAAGAAACAAAGCAAGATTAGTATGCAAGGGGTATGCACAAGAAGAAGGTATTGATTATGGTGAAACCTTTGCACCCATTTCTAGACTAGAAGTAGTAAGAATTATTATTGCTTATGCTACATACAAAGGATTCAAGGTATACCAGATGGATGTCAAATTTTCATTCCTAAACAAAATACTAGAAGAAGAGGTATACATTGAACAACCATAAGGGTTTGTTGATCCAGACAAGAGAAACATGGTATGTATAATACATAAATCCTTGTATGGATTGAAACAAGCATCTAGAGCCTAGTATGAAATACTTCACTCATATCTCCTCAGCATTGAATTTGTAAGAACAAGTGAAAATAACAATCTGTGCTTAAATCAAGATACCGATGGTAATATTCAGATTGCTGAAATATTTGTTGATGATATCATTTTTGGGGGTAATGAAATGTTATGTAAATCCTTTTCTAATGAAATTAACAAAGATTTTGAAATTTCTATGTTTGGGAAGATCAAATTATTTCTTGGTCTACAGATTCTTCAACAAGATGCAGGCATATATATCACTCAGTCTAAATACATCAAGGAAGTACTGAAGATATTCAAGATGGAAGATTCCAAACCAGTTGGAACACCTATGGCAACCAGATGCAAGCTGCCAAAGGAAGATAATTCAATGATTGTCAAACTAATGTATCTTGTTCATACTAGACCAAATATTGCACATGTAGTTAGAATAGTTGCAAGATTCTCTGTTAATCCCAAAGAATCACATATGACTGTTGTCAAGAGAATTGTGAGATATCTAAAGAACACCGAGGAGTATGGCTTATGGTATAAAAGAGAAGGAAAATTTGAGCTACAAGTCTATACAGATGTTGATTGGGCTAGAAATATTGATGACTGAAAGAGCACAACTGGAGGAGCATTCTTCATGGGTGACAAAATTGTCACATGCATCAACAAGAAGCAAGGATGCATCTCTCAGTCTACTGCAGAAGCAGAATATGTGGTTGCTACTGCAAATTGCTCTAATATTGCATGGATCAAACAGTTGCTGGAAGGTATGAATATGAAAATTCTTGAACTAGTGATTATCTATTGTGATAGTACCAGTGCAATTAAAATTTCTAAGAATCCAGTCATGTATGCTAAGACTAAGCATATTTCTATAAAGTATCATTACTTAAGAGAAAAAGTGCAAGAAAAATAAGTTATACTAGAATATGTTCAATCCAAGGAACAATTAGCTGATATATTCACAAAGCCATTATCAAAAGATACATTTGAGTAACTGAGATAAAGACTAGGGGTCCAACCCTTGTCTATCAGTCAGTAAGCTAACTAGGATGATGCATCATCCTATACACAATCAGAAGATCATCCATGTTGATGCAAGCACAAAGATGGAATGCAAAGATACATCTGTACACAACAAGGTACAAATCTACACCGAACACCAGAGTCAATGTATTGCTGATGGATAGGGAAATTCAAGGAATATAATATAAAAAGGGATGGAAGATGATATGAAAGAATTATTTGGCATTGTTGTTAAAGGGAGAGATTATCTAATTATCAAAAGGGAGAGATTCTCATTGTCAAAAGGGAGATATTATCTCATTATCCATTATCAAAAAGAGATTATATCATTATCCATGGAGAGTTTATCATTATCCAAAGGGATTGATTACATATGAAATATCTGAGAAGTAACATGACAAAGAGAATACATACAAAGGGAGAGATTGTTGTCAAAGGAAAAAGAGATGATCAAGGAGAGGAAAAGTCAAGGGAGAGCACATATCAGGAACAAAGATAGAAGTTGCTACATCTATCTAATAAAGGGATTAAATATTGAAGAAGACACTCTACAAGAAACAAATCTAATCTATATGATCTTACCAAGAGCCAGACATTTGTATTAGTTATAGAATAAAAAGATTTGGGAGAGATGGATGAAATACACTTGATATATTTCATATTGTATTAGTAATAATATAGTGTGATAATGTAGTGTATTTCCATCAATGCCAAAGGGAGAGATTGATGACATGTAACTGATTGAATATTTGAAGATGTTAAGTTGATCACCGAAATGCAGAAAGATAATGCAAGATATTAAATCAGTGAATGGATTGTATTGTCATTGATGTCAACCTGATATAATCTAATTTTTTATATTCAATGTGTCAAAGACTTCAGAGAATCAAAGAGATAAAGATTATGCTTTCAGTAATGCAAAAAAATACTAGCATACACAATGTGACTACAAACACTGATGGTTAGTGGAGCCCGAAGGACAGAGAAACCCGAGAGAAAATTCATAATGATGCCCGAGAAAGAAACCCGATAAGCATTACCGACGAGTAGAATCACAAGCATAACCAACGGCCAGAATTACAGTGTTACCCAATGAACAGACAACCCCGACGGACAGACAACACCGATGGAGAAGCCTGAGGAGAACTAAAGTGTTGACCAAAGCTATGAAAGAGTTAAAACACCAAAATTAACTAAAGTTTAGAAATGACAAAATACTTAGCTGACAGAGCTAAAGATATAATTAACAGGTCGTTGACATTGTTTTCATCGACAAGTTAAAGCCAGAGATAAGTAAAAGATTTAAAGTTGTTTTATTAGGTTGGCAAGAATATTTCTATGAGATAAAACAAGAGTTAAGTTTTAAAGAAAGATTGGATAATATTGCAGATCACGCCAAGAACAAGAAAATCAAGAAGTGAGAAACGATGATATCATGTCTATAAAGAGACAATCTAATTTATTATGAATTAGGGGAGTGAATGAAAAAGAAAGAAGATGCTGCCGAGAAACTGATGAAGAAAAACTTCATACATTATTGATCAACCAAGCTAAAGAAAGAGCTAAAGATTTATGCAGACACAGAGAAACAGAAAAGCACAGCATCATTGATCAGAAAGAAGTGGAGAAAAGGTATTGAAAAGATACATTGATCAGAAAGGTATAATGAGCTTACAATAGATCTGAAAATCTGCAAGTCTAAGTTGTATGTGTGAACAGATCATTTACTGTTTCATTTTAACCATTGATTCAGAAAGTCTCTTAACCGAGCAGGACTTAAAAATCCTTTCTATATTGAGATACATCCCAAGAAGTATCAAAAAGTTTGATCATGAAGATAGCATGAGATGCCAGATACCATTTGACAAACTACACTGGGTTTGGTTAGAGAAGGTAGCATAGAGATGCCAGATATCAAGTGAAAAACTATTCTATTTAAATCCTCTAACAAGGTCACACGTAACAGTGTGTTTGTAACCTTTAACAGGGTTGGCTCTTCACCGAGCTCACTTTAGAAGAGTGAAAAGTTTGGGTTACCGGTCCCAAGTGGTTTTTCCCTTAACAAGGTTTCCATGTTAAAATCCATGTGTCAATGTGTTTATGAGTCATTACTTTAGTGTTTTGCATTGCACAAAACTAATATGGATTGATCGATGTACACTAAGCAATTTACTGTTTTTGGTAAATGAAAGACTGCTAATCGGTAAACATTAAGAATAAGTTTTAACAGTGAACTCCAAGGAGTAGTTATTTGATAAGTTTATTTGAAGGCATACATCTTGTAGGACTAAAGATAACTAGAGGTGTAATATTGTGGTACTA
This sequence comes from Thuja plicata, assembly GCA_018584345.1. Taxonomy (NCBI): domain Eukaryota; kingdom Viridiplantae; phylum Streptophyta; class Pinopsida; order Cupressales; family Cupressaceae; genus Thuja; species Thuja plicata. The sequence continues at coordinate 2,607,014 of MU227537.1, read as the reverse complement.
AGTTTTTGGGTTGATTTATTGGAATATTTTTGAGGCCACTAATTCACCCCCCCCCCCCNAGGCCACTAATTCCCCCCCCCCCCCCCACTCTCAGTTATTTCTAACAAGATCATCAAGCTCCTTTGGAACATATGGAACACAGTGTTTGACATCAATGGAAACATGATAAAAGTTTTTTTTAATAATATACCCCTTTTTCATTGATGGAAAACAACCACCAATAATGTCAACTCCCTTCGAGTGTAAAAATCATTATCTTTCTCCCCCTTTGGCATCTAAGATAAAGGCTAGGAAAAGATCCACCCTACACAACTTTAATATTAGTTCAAAAAGCTCCCCCAGAATAAATGCACCAAATTGAATTGTTAAGCTTAAACAGAGAAATGGACAACCATCCTAAGCCCCTTTGGAGAAACTAGAAACTTTGATCATATGATAAAGCATGTCTCCAACAAAAACAATCACTGAAACAAACTAGTTTTTCAGATTTATTACTATCTTGATTTGATCTCCATTCTTCGTTAAATCTACAACTTTAGTCCTTACAGTATCAAACATAGTTATCAAAACAAGTTCAAACTCAACCTTATCTATGTGGTAGCAAATCATATTGTCCTTTATCCAATTAGTAGAAAAGTAATCCCACAAACTTATCAACTTACTAAGAGGAAAAATACTATTATTTAAATGTTTCTTATTTTATAAACCAACACATACATGAGATGTCCCATATAGTAAAGAATTATTATCCAAAAAAACACTTTTCTGGACACCAAATTACAAAACTTTCTTTCAGTGAAATATCCATACCTCATTATTCTACTGAGAAGATTCTCAGCATCTAGTCTTGAGGGGGCAAGCACATGGAAATTCCCCCTTAGACGTTGTAGTCTGAGTCATTTGAAAGATGATGAAACATCATCTAGAATGGATGCAAAAAAACCACTAGATACACCTTCTATATTCCATAACAAATATATCTTGTTTCTTTCTCTCGAGTCTTCTGCAATAGTTAAACAATCACCTTCTTCTACAAAACTGTACAATTTAGCAATATGCTCTATCCTATAGAATGTATAGAAAATTATACCATCCTTGAAAATCTTGCAATGTATCCTTCCTTGTTACATTTGTATAAAATCACACCTTCCTTGTTCATTTTCGTTGCTTCATTATTCCTGACATTGCTATTTATACTACATTCCCTTTTTTGCGTCCATATCCATTGCAACTATAGGAGTAACCATTGGAATTATAAACATTTTGATTCTCATTTATTCTATTGCAACTCATTTTTCCTCTACATTGAATTTCCTTGTGTCCTAACTTATTGCAATGATAATATCTTCCATTGAAAACTAGATTCCTTCTTAAACTACTACTTCCATTCAGTTTGTGTCATACACTTTTACAATAGAAACAAATACCATGAAAGAAAGAGTACCTAGAAGAAATAGAAGGGGACATTTTCTTCATTATCCTTTTTCTATTCTTTGTCTGAAATGGATTCTTCTTGTTCTTTTTCTACTTCTAGTTTCTTGGATTCTTCTTGTTCTGCTTTCGATGTCCTGAATTGTTCTTTTGCTTTTGATCTTCTGATTATTTATTTTTCAGTTTCCTTTGATCAATCTGTTTCTATTTTTCTGTATTATTTTTGTCTTTTTCTAACTATCTCTGATTTACCATGTTCCTTTTATCTTCCTCTTGTTCCGTGATTTTTTTTTCATGCTTATGATCAACCATATTCTTGTTTTCTTTCTCATGCTTTTGATTAGTCAAGTCTCATTTTCAATTTCAATCTTTTGATCTACTATAATCAGATCTACATCCTTTTTGTCTTCTTTCCACTTTAGTTCCACAATTTGATCTTGGTCTAACATGTCCTTATTTATTTCATCTTTCTTTTTATCTACCATAATCCATTCTCCTTATATCAGATCTTCTGATTCAACCTTTATTTCTTCACTGTCTTTTGATAGAGGATGTCTTACATACTCCTGGTCAAATTCCATTTCTACATTACCTCCCCATCTACCATTATATTGAGTTAGAAAACACAAATTTTCACACTTGTCTTCAATATAGTAGATATTACCAACAATCCTGAAACCTTCTACATCCCTTTTGCCAGTTTGTTTCTTTCTAATAGTACAATGATCACTTTTGAACATAACTTTGTAACCCTTATTACTACACATATGACTAACACTTACCAAATTATGTTTCAAACATTCAACATAGTAAACATCTTCAGTTCTATGCTTACCATTGATTTAAATAGTTCATATGCCTTTGCTTTAAGCACTTCCTTCTCCAACAAATATTATTGCTCCACCATCATAATATTCAAACTTGATAAATCTTCTTTTATCTCTTGTCATATGATTCAAGCAACTAGAATTTATAATCCATGCATCTACAACAATTGTAGCATACAAAGCAACTTGTTCCCTTCTTTGTGAGATAGCTAAAAACAAGGTTTCCTCAATAGTTTCATTAGTATCTTCTCCTTCAAAAAATTATTCTTACATGGAACACAAGATCCTTTTACCTCTACCTTTGAAATTAAACTTCTTTCTAAAATATCCTTTCTATTGATTGCTCTTTTTATCTTCACCTTCTGACTCACTATGATAATTGTTATGCTTGTAATCACTAGAAAAATGTCACATCTTTCCAAAATAAAAACATTTAAGAGGTAATTTACCTTTATATCTAACCAACACCTCTCTTGAATCTTCTTGAAATATAATCTTCTACATCCTTTGATATACTACATGACTCTGACATAGTATCTTCAACAACTCTGAAAGTAGTTTCTCTTTTTTCTCTTTCAACTTTTGTGAGCTCAAATTCCAAAAGTGACCCAATCAGCTGATCAATGATAGATTGAATCAGATCATTGATTTCTCTTATTGAACATTCCATATGTATAAACTCCTTTTCTATGGTCAATAAGATCTTCAGAATAACACCAATGTCTTCAAGATGTCCACCAAAAACTTTGATTTCATCAACCACATCAGTAACCTTATAGATGTTGCTCTCAACACTCTCATCATTTATTTTTCTCAGGAGTTTCTTGTTTTGTCTTCATATATACTTCATCTACTAATATCAACTTATCCCAGAATTATTTTTGCACTTCTTAATCCTTTCACTTTTCCAAAGGTTGTGTCACATAAGCTATTAAAAAAGACTGCCATTTCTTTCACATTTGCTTACTTTTGTTTCTCTTCTCCAATAGTCAAAGATCTTCCAAAATGAGGATAAAAACTAGATTGAATTACCTCCCAAATACCATTCTGTAATGTTTCAAAATAAGATTTCATTTTATCCTTCCAATAGGGAAAATTAGTCCCATCAAACACTGGTGCTTGAAAGTATAATTTCTACACCATCCTAGATCTTCCTCAAGTAGTCAATCTTCTTTTTGAGGAACCTTTGTTTGATACAAATTAATGAAGTCACTTTGGATGTTGAGGGGGTGGGGGGTGAATCAACATTAAAATAAAAAAATCTAATCAACTAGCTTCAGTTACCATCATAAGAAATAGTGTGTAAGAAAGAATTGAACCAGTAACACAAAAACATGAAGATTTATATGTGGAAAACCCAAACTGAGAAAAACCACAGTGAGCACTTGCCCACAAAGATTATTCACCAAAGTATACAATTTGATTACAAAATATTAAGAGGTCACTGCTCTGTAAAACCAATTTGAGGCTCACTGTCGATACTACAATGAATGTGAATAATGAAGAAGGCTTACTTCCTTATAATACAAACAAGAGCTCACTACTTCAGACTTGCATACAAAGGCTCACTGCTAAAGTAACAAGCTACAATAAAAAAAACTCAAGTACCCAAGACTCACTGTCTCAAAGTACGTATTTTCCTCCAAAAAGGATATGAAATTATTCTCCTGCAAATGCAACTGATCTGCACAATTATGTCTTCTTCAGCATCAAACTTATCACTGCCTTTTCTTCTCTGGCATCGTCATTGCACTCTACTCTGTTGATTATTAAACTGGTTCGCACACTATACTTTCTTCATACCTTACATACATTTTGCGAAGACACCGACAACCCTTATATACAAAATAGATCGTTGGAGATTACAATAAGGTCAACCAATACTAAAAAGAGAAAGGATATTGAAAATGAGTCTCATGTCAGCCAAGGAAAAAGAAGGATCATTATCAAAAGCATCCAAATGAAGGAATCAACCAAATTAGTGATGAACATTAAATACATAGGTCCCATATAACATTAACCCGTCTGGATAAGATATAAGAATTAAGTATAAGACCCAAATCTAAATCTGCTATTTTAACAATCAATTAATATAGCACCCAAATCTAAAAATGAAATCTTGATCAATCCCAGGAGAAAGATGAATGATGAACACACTACACATGTCCCAATGCCAGATCCGCAATCACCAAAATATCAACCAAAGATAAATCAAACATGTATTAGAAAATTTCCAACTGCCAACGGTAAATGAACCTCCACACACTATGGATATATATATATATGCCACATTGGAAGCCATGCCAACATGCCACATCAGAAGCCATGTCAACATGCCATGTCAGAAGTTGCCACAACAAAATTCCAGACCAAAACAACAACTAGAAAGATTGACAACTTAGGATAATGCAATCTCTGGAACACTAGGAACACATACTTTATCACCAGAGAATGCCACAACCAAGACTAAGTCTTAAATTCATCTGAATGAGTAGCGATACAACTTCAAACTTGATTTATCAAAGAGAAATAGTCCATAAAGACAAATAATTATAATTGTGAAACTATCAACTAAAATACAACACAGTTCTACAAAAGACATCCAAACCAGCTAGACATTTGGAAATAGGAATATAATATAGGAGCATTATAGAACAATATCTACTCATGATCATAGGAAATATTCCTCCCATCCACAATTCTAAAATCATACATGAAACATTCTTGTCTTCCACTATTATGAGACAATACAAGATACATACCTATCTTCCAATATTATGAGAACATACCGAATAAACACTCGTCTTCCACTATTCTGAGACCATACAAGATACATACCTATTTCCCTATACAGAAGGTCCCAATACCATAATGGCTCACTTTTGAACTTTAAAGCTTGGGTGAAGATCATCAAGGTCCTCCGAAACATATGGAACACAATATTTGACCTCAATGACAATAGGATAATAAACATTCATTTCTAACAGATTTGAATTTTTTTTTTCATTTCCCTCCTCTCAAGGTTAGTGTAGGAAGTTGTTATGTCACCTTAACTTCCACTCAATAGATAGTTTTAGGTGAAATATTTTTTATTGAAACTCTTCCATCAACAAAATATTTGTTCAAAACCTTGCATGCAAATTGAACCTAGTCTCATTTTTGAAATTATATTATATCAGTTTAATTATTCCAAGAAATATATGAACAAAATTGTGTCACTTGAAACTATATTGTTGACCCAAAGCATGACTCAGCTCTATACTTTCACCCAAATATAGAGGAGAACAACACATCATTTCCCTTTTTCCCATTCATTTTGTACTTGCTTTGGAATCTCTCATGAAATGTATTTTAATAGTCAATTTAGCATTATTTCTGTGCATGCTAATGCTAATCAACTTGTTGTGAATCAGGATTGCGCCTATAGTTGGATGTAGAATCTAGCCATCCTATTGGAACATGGAAACATTCTCCTTGGTGGATGAGAGAATGAATCTCTGGATTCTAGGCTAGTTCCTATTGAATTTGGAAATATCACCTAAAACTAAATGTGTATGGGGAAAAGAGATAGAAAGATAATTTGAATACTTAGGAAAAATCTAAAGGAGGTGATTCACCAAACAATTTGTTTGTAACTTTGAATGAATTAACATGAATCACAAAAATACCAATGGCTCTCAATGCTCAGACAACATGAAACTACAACAATGATTCTAAGGTCACAAGACCTTTGGGCAACTTGTTTGTCCTTAACTGGATGATCTGATCTTCATATTGATTCTGCCATTTCTGTTGGTTTGGCTATGCAAACTCAAACTCTTCTCTTAAAAAATTAACAATGTGCTGATTAAAATCAAAAACCTGCCAACTGTCAGCATTATTAGGTATAACAGGTCTAACAATTACTTTTACATGGTTCAACCCCTTATCATTGTTGATTTCAGTTGGAATATCGTATTGTGCACCAACTGCAGCAAGTCTATCAGCATGCTTGTTCTGATGTCTAGGTACATATTGCAAGTTAAAAGCTTCCAAACCTTCAATTAGATCCCACACAACATACTTATAACTTTTTAGCAAATCATTCTTGGTTGCATGTATATTCCTAACTTGATCCACAATCAGTTCTGAATCACCAAAGACTTGCAAACAACTAATACCTCTTTTAATGGCCCACTTTAATCCACACACCAGTGCTTCATATTCAACAACGTTATTAGTACAACTGAAAGTAAATCTGAAAGAAGAATAATACCTCTGATTTGCTGGTGAAATCAACATACAACCTCCTCCATCACCTGCTTTGCTGCGTGAATCATCAAAAAATAACTTCCAAACAACATTAGACTGTTGTTCTAAATTAAAATCTGCACTTTGTTCAACAGTTGGTAAAAAATCAGAAATTTCATGGATGACATAGTTGCCCAAACTTGGCTCCTCAACCTGTTCTTCTACAATTCCAACATTTCCAGTGGCCCACTCATCTAACAAAATATCAGGAAACTAATCTATTTGTGTTTCAGACTCACGAATAGCAGAAATGTCCTCCTGATCAAATAATACAGCTGCTGATTCATTTCTAGCACCAACAATATATTGTTCAATACACAATTTTGCAATAGGCTCTGAAGGAATAGTAACTTTAGTGCCATACCTAGTGCGGAAAAGCATGTGGGACCAGTCTACAAATAAATAGCCTCCTATTTTAGCAGTGTAATCTGTTGATAGGAAAATGGAGAAATTGGGAGGTAAATCAATGATATAAACGTCCATGGGTACTGAAAAACTAGGACATGCATGTAATGTCAAGTCTAAATTTCTTATAACTCCCACAGTTTCAACTGTTGTCCCATCTAACTGGACTACCCCCTTTTCAAGTGGTTCGTATTTAAGGCCTAGCTCATCTACAATCTTCTTTGGCATAACCAAGCTAGTGGCACCAAAATCAATCATACAATTGTGAACTAGGTGTTGTCCTATAATAACTGTAACATAAAATGGTGGAGGTTTCACCAATTTAGATGATTGCTGGGTTGTACTTGTATTTGCAGCTACTAGAACCTTAGGGCTTTGTTGAGACAAGATATCATCAGATAATGACAGTGTTTGTAATGCCTCTTGTAACATATCCTTTTGGCCTGGGAGTGCCAAAACATCCCACATGGACAAAGGAACCTGTGTCTTCTTTAAAAGATCAACAATATTAAAATTCTGAACACTAACCTTTTGCTACTATTTTAAAACAACTTGATCTTTTGCTGGTTGTGATTGTTGATCTAAATTTTTTTGAGTTTTCCCTTGCTGTTGTATTTTAACAGCAGGTTGTTGTACTTTATCAACTTATTGTTGATCAATTGCAGCATTCGTTTTTGACCTGGTTACTGCTGCTATAGGTCTCCAAACTTGATTTGGGTCAAAATTTGCTGCCAAAATAGCTTCTTCGTTATTAAAATTAACCAAGGAAACATCAGGATTACCTTGTTGTTGTGGTGGATCACAATATACCTTTGGTTGTCCTTTCAAAACATCTTGCCTTCTAGCCTCAAGTGCATGCGGACAATTAAGCCAATAGTGCGCATCATTGCATGTATTACACCATTCTAACTCTTGCGCATAGTTAATTTGAAGAACAACTACAATCTCCTGAGAAGTACTGGGAGTTGCGTAGTTATACGATTGACCAGCTCTTTGACCATAATTCCTTTGCTACCCTTGAGCTTGCATTGGCTGATTTGAGCTAGAAGCTTGATTTGTTTGTCTGTTTTGCTGATAAGAAGTTTGAGGAGGTCTATTGTATTGGCCTTGCTGCCTCTTCAAATTCGTTATCTTGTTACCATAGCTTTGCAATGTTCTCATCATGCTGTCACTTGTATCCTTCAGCGCCATTGTCCGCTCTTTTATCTCTCTAATAGGAGTTGTAGCAGCATATTCTTCTACTACAACTTGCATATTAAGTGCTGGAACTAGTGGAATAATAGCTAAAGGTGGTAAAATAGCAGGTGCCACTGGCTAAATTTCTGCACAATAAGGCATTGGAGGTAACTTGCCAGCTTGTATCATGTTGTTCTCAGCTCTCACATCAATATCATATGCATTTGGTAAAGTATGCCCTCCCATAGACTGTATCATCATTGAAATGTCATTGTTAAAAGCCTTTAGGTAAAACAAAAATGCATAGTCATTAGAAGGTTTGACAGATGCTGGAATTCTATCCCAAGTTCGCTGAAAATGAAAAATTGAAATCTGAAATATGCTCATTAACACTTCTTTTAATGGTAGTCAATTGTTCAACTAATGACAAATTATCCGATTTATCCTCAAACTTACTGATCAAAATGGTTCCTAAGTCATCCCATGTGGCAACTAAATTCATTGCTAAACTTTGAAACCTAATTAAGGCTTTACCTCTAAGAGAAGTTGCTAATAATTTAAGTGCTACATCATCATGTGTGACTTGATGTAATCCACAAAGAGTAGCAATATCTTTAATATGCTCTATTGTTGAAATATGACCCTCACCATTGAAATATGTCAAACCTTTTAGTGCTATTGGTTAAATCTCATGATGAGAAATAATTTGTAATGGGCTGCCAGCATCAAAAGCCACAAATGGCAAATTCTGAGCCATTTGTACTGGTGGAAGTTGTTGCTGAATTATAGGAGGTACAATAAACTTGTTAGATTGAGTTACCTTTCTTTGATATGTTTTCAATCCTGGGGTAGCAGTACCAATTGTGTATGCTACAACAATGAAATAATCCTTTGCTCTTTCTTCAAGAACATGTAATTCTGATCTAGAATTATCAAGCACGCTTAAATCTTCAGGAAAACTGAAATCTTCAATAATTACCTCATGGCTTTTGGTAATGACAGCTTGATCTTCAAAGATAGGATTTTTGAATAATGAAAAATTAGACTCCCTGAGAAAAGAGGATGATTCTCCCGTAGCTTGAGATGCTCTGCTTCTTCTTGCTGATCTGCTACCTCTTCTGTTGGCCTGAAGCTCTTGATAAGTGAACCCTTCGCTATTTTCTCTTGTAGGAGTCGTTCTCATTAAGATAAATCTACTACTAGATCTGTAATAAACATTCAGAACAGAGTCGCCAGGTGCTGGTAAAATACCTTCAAAAAGGCAGAAATACTGCTACTCACACCAATAACAACAATAAGAAATAATTATTTGGAAGAACTGTGAAGCAGTTCAGTCCCACCAGGCGTGCCAAAAACTATTGTCAATCAGGATTGTTCCTATAGTTGGATGCAGAATATAGCCATCCTGTTGGAACATGGAAACATTCTCCTTGGTGGATGAGCGAATGAATCTCCGGATTCTAGGCCGGTTCCTGTTGAATTTTAAAATATCACCTAAAACTAAATGTGTATGGGGAAACAAGATAGAAAGATAATATGAATACTTAGGAAAAATCTAAAGGAGGTGATTCACCAAAGAATTTGTTTGTAACTTTGAATGAATTAACATGAATCAAAAAAATACCAATGGCTCTCAATGCTTAGACAACATGAAACTACAACAATGATTCTAAGGTCACAAGACCTTTGGGCAACTTGTTTGTTCTTAACTGGATGTCTGATCTTCATACTAATTCTGCCATTTCTGCTGGTTTGGTTGTGCAAACTCAACCTCTTCTCTTAAAAAATTAACAATGTGCTGGTTAGAATAAAAAACCTGCCAACTGTCAGCATTATTAGGTACAACAGGCCTAACAATTACTTTTACATGGTTCAGCCCCTTATCATTGTTGATTTCAGTTGGAATATCGTACTGTGCACCTACTGCAACAAGTCTATCAGCATGCTTGTTTTGATTTCTAGGTACATATTGCAAGTGAAAAGCTTCCAAACCTTCAATTAGATCCCACACAACATGCTTATAACTTTTCAACAAATCATTATTGGTTGCATGTATATTCCTAACTTGATTCACAATCAGTTCTAAATCACCAAAGACTTGCAAACAACTAATACCTCTTTTAATGGCCCACTTTAATCCACACCAGTGCTTCATATTCAGTAACGTTATTAGTACAGCTGAAAGTAAATCTGAAAGAAGAATAATACCTCTGATTTGCTGATGAAATCAACATACAACCTCCTCCAGCACCTACTTTGCTACGTGAACCGTCAAAAAATAACTTCCAAACAACATTAGACTGTTGTTCTGAATTAAAATATGCACTTTGTTCAACAGTTGGTAAAAAATCAGAAATTTCATGGATGACATAGTTGCCCAAACTTGGTTCCTCAACCTGTTCTTCTACAATTCCAACATTTCCAGTGGCCCACTCATCTAACAAAATATCAGGAAACTGATCTATTTGTGTTTCAGACTCACGAATAACAGAAATGTCCTCCTGATCAAATAATACAGTTGCTAATTCATTTCCAGTACCAACAATATGTTGTTCAATACATAATTTTGTAATAGGCTCTGAAGGAATAGTAACTTTAGTGCCATACCTAGTGCGGAAAAGCATGTGGGACCAGTTTGCAGATAAATAGCCTCCTATTTTAGAAGTGAAATCTCTTAATAGGCAAATGGAGAAATTGGGAGGTAAATCAATGATATAAATGTCCATGGGTACTGAAAAACTAGGACATGCATGTAATGTCAAATCTAAATTTCTTATAACTTCCACAGTTGCAACTGTTGTCCCATCTAACTGGACTACCCCCTTTTCAAGTGGTTCGTATTTAAGGCCTAGCTGATCTACAATCTTCTTTGGCATAACCGAGCTAGTGGCACCAGAATCAATCATACAATTGTGAACTAGGTGTTGTCCTATAATAACTGTAACATAAAATGGCGGAGGTTTCACCAATTTAGATGATTGTTGGGCTGTACTTGTATTTGCAGGTACTAGAACCTTAGGACTTTGTTGAGATAAGACATCATCAGATAATGACAGTGTTTGTAATTCCTCTTGTAACATATCCTTTTGGCCTGGGAATGCCAAAACATCCCACATGGATAAAGGAACCTGTGTCTTCTTTAAATGATCAACAATATTAAAATTATGAACACTAACCTTTTGCTGTTGTTTTAAAACAACTTGATCTTTTGCTGGTTGTGATTGTTGATCTGAAATTTTTTGAGTTTGCCCTTGCTGTTGCTGTTGTATTTTAACAGCAGGTTGTTGTACTTTATCAACTTGTTCTTGATCAATTGCAGCTTTCATTTTTGACTTGGTTCGTGCTGCTACAGGTCCCCAAACTTGATTTGGGTCAAAATTTGCTGCCAAAATAGCTTCTTCATTATTAAAATTAACCAAGGAAACATCAGGATTACCTTGTTGTTGTGGTGGATCACAATGTACTTCTGGTAGTCCTTTCAAAACATCTTGCCTTCTAACCTCAAGTGCATGTAGACAATTAAGCCAATAGTGTTCATCATTGCATGTATTACACCATTCTAACTCTTGAGCATAGTTGTTTTGAGGAACAACTACAATCTCCTGAGAAGTACTAGGAGTTGCGTAGTTATACAATTGACCAGCTCTTTGACCATAATTCCTTTGCTGCCCTTGAGCTTGCCTTGACTGATTTGAGCTAGAAGCTTGATTTGTTTGTCTATTTTGCTGATAAGAAGTTTGAGGAGGTCTGTTGTATTGGCCTTGCTGCCTCTTCAAAGTCGTTATCTCGTTACCATAGCTTTGCAATGTTCTCGTCATGCTGTCACTTGTATCCTTCAGCTCCATAGTCCACTCTTTTATCTCTCTAATAGGAGTTGTAGTAGCATATTCTTATGCTACAACTTGGATATTAAGTGCTGGAACTAGTGAAATAATAGCTAAAGGTGGTAAAACAACAGGTACCATTGGCTGAATTTCTGCACAATAATGAATTGGAGGCCTTGGAGGTAACTTGCCAGCTTGTATCAAGTTGTTCTCAGCTCTCACGGCAATATCATATGCATTTGGTAAAGTATGCCCTCCCATAGACTGTATCATGACTGAAATGTCACTGTTAAAAGCCTTTAGGTAAAACAAAAATGCATAGTCATTAGAAGGTTTGACAGATGCTGGAATTCTATCCCAAGTTCACTGAAAATGAAAATTGAAATCTGAAATATGCTCATTAACACTTCTTTCAATGGTAGTCAATTGTTCAACTAATGATAAATTATCTGATTTGTCCTCAAAATTATTGATCAAAATGGTTCCTAAGTCATCCCATGTGGCAACTCAATTCATTGCTAAACTTCGAAACCAAATTAAGGCTTTACCTCTAAGAGAAGCTGCTAATAATTTAAGTGCTACATCATAATGTGTGACTTGATGTAATCCACAAAGAGTAGCAATATCTTTAATATGCTCTATTGCTGAAATGTAACCCTCACCATTGAAATACGTCAAACCTTTTAGTGCTACTGGTGGAATATCATGATGAGCAATAATTTGTAATTAGCTACCAGCATCAAAAGTCACAAATGGCAAATTCTGAGCCATCTGTACTGGTGGAACTTGTTGTTGAATTACAGGAGGTACAAGAAACTTGTTAGATTGAGTTACCTTTCTTTGATATATTTTCAATCCCGGGGGAGCAGTACCACTTATGGATGCTACAACAACAAAATGATCCTTTGCTCTTTCTTCAAGAACAGGTAATTTTGATCCAGAATTATCAAGCACGCTTAAATCTTCAGGAAAATTGAAATCTTCAATAATTACCTCATGGCTTTCGGTAATGACAGCTTGATCTTCAAAGATAGGATTTTTGAATAATGAAAAATTAGACTCCCTAAGAAAAGAGGATGATTCTTTTGCAGCTTGAGATGCTCTGCTTCTTCTTGCTGATCTGCTACCTCTTCTGTTGGGCTGAAGCTCTTGATAAGTGAACCCTTTGTTGTTTTCTCTTGTAGGAGTCCTTCTCATTAAGATAAATCTACTATTGGATTTGTAATAAAATTTCAGAACAGAGTCGCCAGGTGCTGGTAAAATACCTTCAAAAAGGCAGAAATACTGTTGCTCACACCAATAACAATAATAAGAAATAATTATTTGGAAGAACTGTGAAGCAGTTTAGTCCTACCGAGCGTGCCAAAAACTGTTGTCAATCAAGATTGCGCCTATAGTTGGATGCATAATCTAGCCATCCTGTTGGAACATAGAAACATTCTCCTTGGTGGATGAGAGAATGAATCTCCGGATTCTAGGCCGATTCCTATTGAATTTGGAAATATCACCTAAAACTAAATGTGTATGGGGAAAAGAGATAGAAAGATAATCTGAATACTTAGGAAAAATCTAAAGGAGGTGATTCACCAAACAATTTGTTTGTAAATTTGAATGAATTAACATGAATCACAACAATACCAATGGCTCTCAATGCCCAGAAAACATGAAACTACAACAATGATTCTAAGGTCACAAGACCTTTGGGCAACTTGTTTGTCCTTAACTGGATGATCTGATCTTCATACTGATTCTGCCATTTCTGCTGGTTTGGCTGTGCAAACTCAGCCTCTTCTCTTAAAAAATTAACAATGTGCTGATTAGAATAAAAAACCTGCCAACTGTTAGCATTATTAGGTACAACAGGCCTAACAATTACTTTTACATGGTTCATCCCCTTATCATTGTTGATTTTAGTTGGAATATCGTATAGTGCACCAACTGCAGCAAGCCTATCAACATGCTTGTTCTGATTTCTAGGTACAGATTGCAAGTTAAAAGCTTCCAAACCTTCAATTAGATCCCACACAACATGCTTATAACTTTTCAGCAAATCATTCTTGGTTGCATGTATATTCCTAACTTGATCCACAATCAGTTCTGAATCACCAAAGACTTGCAAACAACTAATACCTCTTTTAATGGCCCACTTTAATCCACACACCAGTGCTTCATATTCAACAACGTTATTAGTACAGCTGAAAGTAAATCTGAAAGAAGAATAATACCTCTGATTTGCTGGTGAAATCAACATACAACCTCCTCCAGCACCTACTTTGCTGCGTGAACCATCAAAAAATAACTTCCAAACAACGTTAGACTGGTGTTTTGAATTAAAATCTGCACTTTGTTCAACAGTTGGTAAAAAATCAGAAATTTCATGGATGACATAGTTGCCCAAACTTGGCTCCTCAACCTGTTCCTCTGCAATTCCAACATTTCCAGTGGCCCTCTCATCTAACAAAATATTAGGAAACTGATCTATTTGTTTCAGACTCACAAATAGCAGAAATGTCCACCTGATCAAATAATACAGCTGCTGATTCATTTCTAGCACCAACAATATGTTGTTCAATACACAATTTTGCAATAGGCTCTGAAGGAATAGTAACTTTAGTGCCATACCTAGTGCGGAAAAGCATGTGGGACCAGTCTATAGATAAATAGCCTCCTATTTTAGCAGTGAAATCTCTTGATAGAAAAATGGAGAAATTGGGAGGTAAATCAATGATATAAATGTCCATGGGTACTAAAAAACTAGGACATGCATGTAATGTCAAGTCTAAATTTCATATAACTCCTACAATTGCAACTGTTGTCCCATCTAACTGGACTACCCCCTTTTCAAGTGGTTCATATTTAAGGCCTAACTGATCTACAATCTTCTTTGGCATAACCGAGCTAGTGGCACTAGAATCAATCATACAATTGTGAACTTGGTGCTGTCCTATAATAACTGTAACATAAAATGGTGGAGGTTTCACCAATTTAGATGATTGTTGGGTTGTACTTGTATTTGCAGCTACTAGAACCTTAGGGATTTGTTGAGACAAGACATCATCAGATAATGACAGTGTTTGTAATGCCTCTTGTAACATATCCTTTTGGCTTGGGAGTGCCAAAACATCCCACATGGACAAAGGAACCTGTGTCTTCTTTAAATGATCAACAATATTAAAATTCTGAACACTAACCTTTTGCTGCTGTTTTAAAACAGCTTGATCTTTTGCTGGTTGTGATTGTTGATCTGAAAATTTTTGAGTTTGCCCTTGCTGTTGTATTTTAACAGCAGGTTGCTGCACTTTATCAACTTGATGTTGATCAATTGCAGCTTTTGTTTTTTACCTGGTTCTTGCCGCTATAGGTCTCCAAACTTGATTTGGGTCAAAATTTACTGCCAAAATAGCTTCTTCATTATTAAAATTAACCAAGGAAACATCAAGATTACCTTGTTGCTGTGGTGGATCACAATGTACCTTTGGTTGTCCTTTCAAAACATCTTGCCTTCTAGCCTCAAGTGCATGCGGACAATTAAGCCAATAGTGCCCATCATTGCATGTATTACAACATTCTAACTCTTGCGCATAGTTGTTTTGAGGAACAAGTACAATCTCCTGAGAAGTACTAGGAGTTGTGTAGTTATATGATTGACCAACTCTTTGACCATAATTCCTTTGCTACCCTTGAGCTTGCCTTGGCTGATTTGAGCTAGAAGCTTGATTTGTTTGTCTGTTTTGCTGATAAGAAGTTTGAGGAGGTCTGCTGTATTGGCCTTGCTGCCTCTTCAAATTTGTTATTTTGTTACCATAGCTTTGCAATGTTCTCATCATGTTGTCACTTGTATCCTTTAGCTCGATAGTCCACTCTTTTATCTCTCTAATAGGAGTTGTAGTAGCATATTCTTCTGCTACAACTTGCATATTAAGTGTTGGAATTGGTGGAATAACAACTAAAGGTGGTAAAACAACAGGTAGCACTGACCTTCTTTTCTTCACATGTTCTTGCACATTGCAGGCTTGTGAATGTATTGTAAGGGCACATTTTTGTAGCAGAGTTTTGACAACATTGATATATTGATACAACGGTTCCTTCTCATCTGTTCGAAGTGCAATATTGTGGATTTCCTTGCTTTTAGGTTGTGTTATCATTCTTTTAAGCTATTTCCCTTTCTACATATTCAAATATTGATACTTGTTATTACAAGTCTTTGCTTGTGAGTCCTAGTTCTTTGCTGGAAATTGGTGAAACCTAGTTTCCCTTTCAAAGCTAAGGATTCCAGATCCTTGCATATAATCATTGTTGTAGTTTCATGTTGTCTGAGCATTGAGAGCCATTGGTATTTTTGTGATTCATGTTAATTCATTCAAAGTTACAAACAAATTATTTGGTGAATCACCTCCTTTAGATTTTTCCTAAGTATTCATATTATCTTTCTATCTCTTTTCCCCATACACATTTAGTTTTAGGTGATATTTCCAAATTCAATAGGAATCGGCCTAGAATCCAGAGATTCATTCTCTCATCCACCAAGGAGAATGTTTCCATGTTCCAACAGGATGGCTAGATTCTGCATCCAGCTATAGGCGCAATCCTGATTGACAACACAACTTTTTTCACCTCATGCCACATTTCTTAATCCATAAAATATGCGTTGACCCTATTCTATAGTGTTTCTCTTCCCAAATAAAAATTAAAAAACAAATTTGAGCTTGTGCACATATGCCATATTCCTTAAAATTTAAATTACACTTTCCCACCTTTTGTGCTAAGTTTTTAGGATATTAAGTTGTTTTGATTAAGTGAAAAGCGAGTTTTGATGGGGCCCCTAAACCCAATTCAAATAGATTTAAAGGGGAATCTGAAACCCCAGTCAGACGAGATGCTGCAACATAATAAACTATTTATCAATTAACAGCCCAAAGCCAGCCAAAAGCTAGCAGACAGATAGCAGTCGAGACAAACAAGACCAACTACACAAGTTGCCTAAGCCTTACATCATAAAGCAGATCTTAGAGGCAAAGAGATCCACGAGGAAATATTCGCTCCCGTGTTCACAATAACAACAACATCCAAAGCTGAAATAAACAAATAGTCAATGAAATCCTCAACTTTCAAGTATGTTTCACTGGAATCAAAACCAATGCCTACCTTAACCTCAGTATAAGATAGCTCAAACCTTGAAAGGAGTTATCAGTAGGGATCCAAGAATCTAATCCTTCACGAACCAAAGACATAGGTACCAGGAGTGAGGAGGAAAGAAGGAGGGACTGAAATCATCAAAGTCCTCTGGCAAAATAAAGACAACACCCACAATCTTCCCCAACTCAACAAACATGAAGCCGACATCCCAAGATGAGAAGCCACCCCAATGACAAGAGCCAACCCCCTCAATAGAAGATAAGTATATTCCACCAACATCAAAACCAACATCTACCTCCACCTCAAATGGAGATAGCTCCACCACAAAAGGAGATGAAAGCAAGAGACCAAGATTATGTACTTTATCCAACCAAAGACCAAGGATCCTTGAGTGAGGGGTAAAGAAGGAAGAGCTAAAAACAACAAATGCCCCTGGTGGAAAAAAGCCAGCACCCACAATCTTTCCAAATGCAACAAAAAGGAAGCCAACGTCCCAAGAAGAGAAGCCACCCCAATAACCAAAACCAAACTCCTAAGATAGAAACACAAGCAAGTAGAGGGCCTGCAGTAGAAGAAGAAGACTAGCAAGACAAAGATCATTAACGCCCCCTATCAAAGGATTCTCATCATCAACCAAAATCTACACTTCAACCACCAAGACACCAATTGCCCACAAAGATAGGACACTCAAAGAGATGGTACAAACACACCAAGAAAACAACTCTATAGGAGGAAGGACCTTGAAAAGAGAGAGAGAGAGAGAGGAGAAAAGAAGGGCTGGAGACGTCAGAGCCCCCTCCCTTAAGAAAACCAACATCAACAATCAACCTCAAAACAACAATCAAGAATCTAGCATCACCCATAGAGAAACTACCAGTCTCAACACCAACACCTACCTCCGCCTCAATAGAAGATAGCTCCACCTCAATAGGAGTTGTTAGCAAGAGACAAAAAAGATGAGCCTTCATCAACAAAGGACCCAAGCCCCATATGAAGCAATAGTAGAAAGCCATAATCACGTCAAAGAACCCACTCTTAAAGATCATATAGCCAACCACTCCCCCACATCATGGACAACAACCTCTAGTCAGCATGAACCAAAGAAACCAACATAAGAGTGAGAGGATCCTTGGGGAGAAGGGAGGAGGAAGAGGGGCCAAAATCATCAAAGTGCCATCCCGTAAGAAAGTCATCACCCTCTAACACCACGCACCAACCAGACAAGAAACCAATAAGCCCAGAGATGGAAACTCCCCCAAAGCCACTCCAAAAAGGAACTAGAACTAGAGCTAGAGCAGAGAGACATAGCAGAGAAAACAATGAACAATGTTGAGAGGAAGAGAGAGTCAAGAACATCAAAGCACCCAACCGAAAGAAAACCAACACCCGCAAACTCCAGCAACTCTGAATATAGGAAATCCATACTGTATAACTCTCGACCAACATCACGAAGCACTTCCAAGGAGACAGATGTGAAACCAAAAGGAGTCAAAGCAAAGAAATCTCGTCACAGAGACGAGTTGTAGAGGGGGTCAAGATCATAAAAGTATACTGCCAAAAGAAAATCAACCACCCCCACCAAACTCAACTTCGTGAACAAAAAAAGCCCCACCAATTAAAAAGCCATCTGCAACACCATAGCCTTCAACAAAGAAAGAGCATCTCTCCCCACCAATGGTGACAGACTAAAAATTATTGGGAGAGACTAGAACCCAATAGACTGGTCCAAAAAGAGGAAAGAAAAATTCTAACAAATTTACAGACCATCTTCTTTCCAACAATCCAAAAAAACTTAGGCAAACCTTAAGGAAATCAACACCTCGATCAAACCCCCCTATCTCTATATATCTATCAACAACATCACTACTGATAACCAAGAACCAAACACATTTATCTCCCCACCAAAGAGCACTCCCAATGATGGGATAAAAATCCCCCAACCCAGAACTAGGGCACCAGATAGCAAGAGTCACAACAAGGCACTACCCAAACAAAGCCTTCACAGATCTAATGAAAATAATCACAACAAAAAGACTTATCGTGTCAAAAAGTACCCCAAGAGAGAAGAGAATCAGGTCCACATCACCTCCATGGGCAAGAGTCGAGCAAAAACCAAAATTCCAATCCAAATGAACTCCACTCAGACACTTCAAATATATATCCAACGCAGACCAGACAAATGACACTAGCAACCAAACACCAACGCCGAGAACCCTAGACCCCCCTCTAGTGTCCAAGACTAGACAATAGCCACACCACCAAACATAGAGGAAGGGAGAACTAGAGGTCCAAAAAAAAGCAAGAAGCTGCAAAATGAGGCCAGCTGTGCAACAACCACACCAAGCTCCATCACTGGCAACAAAGTCACCCGCAGGCCAAGCACGATCCACATAGCATCGCCCATAACAGACATCCAACGAACAATTGTCGGATACTCGTCTCTAGGAAAAGAGATCCGACACCTGCCACAAGTCGATCCCAACAAAAAAGACAAAAGAAAATATGGGCACAACCTGATCAGACACCCATCCACATAAGCCCCCATCAGTCCGACTCTCAACACTAGAGTCCAACAAAGACCCAATCACCAATAATAGAACTAGATCCACATGATCGGAGCTCTGTCGGAAGATAGGTACCAACAAAGACCACATACCGGCAAAAATCTTGGGCAAAATCCCTCCAAATAGCAAAGATTAAGGGTCCCTGTTATCATCAACATCTCCATCAGCTTCATCTTCTACAGAATCAGACCCAGAGGATCCGCCATGACTTTCAGAATCCCTAGCATTTGAAACTCGTCGTTTCCCGCTCGCCATTCTAATTCGAGACTATGGGGATCTTAAGTTGTTATACCTTGTTGGCATGTGCATTATTTGAGCTTGACTCAAGCATTTGGAATTCTATATAAAGGGGTGTCTTAAATCATTTTAAATAATGCAAAGGAAGAAATAGAGAAATCACTAAGAGTACACACACACACAATATCGTTAGAATTAATATTTAGCATCAAACATATTTGGATGATTGTTTGGTAGTCTTCAATCTTGTATCATTGAATTGATACAACAAGACATGATAATAATCAAGACAAGACACAAATTCTCCCACTTAATAACAAATTCTAGTAATGCTTATTAGATCACATTTTCTAGACATTAAATCATAAAATTAATTTTATATCACATTGTAATTAATTTTAAATCAATTGTAATCACATTGTAAAATCTAATACTTATTTTTATCATAAAAAATCCAACAATTCATTGCAAACACTCACCAACAATTAAGAGACAACATAAAGGGAAAATTATTTGTCGCTAGCAATTGCTTCTAAAGGGTATAATTCTTTTGACTCGGGAAAATTGTTTTACCTTCAACAAAGCTCTTGAGAGGTTATTTAAGGAGAAGAAAAATCCTTCTTAAGTTATTTACAATCCCAAGCTAACAAATTTAATTCAAGAGGTAGTTGATGAGTGCAAAAGAACAAAAAAAAAACAAATCCGTAACAAATTGCTTTCCAATTAATGCTTGGTTTGATGAGGAATGCAAAGTTGCTGAGATAACTATTTAAAGGGCTAGTAAAAAATATAAATTTTTATAAGTGGATTTTGAGAAACACAAAAGCCAATTTCATGAACACTAGACATTAAGAATTAACTTACCCGAAAAAAAAACCCCAAGTTATTTTGGAAAGATCTTTAGCCTAAAAAGAAGAAAATTTAAAATAATATTATGGATGCACAACTGTTTGATTATGCAAGACAACTATATGAGAAGAAATTAGAGGTTTTCTCCCTTGCTTTGGTCAACATTGCAAACAAAGCTTTTCATCATGCAAGATGTAGAAATAGGTACTATGAAGTTGGGGGTTGGAAAAGCTAAAGATTTGGTTGGTTTTCAAGTAGAGTATTTGAAGTATGGGGTTGATATTTCTCACACCTCATATACTGAAAATATTCAACATCATCATTCAGTAAGGGTTCCCTAAGGAGTGGATAGCTAGTCTAGTGATGCCTCTTTTTAAGAGTGGTGACATCAACAATCCTTCCAATTATAGAACCATTATGAGAAATTCGTTGTTTGCAAAGCTATTTGGTAGTATGATAGAAAAACAATTGAAACACATGGGTAGAATAAATATAAGTGTGCAAAAGAACAAGCAAGTTCTAGGCCTAAACACTCTATAGTTGACCATGACATCACTTTGAGGCACTTATCAAAAAGGTTTGGGAGAAAAGGGAAGAAACCTCTTGTTAAATCGATCAGATTTCCACAATCCATTGAGTTTATAGCTAGATTTCTGGTGTTGATTGTGTGTGTTTTTAAGCATCGACGTTTCGGATCACACTCCGTGATCCATCATCAGGATGAGAGAACAAT
>MU227537.1:2543627-2585492 GCA_018584345.1 Thuja plicata | reverse complement strand
AGGATGAGAGAACAATAAGGAGAAAATAATGATTGTTCTCATTATTTTCTCCTTACTGTTCTCTCATCCTGATGATGGATCACGGAGTGTGATCCGAAACGTCGATGCTTAAAAACACACACAATCAACACCAGAAATCTAGCTATAAACCTCTTGTTGTTTTGTTGATATAAAAAAGGCACTTAACACAGTTCCTAGGGCTAAATTGTGGCATAGAATGGAAGAGCTTGAGATTCCTTTGCATCTTAGGATTGTTGTCCATAGGCTTTATGAAGAGGTTAAAGTTAAAATCAGGTCTTCAACAAACATTTCAGGAAGTTTTAGGAGTAACATTGGGGTTAAGCAAGGGTGCCCCTTATTCCACACTCTTTTTAGTCTTATATATTGACAAGCTTGAGGAATTGTTATTTTTTCAAGGTGGAGAAGGGGTTCAATTGGGGGAGTTTGTGATAAGGCTTTTTCTTTATACTAATGATCGCATTTTGATTGCAAATTCGACTCATTGGTTGCAAGAGCACTTATTTGCCCTTGAACTTTTTTGTAGTGTAGTGGGGCTGCAAGTTAAAATCAACAACACTAAAGTCATTATTTTCTCTAACAAAAGAAAGCAAAGAAAGTCAACATAAGTTTCACTTTGAAGGCAACACTCTTGAAGAAGTAAAGGAGTACATATATCTTGGGTTTGACTTCAACAACAAGTTAATTTAGGAGGGCTACTAAAAAAAGAGAACTTTGGGTGGATGGAAAACACTATATGCTCTTCAAAATAGGTGTAGAGAGGCTGGACTTGAAAAACTATCTAGGCTCTTTTTGGGCTTCTAGTGCTCATAGTTGTGCTTTATGGATGTGAATGTGAGCTAGCAACACTGCTCTTTCAAAGCGGAAACAATTTGAGAGAACTCAAAAGTGCTTGATGACAAGCAAGTTTGATATTAAAAGTTCGGTTAACTATGATATCTTATTGAGTGAAGTGGGGGCAATCCCTATTAAAGCAATTGCTATGATGGGTCTCATAGGTTTTTAAAAAGAATTGAAAACACGGAAACAAGTAGTTGGCTAAAAGTTGTTTTCAATGATAGTTTGAGCAAAAGAAAGAAGACTTGATGAGACAAAACAACATATGGATGAGTATATGGAATATATATTTAAATGTTTGCCCCACATGCAACAAAGGGATAAAATCTTTTGTTTTAGATAAATTTAGCAAGCATACTTAGGGTAAAGTGCTTGGGAGAAAGAAGTACTATACTGAAGAGTTTAATCCCACTTGTGATCTTTTTCAAAAAGCGTACATAAAGGCTTGTATATCGTGGAAAGCTAAAATTCTTATTGCAACTAACTCTCATAAACTTCGATGTGAAACTAGAGAAGGGTGTGTGTTCTTTGCACTTGAATTTGAAAGACACTTCATTTTGGATTGTGATGGTTATGGTGACAATAGGAGCAATTATATTAATGTCTTCACACTACGAAGAGGCTATTCAAAAATTGGGAGTGCTCACCGTCTTGCATAGAAAAATAACATAGCTACCTGGACATTAAATTTTTTCTTCTTCTTCTATATCAGGAATCAAAATATAGACATATGAATCTCTTATTAAATATTAACTAATTAATTATTAATCTAAACTCTCGATTCTACAGTTTAATGTTGTTAATGATTCGGTTAATTGATTTATCCCGGATCAGAAGTATATAAATTTTTTATTTCCATATACACTATTCAAATAATTATTATTATTAGTTTTGGGTCAACAATCCTTGCTTCTCTAATTTTTTTTTAAATCTACGCCTGCTGTATTTGTGTTTATCGTAAAAGGTACAATACATTTTTATTTCTGAAAGCGTAAGACATTTGTTTAGGTTGCAGAGCAAAAGTGTAAGTTGCTGCGAAGTTCGGCTGATTAGTTATTGAAGCAAGCTAAACTAACATCACCCTACACTGAAATTTGAGGTAGTAGTAGAGGGAGTTGAAACTGATGGCAAAAGCCAGTGAGAAGAGGTGATCACCCATCCGATACCCACAAGGATTGCACATACTTATTTATTATGTTATGTAAAATTTGATAATTTGATGAAACAGGAAAAAAGAGATCCCGCCAGGCAGCGTGATGAAAGCTGTAATTAGACCCGGTGGTGGTTCAGCACATCCTCAGGAGGGAGACCAGGTATGCATTTCCCTTTACCACACACATCTCTCTTTTCAGTATCACCATATATTTATGCCCCGAACATTGCCAATCGTTCAATATACAATAATTTGTTTTCATCTAAACGACGATTCACCGAGTGTATGTAAAATGTTAATGCAAACATAACATATATAGTTTTTCGTAAATTCTTACAATCTACATATCAGTTGTGCATTCATCACATAGACAGGAACAACCGCATCGCACGAACTGAATATGAAACAATTATTAGCACAATAAGCAGCCCATTACATTAATTCTTACGAAGTCCTCGTCTCTAGTAAATGCTATCTTCTCATTCACCTCTTTCATCTCGTCACGTAAATATAGGATATATTGAATTTGGTGTAAACCAAATAATATTTGACATAAATAGCAATTCAAAGGGTAAACAGAGAAGTTCATTTACTGAAAGGGTGCATTGAGTGGAAAAACAACTTTAGACGATGAACACTTAATCAGCAGGGTACCCATTCTTAACTGTTTACCACATCAAATTGGCCAAAAGAACCTCTTGCACTTATAAAACATTGTAACAGCAATAATAAAAGCAGTAATGGCCCTTGAATGACCATGACGGCCCAGCAAGGCTTCTTCCGGGTTCCCATAAGAATGTGTTATTTCTTACTACTAAGCTGCAGCAACACCAACAGAACCCAACAAGGAGACTGCCCAAATGTAATAGCAGAGAAGGCATTATAAAGGCAAAGGTGCATCGAAATGCTCCCAGCATCCACAGGTTGAAACATAGCCAACAAAGGCACCTCAAAGATGGGGCATACTGAATTTTTACCCCTTAAAAATCACATCTCCTCACCTTGGAGGAGTATTCGGACACTGCCTTCAGAAGATGAGTCACCAACGACAACCGAGATCCCGAAGAACTTGGAACATGTGAAGTCAAAGAAAATTGGAGGTGATCATAGAGAGTCTCATACAAGATCATCTTGGAAGCACTATGATAAATTGCATTGTATCGCCATTTTGCTCGTGAAAGCCATTGGGTCCATTGTGCTTGCTAGTTTGACATAAAAGATTTCATTAATGTTTCTAAGCATTAATTAATAGTGTCCATTTGGCCATCAGTCTAAGGATAATAGGTTATACTCATGTTCAATTGAGTGCCTTGTAACATGAATAAATCTTTGTCACATACCACAAGGAAGGACCTTGATCACTTGTGATGAAGCCAGGCATACCACAAAGATTGAAAATTGTGTTTGAGATGTGTTATGCCATGAATACTACTATGCAAGGGTGGAGTAGGGCATGGAAGCGAGCATACTTTGCGAGACAATCAACAATCACCAAATTGACAGTCATTTCCAACCTTAAGAAGACCACATGATGAAATTCATTGAAATATCTGCGC
Organism: Thuja plicata; assembly: GCA_018584345.1. Lineage (NCBI taxonomy): Eukaryota > Viridiplantae > Streptophyta > Pinopsida > Cupressales > Cupressaceae > Thuja > Thuja plicata. The sequence continues at coordinate 2,581,928 of MU227537.1, read as the reverse complement.
AAGTTGTGTCTACACTAGGAAGCAGTTGTAGTGATCTTGACAGTTTGACAATTTCCCACTTGTAGTACCGATACATTTCATGCTTGAACTCAATTTTTTTGACATACTACTGAAGTTTTCCCTAGAAGAAATTTTGCTTGATGCACTCCTATGTCTTCAATAATTTTGAGTGCTTTGCTATGTAGTACAAATGAAGTTCCATGAGTAATTGATGATTAAGTTGGGTGTTATCACATAGATAAATGCAGCCATGGTATTTCATCCCTTGTCTCATCGGCGTAAATGCTGACACTAATGGAGGATGTTGCTTTAACTATTGAACGATATTTTGAATTTTGGTGTCAACTTCCAATTCTAGAGGAATTGCTTCCATTGAGTGGGTACTAGAACTGAGAGAGTATAATGAATCGTCGTTTTTATATTTATGGGAAAGTGCATTGGCCACCACACTTTCATTCCCTTTAAAAATGATCTCATAATCAAAACGTAGTATCTTAGTCACCCACTTCTATTTTTCAGAGGACACCCTTTGCCACTTGAACAACAACTTAAGTCTGTTAGATCAATTTTTATTTGGAATTTGAGCCCTAATAGGTAAAGACACCATTATTGAACTACATTTATAGAACAACTAACATCTCTTTTTCATAAGTTGATGTAGCTAAATCTTGTCCTATCAATTGCTTGCTAGTGAAGCAAGTGGCCAACCCTCTTGCATCAAGGTGACATCTCTACTATCCTAGAGGAATCACAATCTAGGAAAATGTTGTTTCGAAAATTAAGCATTGCCAAAGTTAGGATGGAGCACATAACAATTCTGAGGGCATGGAAGACCTTTTGCTTCCTCATTCAACACAAAAGAATTATTTTTGAGCAATGTTATGAGAGGACTTGGAAGTTTACCATAACTCTTGACAGAATTTCTTTAGTACTTGGTCAAGCCAAAGAAACCTCTCAAACTCTTGATTGATTTTGATTTGGGCCAATGGTTCAGTGCCATAATCGATTTTGGATCCACTTGCACTCCCTCCTACGAAACAATGTGGCAATCAATAGTCCACCTCATGCACATTGAAGACACACAAGTGCTAGGCTAAAAGTGAATTATCCTCTAAAACCTAGAGGGCAATCTTTGCATGTTGGATATGAACATTTCAATTGGGACTGCAAATGAGAATATCATAAAAGACTGTTGGGATGAATTTGTGAAGGTAGCCTTTGAACACCTGACTCATTAGACTCTAAAGGTGGAGAGAGCATTAGTCAGGCCAAAGGGCATCACCAAAAAAACTCATAGCGACTTTCGTAAGTTTGGAAAGTTGTTTTGGGAATATTTTCTACCTTGGTTTTTAATTTGGTGATTGATCTAAGATTTAGCTTTATAAAAGAATTAGCTGTCATGTTGCCGCGACGGTAGATCAACAAGATATTTGATATGATAAAAAATTGTCTTCACAATTTGGCTGCAAGTATCACAGCGTTGCCCGTGGTTGATATAGACCGTATTGCATGCAATAATAAAGCAGCGATTTGTTTGAAGGTGGAACCCTTTGGAGTGGTGATCTCATTAAGGTTGTTAAAAGCGATCCCGTCTAGACAATAATCGCTGTTTACAAATAGCAAACTGTTTGGAAGTGATTAGTACAAAGGAGCGATTAGTTAAGGAATAAAAATATGAAAAGACACCATTCTCCAAGGAAGCCATAACTGTAGGAAAAGACATGGTCCTCCCGTTCCAAGAAGGGAGATATCTATACATCTGAATTGACTCCAAGGCATCATCAGCAGCAGCAGAAAATATATACTCAGCAATAGCATCGATCAAATGGCAGAAGAAAACAAAGGTCTGAGAGAAGTAACTAAACAAACTTTTGGTACAACTTATAACTGTGATATTGCATTCAGCAGTATATTATCCAACAAGAACTCAATACATCTCTGACCCTGTCATCAAATCCATACTCATTGATATATCTATATGTTAACATCCTTGTTCATCATGATTATTAGATAAACATATGTTGTTTATACATATAATGTAAATGAATAATGCTTAAGTCTATATAAGATATGTTGATTGTCGTATATCAATGCTGATAACTATATTACCTATGATGACAAATATGTGAGAAATGTCTGATTGTCTGAAACCCATCTTCGAAGGAAGGGCTTGAGGTGTAAGCAAAAGGAGTTGAGAGGGCTAAGTAAGTAGGCCGTCCTAGAGTTGACCATAATGGCTCCTAGGACCAGAGGGGCCTTACATAGAAGAGCCAAGGAACTCGCTTATGAACTCCGCTCAATTTTGCAAGATGGTATGTATTTTTCGGAGATGAGGCAGGGGGGAAGCAAGTACAAGACGCTAAGTGAGAAGGTTGTGGTAGCCATCCCTCTTGGACTTGGTGTAGAAATGGCTTTGGGCGTACCCATCGCGTCTCTTCCTCCAAGCCCTAATATGTTTGTGTAGCATTATTTATCGTCTATGAATATGATTTGCTTTGCCTAATCCTAATTGGATATATATGTATGTGTATATTTGTATATATTGCTTATGATTACAGGGTTTAAGCCTTTTGGGCACATTATTACAAAGGTATTTAATTGGTAAGATGTAACCCTAACCCTAATTTGTTGCAATTGTGATTTTAGGGCAAATTAGGAAGGGGACATTACAATTGGTATCAGAGCATCTTTCTTGCCATCTTGTGAAAGTTGATGCAAACTAGCCAAGGGACTCAAAGGGCTTTGGAAAGAGAAAGAAGAGAGCTTGCATTTACCAACCATTCTACACAAAACAACACCATGAGCAAAAAATGAGCATTAGTTGAGGGCCTTCATTGAACAAACCGCTCAAACCACTCAAGCTCTCATGGAACAGACTGAGAGGAATGAAAAACCCACCCAATTCCTCTTTCAAGGCATTCAAAATATAAGTAGAAATAGAAGGGATACGAATTCCAACCATCTGAGAATAATAATAATAACTTCCCAAGGGTGTCCAACCCTAGGCCAAGAACACCTCCCTTCCTAACTAGGGAGGAACAAATGGAAGAAGAAGCAATCATTCCGCCCATGGATAATGTTGAGATTGTAGAAACATACTCTAAAATCAACCCCAAATTTAGGAGAAATGTCTCTTTTAGGGATTACTGTGATACCAAAATGAAAACTGCCCCTAATAAGAAAAGAAAGGGAAAACTTGAAAAGGACCTAAAGTAAAGGGTTACGCAAGATAAACCTTCCTAGCTTTGATGGCTTAGGAAATTTCATGGCACGTTCATGGGTCCAAAAGTTGGACAGTCATCATTATATATAAATAAAGAGAGTAGATCTGCTCAAGGAACTCACCGAAAACATAATGTGATAAGTACTTGAGCAGAATTACAATTGCATATTCTTAATCATTTTCATCCTCTACTTGAGTGATTTATTTCAGATCACTTAGAAGCGAAATTCAAAGTTCGAATTGGAAGAAGAAGAGCAGATCCATAGAGTGAACTAGAGCAGATACCGAAGTGCAAACTATACCAATCTAGAGCAGACCTTGATAGTGAATTAAAGAGCAGATTGGAGGCTACTAAGAGCAGAAAAACTAGGGCAGAATTAGAGCACCCTAAAAGGGCGAATTAAGGTAGATCAAGAAGGGCGAACTAGGGCAAATTGGAGCAGCCCTAGAAGAGCAAATTGAAGACCTTCAAGAGCTGATTCATAACAGTCATTGAGGGCAACATTGAAGGTCTAATTTGAAGAATACAAAGAGCAGATTTGAAGCCAACAAAAGAATAAATTCAGACCTTCAAATCCGGGTATTATCTTTCCTTGAGAATATTTATTATATCTTGTGTCTTAGTATTTGAAAGACCTCTATAGATTGTATATTCCTTGCTATATTCTGAAAACATTAACATGGTGAACCACTATAAAACTGGTGTTTAGTGTTTTGCGTTGAATCTCTATTTTCTGTATCAATTTTGTTTTCTAAACTGCTCTTTTATGTTTTAACAATTGGTATCAGAGCTGTGGTGGTGTTTGATTAGGTGGCAAGAGAGATTCAAGATTGAGTGGGATCAATGTTGGTAGAAGGAAAGATCAAAACCTTTGATGGCCATAACTATCAGTTATGGAAGATGCAAATGGAGGGCTATTTGTATGTAGAAGATTTGTGGCAATCACTACATGGCAGAGCGAAGAATTCAGCAGCGATGTTGGATGAAGATTGGGATGTCTTGGACCGAAAAGCCTTGGGAGTGATTCGGTTGCACTTATCTCCAACCTTAGCCTTCGATATATCCAACACAACAACTACTGCTAATTTGATGGGCACATTAAATAAGTTGTATGAAAATTCTTCAGCCTCCAACAAGCATCGTGTACATTGGTGGGATGAAGAAACTAAGAATACTTGTGTTTGACAAGACTGATGGAGAGGTGACAAAGAAACTTCACCATTGCAAAATGAAGAAAAAGTGGAGGTTTTGGTTGTTGAGGAGGTCATTCCTGAAGTTTCTGCTATTCAGGATGATTCAGAGGTAGATTGGATGAAGCCGAGCACGAAGCTCGACTATGTCTTGAGAAGGCCTGTTAAGAGAGTAAAATCTGCATTGGAGGGACAACAGAAAAAGCTGTTCAACGCTGCCATGGGTATGACTAATCTCAATGTGAGTGTTGTCTTGCCTTAGAAATCTATTTCCAAGGGTGTCGTGGCTTGCAAAGTGGAGCAGCATGTGGGTAGTAGGTGTACTTTCTCATCCTTGTATTGTGTGTTTCATCACTCACTGCGAATGGAATTCCATAGTGGAGAGAATCACCATGAGCGTGCCCATGCTCTTTTGGCCTTACTTTACAGATCAATTTTTTAATTGTGTTTATATGGTAGAGGTGTGGAAGATTGGTGATGGGATAACAGAAAGGAAGCAAATTGGGATGGGGGTGAAGAGAGTGTTTGAGGATGATGAGTATGTTGGAAATGAAGAGGCTATTAGAGAAGATTACAATGTGAAGCCAGGTGAATTCAAGAAGCTGTTCAAGAATGATAAGGGATTTGTTGATGCTACTGAGAAAGGTGGGCCGAGAGATAGGCCTGTGAAGTTTGAAGTTGGAGTGTTCTCTATTTCCAGCGACTTTCATTTGGGGGAAGATAATTTTGACAAGAGAATTACTGACTCTGACTTGACATGGAGACGACTTATCAAAAGTGTTCTCGAGCAGGATTTAGAGAGGCTTAAGTTGCAAAGCTTCTCTAGTTTGATTAAACTATAAGATTGCGAGTAGAATGCAGAGGCTATCTTTGTTCGTAATGGTATGCGTTGGACTTCAAGGGGGAGATTTGTTAAGAATGTGAAGTCCAACAGTTGTGACCTTTGGATTCTTCTATCTGTTCATTTCATGTCTGTCTCTTCATATTCGAAGAACTTTATATTTGTATAAATATGAGAGTGCAGATAGGATGTAAGAGATTGAACAAGTGAATAAAGTTATTGCCTTGCTTGTAGAGTGGACGTAGCCATTTATGGTGAACCACTATAAAACTGGTGTTTAGTGTTTGTGTCAAATCTCTATTTTCTGTATCAATTTTGTTTTCTAAATTGCTCTTTTATGTTTTAATACTTATAACCTTCATTTGCATTGAATATAAAATAATTAAATCATTCCTTTATAATTTCTGGCATGAAAATTTCAAAGAATATTTTCCCGTATTTCTTATGTGCCAAGATCAATCAAAATAGGGAAGCACTCTGTTTGACATAAATGACAAAAATAGTCTAACAGACGCATCATCAGTAATTAGCTTAATAAAAGGGATGTTAAAAGGAACTGTTCCTGTTCCTCCCTTGGTGTATTGGAGATCAAACCCAACCTTTGATTTTGTGTCCGCAAAGCAATTCACTAACCTTAGATATGTGGCAAAGTTATGTTTTCTATGAACTTACTAGATTTATTACTTACTGCTTTAGTGGTAGCACTTTCTAATGAAGATAGATTAGATCTGATATTTATTGAGAGCTTATGATAAATGAATCGGCTTCTATGTGTAATGATGTCATAACATTGTGAAAAACCTGAAGTAAAGCTGGTGCCTCAATGATGTTGTCTGATGCAGCTCCCAAATTAGCCATGTAGACTACAATGGGAGACGATGCTATAGGCTGATTACTTATAAAATTGGTTTTATCAGTCTTTCTTATACTTGATCTTCCGAATAGTTCTCTCTTATTTTATATGTGTGCTGCACAACTGATATTAAATAGCGAGGAGAAATAAATTACAAATTTTTCTATTCTAGCTTCAAATCTTGTTTTTTGTTTGTACTGCAGATTCTATTCCACTGCACAACACGAACTGAAAATGGTGTGGTTGTTGATTCCACAAGGTCAGAGTGTGGTGGTAAGTGCTTTAGTCATTAGCTTGTCTATATTATGTTTATCCGTATGTTTTTCTTTCCTCAGCCTAATAATGATGGAATGTTTATGCTAAAGTCAGATTATTTTTTTGTGAATGTTTATGATATTTGTTCTGAATTTCATCTTATAATCATAATAAATGACTACAACAAATGGTCATTATGCAGAAACATACATCACGAACAGGCTAAATAAGCCTTTTTGCTCTGCCAGTTGAGATTATATTGATAAGTACCACATTGTCTAAAATTGTTGTAGTGATCTCAGAAATCTTGAGGTTTATAGGATGTACTTCGCTATAGAGACAGATGTCTTGTGATTGTTATTGTGCTGAAACTCTTACAGATTAGGTTGCTTTTGTTGTAGTGGGCAGTGCAGAGGGTCTAATTTTCAAAATATATTGAATTCCTTGGACTTGTGGGAGTCTTAGATGTAAAGAGTATAGTATATGCATAAATAAGCAGTCTTGGGTTGAATGGGGCCTTTTGGCCTTTGGGCTAGATTCCAATGCATTTAATTAAGACAACAGGGCCAGCTTATACAATGTAGTGAGATTTGGAACTTGTAAGAATGCTCATGGTCTAAATTAAAGGAGAGACTCGAATAAGTGTGACTAATGGCTTGCAGGAAAACTATAGAAATCAACTTTAAATGTGTGGGTTATTAAAGGCCAGACTCTGCCTCAAAGTATAAATATTTTCCATTTGCTATCCCATGTCTTTCATTTGCATTTCCAAATTATTATGTATTCACCACATAAGTTGCTATCCCCATAATTACTGTAACAAAACTTTTTCACATAACTTTAATTATCAATAAATCCTATGCTATGATCTTGGTTTTCATACAGTGTAACATGGGGACGCGTCCCTCCCCCCTAAACCCCCAAGTTTCCGGTACGGGGACATCTCGGGGACTTGGGGATGAGGACTTGGTGTCCCCCCACTGCCTTTCAACCATCGCCGAAACGCAGGGACGACCAAGTGTCTCGGGGACGCCCAAGAGTCCCCTAAGCGTCTCGGGGACGCCCAGGAGTCCCCTGAGCATTTCGGGGACTTATAGAAGTCTCCTGTACCAAGACATTTAAATAGTGTTTTTTTTTCAATTCTTTTTTTAAAAATATTTGCAAGCAAATCAGATATATACATATATTTTTGGCTGATTGAAAGGACATTTTCAGATCATTTGCAAACATAATATGGGCAGTTTATGAGGGATTGTAGCTGCTATTGCATACATTATTGTTAGTTATGCTGACTACCTTAAATACAAATCAGAATTGGGATTTCTATGTTTGCAATTCATTGGTGCTACTGTCATATTTTAATATAATATAAATCTCCCATTCGTCGATTTGACAATTTTATTTAGTATTCTAATTTCTAATAATAATTAGTAATTTGATATTCAATGTATAAAATTTCAAGGTTCAAGTATAATGTAGTCTATATTTAGTATTTGGCATTTGCAATTTTGCTATTTTACTTCTTATATTGTTATACATCTTTCCATAACTAGCATTTCAAGTACTATATCTATAGTATATAGTATATACAACATCACCCCCCGCTGTTGTCCCCCTGCCATCCCCAAATTGAAGCCCTTCCCCCCGTCCCGGAAACTCGTCTCGCTGTTCCCTCGTCCCCTAGGATCTAAGTTACACTATTCTCATAATATAGATAGGATCTACTTTTAGAAACCCACTCATGTGATTGTTACCAATTTTTGCATCATGCTAAAATTGGCAAAGTTTAGACAACATTGGTGAAAGGTACTTTTTGGTACATTTTATTTTTGGAGGATTCATGATTAATTACTTTATGCTGAAAGGGAGAATACAGAAGAAGAGAACATTTCTTTAAATGTGCAAATGCATTTTTCAAGTAAAATATAAATGTATTTGCAATCAAGAGTTCTTTATCCGTTTGCAAAAGAATATGTAGAATGGGTCCCACACAAGCCATGGGAAAGCTCTTAAAAACAATGCAGGAAACAAGAAAGAGCATGCGTATGTATAGAAGTCAAGAAAGAGATAAGGTTTATTCCATCATTGCCTGGTTGGAATGATGGACGAGGTTGTTGAGTGTCCTTGGTTGGTTGGTTGAAGAGGGCCCACATCCTAGAAGTGCCTGCAAAATAGGGAAGAAAGGGTGTTAGTCTAAAATAGACTAAGCAATGATGAATTAACACCTATCTCTAAGCATGACAGCAATACAGATACATATTCAGAAAAGAACACATGTTTTTTATTAATAGTTCGTTCAAATGTGCAGGAACAGGTGTGAAGATTTGAGGTTGTGAAGGATCATGCATAAATTACAGGCATGAAGCCTTTCAACTGAATCATGTAGAGGCAAAGATTTTGGGAAGACCGTTGAGGGGGCATACATAAGTTACAGGTATGGGACCTTCCAGTTGAACCAAAGTAGCTGATGGAAGACACTGAGCAGATCATAGAAGGGACATGCATAAGGTACAAGCATGAAACCTTCTGGTCAAATCAGGAAGGGGCAAAGATCCGAAGGTTTGAGGAGATTATCAAAGGGACATACATAAATTACAGGTCTAAAACCTTTCAATTGAATCATGGAGGTGCAGAAGACTGGCTGTTGAAGGGACATGACCTTTTGTCATCAAACCTTTCAGCCTGATAAATCAATCATTCAATGCTAATGAAGGTTTTCAATTCATTTCAAAATTTTTAGAGCTGCTACAAGAGGTTTAAATTGCTACAAGATTGCTAAAGGAGGTAATTATCTTACTCTGCTACAAGAAGTTGTTTTACAAAGCAGTGGTTGTCATATATAGATCAGATTTGTATTCAGGAATGACAAAGCATCATAGTGGTTTCCAATAACAAGTGTTGTCATAGATGTTTAAGTAAAAAATAAGCAAGCTCCAGTTTAGAAAATAAAAAGAACTGAAGTCATTCAGATAATGTGTAACATAAAGAGATATATCCAAAAAGCATCAACTAAAGAGTTACAGAAATGGACAAGGGTAAAGCTACAGGAGCAACTCCAGATTATCTAAGAATAATCATGTTGAAACAAAGATAGATAAGTTTTGGCCCAGCCATATGATTGAAGAGAAATACAAAATTCTTGAATAAAAGATCACATTAAAAGCATTAAGGAGGGCTTCCATAACAAGATCATCAAACACATGAGGGAGTGCTATTCCATGTAGCAACCATGATGAAGAGTAAAAGAGAGAGCATGAATCTATGAAAATCTCATAACTTTCAAATAAAATACATTTTCTGTCTTAATTATAAATATAATGACAAGGACTATGACACATTGTTATTAGTGTTGTGGTGCACTCATAGTTGCAAAACCAAGTATCTTTTGAAAGGATACAATACAAAAGTGTCAGAGGTGACAGTCATGGTATGAATAGTTCAAAGCAGCTGATAAAACAGAAGACAAACACATCAAAGGGAGATAAACATGTAGTCAAATAAAATGGAGCAGCCAGTCAAGGATGTATTAAAGCTGCCAAGTACAAAGATCAGTCTAAATAACAATAACATGAGATAGCAAATGTCATGACAAAGTTGAATAAGCAGTGAAAGACTATGTGCATTCACAACTATTTTAATTAGCAGAGACTTTGATTTGAATATCATGGCTGCGATGATTTTGAATACTAAAAGTTTTATCATGTACCAGACCAAGTGGAAATCAAAGCATTCAAATATTGTGACAAAAGTTATGGCTGTTATAAGTGTAATAGCAGTGCTAAATAGTGATAACATTCAACCATCTTATTGCTCTAAAACAGAATTATCAATTGTCAATTGCATTTGGTGTATCTTTTTCAATGAATGCAGCAACAGATACAGAAAATAAAAGAAGCATGATATCATATCAAGTGATCATATACAACAATAGAGCAAGCTGCCTTAACGAAGGGTCAAGATTACTGTGAAAATAGCCATTCATTAATACTTTCCACTTTTGAAAGTGTTGACTGGTTAAGTAAAGCTACAAGCATGTCATAAAGATGTTGAAGATATTCATGAAAGTACTGTCTACGTATGCATAAGGAGCAATCAACAAAGAGAAGGATGGGGACAAGAGTCAGCAAGCAACAAGTAGAATGACAGGATATCAACTTATCATCAAAATGCAATGAAAAAAGAATGCGTGAAGCAACACCAAAGTCAAAGATATAAGCGATAAGCCTCAAATAATCACAATATTGTTCACGTGTTAAGGGAAAGGAGTGTGGTATTTTTAGTCTTTTCAAGTGCAATATGTCAGTTATAAGTTACGGTGGACCATCTTCAGATTTAATTCAACAGGGACCTTCAGATTTCCTTGAGGAAGTAGTTTTAAAGGAAAATCATTTGTCTCAACCCCAAGGGTTTCGCTGAAAAATTCATGGTTTAAATGTATTGTTTGAAAATCTAGAGAAAAATCACGTCCATGATCATGAAGGGAAAATAACTATATGAAGCTGCTGTCTTTTATTTAGTGCAGAGTTCTTTCAATTAAAAAGCATTTGGTAATCACCATAAACAGTACACGACCGTGAAGTTATATCCAGCAGAAAAGAATGTGTTTCCAACAACAGATGTAAGGAAGAGCTTGAAATCCGTCATACCTTTAGAAGTCATATCTTATAGCAAGATGGTGGCTAGAGCTATTCAACACAACAACAAGTAAATAAAGTCTTCAAAACCCTTATGAAAACAACAACAAAGGGGCTGAACGTGTATGCTGAGAAAGAGTAGTGGCTTCAAGAACATTTTCATTCCCACTGTCAATAAGGCGAGTGACTTCAACAAAAGTTGCGTGTAAAGCAATTCCTTATGGCGGCTAGCGTTTTTTCAGACTCAATCTTCATGGCGGTTGGAAGGGGAAGCGACCGCAACAACAAATAAGACAAGCTTGCTGCGTCCATAGTCCAGAGAAGTATAAGCAGCAACAAGACATTAACAATTTCGTTTCAAACCCTTAAGGAGCTGGCCACGAGTTGCAAGGAAAAAGAGTATATTTTCCAGCATGAACGCAGAGCATAAGCAACTAATGTCAGAATCTCATCCATGGCGGCACCATTCTCAGTTTTCCAAAACAGGATCAAACCCTAGTAGTGGCAGCGTTGAACAACACAACGGCAGAGCATGAGGAGAAAAATAAAACAAATGAAGTACTTAGGGTTTTCTTTCCCTATATTAGCTGTGGTTTTTGCTGTAGCTTTTAGCTCTGGTTTGGTTTCCCCACGGCTTTGCTTTCAAAAGAATTTAATTTAATTAAATTCAATACTTTGATTAAGTTTGGATTTATAGATTAATGAATATTATTCTGTTTTAATAATATTCATTAAGTTATAAGCCCAAATTTAATCAAAGTATGGTTCTTAATTAAACTAAAATTTTTATTAAAATTTATACTTAGTTTTAAAATAATATTTATTTAATTTAAAACTTGTATTTTGATGAATATTTTTAAATAAAATATTCATTAAGTTACGAATTTTGAATTTATAAGTATTATTTTAAGATAAAGTATAAATCTTATTCTTTTATAGGTTTTAAATTTATTTACTTATTATTAATAATCATATATTAATATATTTAATTTAAAGAAAATAGTGTAATCTATTTACTTTTAAAAATTAAGTATATTAAGATACTTTTTGCATTAATAAGTAAATAAATTGGGGGTCTTTATCTGTCTATTTATTAAATATTATTAAACTATATTTTAATGTATCTAGTTTTTGAACAAATAAGTTTAAGCTATTTGTTTCAAAAATTAAATATATTAAAATATAATCGATTAATAGTTAATAAATAAATAAATAAGTCTAGGGGAGTTTTTCTTTGCACATCTTCATTGTGGATAATAATAATAAATTGTCATTGTTATAAGGCAATATTATTAATTATTCTAAGGTGCAAGTAGAAGGCTGTTTTTCTAAGAGTTTGCCTTAGTTGTGTCGCACCTTTCTAGGGGTTGACCATTAGTTGACTGCTTGTCTCATGCTTAGTCAAAGAGGAGTTTTGTTCAGACTCACTTTTGGAGCAACTAGGGCCTGTTTACAGCACTTTGGGGCTCTTTTGGAGTTATATTGGAGTTGCTTATCGGGTAGCATCAGTTGGGGAGCCTTTTGGAGTAGTTTGGTCACAGTTTCTAGCAGTGATATCCCTGTTTTTGTTGGATTTGTTCTCACATCCGACCCCACAGTTTCTCCATGATTTTAGAAGATTTGGAGCAGTCTTGGGGCAGTTTTGAGTAGCACTTCAGTTTCTTGCAGTTTAGCTCCTAATTTTATGGGGTTTTCTCATGCATCCGACCATTTTCAGATCTATGGCCTATGTATTGTATTTTGGACCTCATTTTGGAGGGTCTTCTTTTTGGCTCACATGTTTTGCACATTGCATACTTGTGGGTAAATTGTAAGAACACTTTGTAGCAAAGATTTTTTCAGCATTGTTTATACAGATACAACAGTTCCTTCTCATTGATGCAGGTGCAATATTGTGGGTTCTTTGTTTCTATGTTGTGTTTATCCTTCATTCAAACTGCATTCCTTATTGCATGTTCGAATCTAGATACTTGTGATTACAGGTCTTTGTTTGTGTCCTCATTCTTTTGAAGAAAATTGGTAAAGCCTAGGTTTTCCTTTCAAAACAAAAGATTTCAGGTACTTGCATAGAAACACTTTTTTGTAATTGCATGTTTGTCTGAGTATTGAGAATCATTAGTATCTTCAATAATTCATGTTGATCTAATTGAAGTTGCATACAAATCATTTGGTGTATCACCTCATCTAGTCATTAGGTATTCATATTATCCTTCTACCCTTTCCCACATACACATTTAGTTTTAGGTGAACACTATCTAGGAACCGCCCTATCTTTCAGAGATTCTTCTCTCGTTTTAGGTCAACCACCACCCGAGAGAGTTTCCATGTTTCAACAGGATGGCTAGATTTCACTTCAAGCTAAAGGCGCAATCCTAATTGACAACAGTTTTTGGCACGCCCGGTGGGACACATCTTGTTCCACAAGCCGGTTCAATACATTATTATTATTGCTATTTTGGTGTGAACAACGGTATTTCAACCTTTGGAGGCAGGATCCAAACACACACCTGGCGACTCTGTAGAAAAGATCTGCTGGTTTTGAAGAGATCAAGTGCTGGTATTTTTCAAATTATTTTTATATTAAAATTTCTAGCTTATTACATGAATAAAAATGTCAAATTATTGTGGGCAGCAAGAATACCCACCACCGTATTATGAAAGAAATGTCCATGAAGTTTCTAATCAGCCATATCATTTTGAGGGTGCTATCAATTTTGTTCAGACTGATTTTGCAACAACAAATTATCAGCATGTTCCACCTGTTTGTGAGCCTCTCATTCCTTTGTACATCTTGTATAAAATGGATTTTAATGGAAGTAGGGATTAGGTAATGCTTCTCGGTCAAAGGCTTGTTGCCCTTGATGTGGGTTTGAAAGGACATCCATCTCCACCGTCACATAAGGATGAGTTCGGATATCGTGAGTTACAACTCCTTTTGGGGGGTTGGGCTCGCCAGATGCAAGAAAATAAAGAGCAACAAGGATTTGATATGCAGATAGAGAATTCAGCCTACCGAATTTTTCAAATGTGCATGTTGATATGGAATTTGCAACACTCTGAGGATACAACAACAATAAAGCAGCATATACGGACTCAAGCAAAAGAGCAGTTTGATGCCAAACAAAGACAAAATGATCAAGCTCTTGCAGGAGAAGAGAAGCAGAAGGAGGCACAGAAGCAACAGTATGAGGAGTATTTTAAAAAAGAGATAGCAGCACTAGAAGAGTTTCACAAGGAGCTGAAAACACAAAAGAAGATTCATGACAAAGAGCTAGAAGAACATAGAGAATTAATAAGGGTCATGTTTCCTACAGGTGTAAGATGTGAGGAAAATTTCCAAAGAAAATTAACAGCTCATGAGGAATTTCATGACAAAGAGCTACGTGAGCACAAAGAGAAAATAAGGCTACTGATTAATACAACAATTAAGTATAGAGAGGCCAGTAAAATTCACTATGAAGAGGCTCAAAAGCATAAAACAAATGTTGTGAGAGGTCGTATCTGAGCTTCATACCTTTGTTGATCAGAGCAATGAAATGGTGGTAGACGTGTTTGATGAGATGCCTAAGTTTGTTGAGGAGGACAACATACTGGAACAAACACCATTCTCAAATTCTGGCCAAGTGGATGAAGAATTAAAGCTTGTCCTCATGCAAGAGCATGAAAAAGATGTTGAAAATCAGAGGGTAGAAACAATAGTCCCAGGACAACAAGAGGATGCTCAATATCCTGAAGTTCTACTAATTCAAGAAAAATGTCTTAAGGTAGAAACCAGTCTCTTAATGCAAAAGAACAAAGAAGACATGGAAGAAGACACTTTTTGGAATGAAAGGGAACTTTTTTGCTCAAACTTTGATGAAAAATCAATTTCTGTTCAGTCAGAAATACAACAGAAAGTGGATGAGCAAACTGAACCAGAGATGTCTCCATTTAGGCTACATGAACTAGAAGCTTCTGATCAGCAAAGTAATCACTCAGAAATCGAATTACTTTGTACAAGAGATATATTTGAGATAACTGGTCCTATACAACATAATGCTGTCACAAAAGTATTTCATCAGCTTGAAATCAACAGAGAAGGTCTTGATTTTGCACTTGAGAATGTAAGATCAGAAGAAGGAAACCAAAAGCAGCATGTTGATCATTTTCACCAATCCAACATCTACGCTCTTACAAGGCGCTGCCCAATTAGGCATATTTTCTGAATGGGGCCTGTTCCTGAGATTCTAGTTATAGAGCCGTAGATCCAGTATATTTATATACCTCAAATCTGCATTGATTTTGATCAAATCCAAGAGGTATGTGATTTGGTCTATCATTTTCAAAATATGCTATAGGAGTTTTTGGTGTTTTCAGTAAAATTGCATATCTTTTCAGTTGTACATATGTATGCATCTCATCTGTTGTTCGGGAGAAAAGGAAGCTATTTCAATCAGTCTATTAATGGATGTAGAGGCTTGGATGATTGATTAGCTTAGAGTAGATTAGAAATTTTCAGTTCCAGTTTGCTTTCTCCCAGTGCTGGGCACTCTAGTTTCAGTTTTCAGTTAGTGGTTTGCAGTTAGTTGTTATTTGTTTTTTTGGGGCAGCAAAGAAGGAAATTGCTGTAGCACATCATAATGACATGAATGATCACCTATCATATAGAGCATGAGTTGCAACTCACTGCTCTACATCATAAATGGTCATCCATCTCACCATCATAAGCTACAAAAATTTGCTTATTTCCAGCTCCTATTAGAATTAGAGTTTGATCAGACTAAAGGACATCATTGCTGAGATACAAGAGGACAATATGAACAAGCGTTCATCAAACAGAGCATGGAATTACTCCGCTGCCCTATCTCATGATTACCGGTTCATACAACTCTCTTGGAGTGCAGAAATGGTATTTTTCAATCTGGTTGTTCGCTGTTTCATTTTCCTCCAAGTGCTTTTAGCACATGTTTCAGTTTAGTTTCAGTTTTCAGCTTGGTTTAGTTTTGCTAAGTTGAAGACTCTGTGCCCAATGGATATGCAAAAGACAACTGGTCTTTTTGTTTAACAGACAAACACCCCTGAGAGGTCGCCAAAAATGTTACCAATTTTTGCATCATGCTAAAATTGGCAAAGCTTAGACAACATTGGTGAAAGGTACTTTTTGGTACATTTTATTTTTGGAGCATTCATGATTAATTACTTTATGCTGAAAGGAAGAATACAGAAAAAGAGAACATTTCTTTAAATGTGCAGATGCATTTTTAAAGAATATAAATGTATTTGCAATCAAGAGTTCTTTATTCATTTGCAAAGGAATATACAGTATGGGTCCCACAGAAGCCATGGGAAAGCTCTTAAAAACAATGCAAAAATAAGAAAGAGCATGCGTATGTACAGAAGTCAAGAAAGAGATAACTTTTATTCCATCATTGCTTGGTTGGAAGGATGGACGAGGTTGTTGAGTGTCCTTGGTTGGCTGGTTGAAGAGGGTCCGCATCCTGGAAGTGCCTGCAAAATATGGAAGAGAGGGTGTTAGTCTAAAATAGACTAAGCAATGATGAAATTAACACATCTCTAAGCATGACAGCAATATAGATACATATTTAGAATGGTTCAGAAAATAACACATGTTTTTTATTAATAGTTCGTTCAAATATGCAGGAACAACTATGAAGATTTGAGGTTGTGAAGGATCATGCATAAGTTACAGGCATGAAGCCTTTCAAATGAATCATGTAGAGGCAAAGATTTTGGGAAGACCATTGAGGGGGCATACATAAGTTACAGGTATGAGACCTTCCAGTTGAACCAAAGTAGCTGATGGAAGACACTGAGGAGATCATAGAAGGGACATGCATAAGGTACAAACATGACACCTTCTGGTCAAATCAGGAAGGGGCAAAGACCAAAGGTTTGAGGAGATTGTCAAAGGGACATACATAAATTACAGGTATGAAACCTTTCAATCGAATCATGGAGGTGCAGAAGACTGGCTGTTGAAGGGACATGACCTTTTGTCATGAAACCTTTCAGCCTGATAAATCAATCATTCAGTGCTAATGGAGGTTTTCAATTCATTTCAAGATTTTTAGAGTTGCTACAAGAGGATTAAATTGCTACAAGATTGCTAAAGGAGGTAATTATCTTACTCTGCTACAGGAAGTTGTTTTACAAAGCATTGGCTGTCATATATAGATCAGATTTGTATTCAGGAATGACAAAGCATCATAGTGGTTTCCAATAACAAGTGTTGTCATAGATGTTTAAGTAAAAAATCAGCAAGCTCCAGTTTAGAAAATAAAAAGAACTGAAGTCATTCAGATAATGTGTAACATAAAGAGATATATCCAAGAAGCATTAGCTAAAGAGTTACAGAAATGGACAAGGGTAAAGCTACAGGAGCAACTCCAGATTATCTAAGAATAATCATGTTGAAACAAAGATAGATAAGTTTTGGCCCAGCCATATGATTGAAGAGAAATACAAAATTCTTGAATAAAAGATCACATTAAAAGCATTAAGGAGGGTTGCTATAACAAGATCATCAAATACATGAGGGAGTGCTATTCCAAGCAGCAGCCATGATGAAGAGTAAAAGAGAGAGCATGAATCTATGAAAATCTCATAACTTTCAAATAAAATACATTTTGTGTCTTAATGATAAATATAATGACAAGGACTATGACACATTGTTATTAGTGTTGTGGTGCACTCATAGTTGCAAAACCAAGTATCTTTTGAAAGGATATAGTACAAAAGTTTCAGAGGTGACAGTCATGGTATGAACAGTTCAAAGCAGCTGATAAAACAGAAGACAAACACATCAAAGGGAGATAAACATGTAGTCAAATGAAATGGAGCAGCTAGTCAAGGATATATTAAAGCTGCCAAGTACAAAGATCAGTCATAATAACAGTAACATGAGATAACAAATGTCATGACAAAGTTGAATAAGCAGTGAAAGACTGTGCATTAACAACTATTTTAATTAGCAGAGACTTTGATTTGGATATCATGGGTGTGATGATTTTGAATACTAAAAGTTATTCATGTACCAGACCAAGAGGAAATCAAAGCGTTCAAATATTGTGACAAAAGTTATGGCTGTTATAAGTGTAATAGCAGTGCTAAATAGTGATAACTTTCAAACATCTTATTGCTCTAAAACAGAATTATCAATTGTCAATTGCATTTGGTGTATCTTTCTCAATGAATGTAGCAACAAATACAGAAAATAAAAGAAGCATGATATCATATCAAGTGATCATATACAACAGTAGAGCAAGCTGACTTAACGAAGGGTCAAGATTACTGTGAAAATAGCCATTCATTAATACTTTCCACTTTTGTAAGTGTTGACTATTTAAGTAAAGCTAAAAGCATGTCATAAAGATGTTGAAGATATTCATGAAAGTACTGTCTATGTATTCATAAGGGGCATTCAGCAAAGAGAAGGATGGGGACAAGATTCAGCAAGCACCAAGTACAATGACAGGATATCAACTTATTATCAAAATGCAATGAATAAAGAATGAGTGAAGCAACACCAGAGTCAAAGATACAAGCGATAAGCCTTAAATAATCACAATATTGTTCATGTGTTAAGGGAAAGGAGTGTGGTATTTTGAGTCTTTTCAAGTGTAATATGTTAGTTATAAGTTACGGTGGACCATCTTTAGATTTAATTTAACAGGGACCTTCAGATTTCCTTGAGGAAGCAGTTTTAAAGAAAAATATTTTGTGTCAACCCCAAGGGTTTCGCTGAAAAATTCATGGTTTAAATGCATTGTTTGAAAAATTAGAGAAAAATCACGTCCATGACCATGAAGGGAAAAGAACTATATGAAGCTGCTGTCTTTTATTTAATGCAGAGTTCTTTCAATTAAAAAGCAATTGGTAATCACCATAAACAACACACGGCCGTGAAGTTATATCCAACATAAAAGAATGTGTTTCCGACAACAGATGTAAGGAAGAGCTTGAAATCCATCATACCTTTAGAAGTCATGTCTTATAGCAAGATGGTGGCTAGAGCTTCATTCAACAAAGCAACAAGTAAAGAAAATCTTCAAAACCCTTATGAAAACAGCAGCAAAGGGGCTGAACGTGTATGTTGAGAGTAGTGGCTTCAAGAACATTTTCATTCCCACTATCAATAAAGGGAGCGACTTCAACAAAAGCTGCGTGTAAAGCAATTCCTTATGGCGGCCATCGTTTTTTCAGACTCATTCTTCATGGTGGTTGGAAGGGGAAGCGGCCGCAACAACAAATAAGACAAGCTTGCCGCGTCCATAGTCCAGAGGAGTATAAACAACAAGACATTAACAATTTCGTTTCAAACCCTTAAGGAGCTGGCCACGAGTTGCAAGGAAAAAGAGCATATTTTCCAGCATGAATGCAGAGCATAAGCAACTAATGTCAGAATCTCATCTACGGCGGCACCATTCTCAGTTTTCCAAAACAACATCGAACCCTAGTAGTGGCGGCTTTGAACAACACAACGGCAGAGCATGGGGAGAAAAATAAAACAAATGAAGTACTTAGGGTTTTCTTTCCCCATATTAGCTGTGGTTTTTGCCGTAGCTTTTAGCTTTGGTTTGGTTTCCCCACGGCTTTGCTTTCAAAAGAATTTAATTTAAAATTTTTAATTTAATTAAATTCAATACTTTGATTAAGTTTGGATTTATAGAGTAATGAATAGTATTTGGTTTTAATAATTTTCATTAAGTTATAAGCCCAAATTTAATCAAAGTATAGTTCTTAATTAAACTAAAATTTTTATTAAAATTTATACCGAGTTTTAAAATAATATTTATTTAATTTAAAACTTGTATTTTGATAAATATTTTTAAATAAAATATTCATTAAGTTACGGATTTTGAATTTTATATGTATTATTTTAAAGTAAAGTATAAATCTTATTCTTTTATAGGTTTTTAATTTATTTACTTATTATTAATAATCATATTTTTAATATGTTTAATTTAAAGAAAATAGTGTAATCTATTTACTTTTAAAAATTAAGTATTTTAAGATACTTTTTGCATTAATAAGTAAATAAATTGGGGGTCTTTATTTGTCTATTTATTAAATATTATTAAACTATATTTTAATATATCTAGTTTTTGAACAAATAAGTTTAAGCTATTCGTTTCAAAATTTAAATATATTAAAATATAATCGATTAATAGTTAATAAATAAATAAATAAGTCTAGGGGGGTTTTTCTTTGCACATCTTCATTGTGGATAATAATAATAAATTGTCATTGTTATAAGGCAATATTATTAATTATTCTAAGGTGCAAGTAGAAGGTTGTTTTTCTAAGAGTTTGCCTTAGTTGTGTCGCACTTTTCTAGGGGTTGACCATTAGTTGACTGCTTGTCTCATGCTTAGTCAAAGAGGAGTTCTATTTAGACTCAGTTTTGGAGCAGTTAGGGTCTGTTTACAGCACTTTGGGGCTCTTTTGGAGTTGTATTGGAGTTGCCTATTAGTTAACATCAATTGGGGACCCTTTTGGATCAGTTTGGTCACAATTTCCAGCAGTTATATCCCTATTTTTGTGGGATTTGTTCTCACATTCGACCCCACAGTCTCTCCATGATTTTGGAAGATTTGGAGTAGTCTTGGGGCAGTTTTGAGTAGCACTTCAGTTGTGCATGGCTTAGAGGAGTTTTTGGATTAGTTACACTTTAGTTTCCAACAGTTTAGCTCCTGATTTTATGGGGTTTTCTCATGCATCGGACCCTTTTCAGATCTATGGCCTATGTATTGTATTTTGGACCTCATTTTGGAGGGTCTTCTTTTTGGCTCACATGTTTTGCACATTGCATACTTGTGGGTAAATTGTAACAACACTTTGTAGCAAAGATTTTTTCAGCATTATTTATACAGATACATCGGTTCCTTCTCATTGATTCAGGTGCAATATTGTGGGTTCTTTGTTTCTATGTTGTGTTTACCCTTCATTTAAACTACATTCCTTATTGCATGTTCGAATCTAGATACTTGTGATTACAGGTCTTTGTTTGTGTCCTCATTCTTTTTGAAGAAAATTGGTAAAGCCTAGGTTTTCTTTTCAAAACAAAAGATTTTAGGTCCTTGCATAGAAACACTTTTTTGTAATTGCATGTTTGTCTGAGTATTGAGAATCATTAGTATCTTCAATAATTCATGTTGATCTAATTTAAGTTGCATACAAATCATTTGGTGTATCACCTCATCCAGTCTTTAGGTATTCATATTATCCTTCTACCCTTTCCCACATACGCGTTTAGTTTTAGGTTAGCACTATCTAGGAACCGACCTATCTTCCTGAGATTCTTCTCTCGGTTTAGGATAACTTACCACCCGAGAGAGTTTCCATGTTTCAACAGGATAGCTAGATTTCACATCAAGCTAAAGGCGCAATCCTGATTGAGAACAGTGATACCTTTGTGAAATCTATGGACATGTAAAATGATGTGCCAGAAAATCAAAACATCAAAAAATCATCTATTTCAATTTGTAATTTCAAATACTAGGAGAATGATTTAGGTTAAACCATTCAATTATTGGTTGCCTATATGTAAATGTGACAGATATTTAGAAAATCATGAATATGATCCAAATAGGAAATTTATGTTATATAAAAATATATGGGAAAAATACTATAGAAAAAATAAAATTAAAAATCACACTTGTTAATTTGCAAGTTCAAGTGCTTGTTGGATAAACAAATTAGGTTCGAATCAGGGTAGGCAGTCTCTATATCTGTTATGTTCATTGCATGTCATATATGGTTGTATGTAATGCCCCCTTTTTAGCTCAACATGGTTGTGGTATGGATTAGCCTATTAGTGTCTGTCGTAGGCTAAGTCAGATGGTTAGGGGGTCTTAGTTGGCAGAACTGGAGGCCAATTCCCATCTCTGAGGTCAGGATTGCTCTTTGTTTGGATCAGTTTGACACACTTACTATTTATAGTAAGTGCCTATTTCAAGAAAGTCAGGATTTCTATCTTTAGCAGGGCGCCTGAACAAGTTGGTGACCGTGTTGAGATTTGGCACCATTGATTGTAGTGGTCATTAAGGGACTTACTATTTATAGTAAGTCAATGCTGAGTAGTTACTATTTCTAGCAGGACCTCTTGACTCATGGTCTACACAGTGGTTAAACTATTCGTCAGTGGGCTTAGCGGAATGGCTTTATTGAGCAGATTAGTATTATTTGATCATTAATAAAATTGCTTTATTAATGATAAAGTTATTATAAAGTCATAATATAAAGTTATTTTATAAGTGGGGGCCAATTGACTCTAAAAGTGCATATATTAATAAGAGGGCCAATTTAATGCTTCCCTAAGTCAATGTGAGCACATGAAAATCAAATATCATTTAATGATTTAAAATAAAAGCCAAGTAGTACCTCACGTGAGGGGCATTTATTGAACTAATAATTAATGGTGAAAGTCAACCTTCATCAAAAGCAAGTGCATGTAAGTTATGTGAATAGTGAATGTGAAGCTACTTGGTCGACTTGTATGAGGAGAATTATATAAGGCCAAAGATGAAAATCGATCCACATTATATGCATTTGATATTATTGAATTGTGTGAAGAGAATTTGGAGATAAGGGTTTCAGAATTTCATGCTTGGAGAATTGTGAATTCTTCAGAGTTAATTGCAATTATAGATGGTGAAAGACCCATCGATTCTTGCAGCTGGCTATGGCTTCATTCAGAGGCCATGATTGAGATTATTGGTGTTGAATTTGGGGGTTTTTAATCATAGTTTGCATTCAGATTATTTACAGAGAAATAATGAACAGCTGGGAACCAAATCACAGCCTTCTAGACCAGCGTATGGAGTGTTTCATGGCAGCCACATTCTAATTACAAGGCGAATGAGTCCTAGGAAAAGCCGCCAAGTATTCAAGGGCACGTGTGGGGGTTTTGAGAGGCATTCGAACTTCATACTTCGGCGCCTAGATGTCTTTGGGCCACATATATATTCTGCAATTCATCTGAAGACAATAACTCATTGCTGCATTTATATACCAGGTTTCAAAATTGTCATAAATCCATTTCTGGTTGCAATAATTGATCATTGCCTGTAAAATCATTTCCTGAAATTGAATAAGAGCAATTCTTGTGCAAGTTTGCAATAGATAGTTTTGATCCATGCATTGCATTTATATATATATATATATATATTTTCAGAAAACACAAAATTGCAAAACGCATCATCTAGCAGTGTTAGTTGAACAGGGGAAGAACCAACAGGGTCATTACATTGTAGCGGACATGTGCACACATAACCTTTCACCAGTCAATAATAGTTTTTAGAATTCTTATTTTCTGTGTAGTTGCCCCAACCTAATTTAAGCTATAAATAGGAGCTCTGACAAATTCTGATAGGGCATGGTTAAGGTGCTTTCTATAAGATTCCTAACTTATTCTTTTCTTAACTTTCAGTCTTGTCTCATAGACAATTCGTCAAACAGTTGGTGTGCAGGGTCTAATCTGAAATTTCTGTGTTCTTGAGTCAAAAACACATTACAACATACACATACTTTGCATAGGAATTCTGTCAAACACTTGCTTAGAAATCTGATGTAATTACTTGCAATGCAAAAACATAAACCGAACTACTTGTGAGTAATTATCATTTAGAAATAAGCATCCCCAATACAGCCAATATTCCAGCAGTTTGCACTCTTCCCCTGTTTATAAGAAAATATTAATCTTGTTTTGAATATTACAGTCCACTGTGTATACTGAAGAGGTAGAATGGATGACAATATTGAAACTACTAATGCATTCAGGGAAGCCCAACTTAAACACTTCAGATTGCATTCAAATAAATCAGAAGATACAAAATGATTAGAATTCAGATTGCTTATGACAGCGACATGACTATTGACTGATTTATAATGCTATCTTCTTCAAATTGAACACCCAGTTCACACACCTTGAATACATTCAGCAATATAAAGTGATAGTGACTACCATGAATAATATAATGACAATAGAGCACCTGGAGTTCGACCCTTGATCAGATTCTCAGAGATAGAATGCAGTGCTCAGGTGTTGCTATGTCTTTTTCATGTTGTACGAGACCAAGAACAACCGACTATGCTGTAGCATGCTGTCCAAACACTCCAGCGACTGTAGGTTTAATATTCAAGAGACTCCATACACAATAGATGCTAAATCATCCTCAGATTATGCTGTGGTATAACTTCTTCAGAATGGCTACCCAAATAAGAATGTGACTTGCATATAGAATGGCCAAGGCCCAACACGTGTGCAAGGTATACAGATAAAGAGATGGCCTGGTATTTTACTTCTCCTCTCATGCCTCCTGGCTGTGAACAGATTTCAGACTTGGTTCACGCGCATGCATCAATGCCCTCCTCAGTTCTGTCCAAACTCATGCAGCCAATGTATTCCAAGTGATGTCGTCTCAGCTGGAAGGGTTACACATCTTTAAACTGCATTGTTATTCTTCATTCAATCTATTCTTTTTATTTCTTTCAACCACCAACAATTTGATTCAATGGTGAACTCAGAGTGAATCCACCTCATATGGAAGGAATGGGTTTCCGTCCAAACCTTATTGGTTCCAAGGGTTTTCGTCCTCAAGACAATCCAGTCACTGAATATCAGCAACAAAGGAGAAATAGCTTCAATATAATTTTATCGTAACATATCCCAACATGACAGTACAACTTTGTTTATAAAGCCTCTTTTGGCGGTGGATACACATCCGTTAAGCACTATGGGATAAAAAGTCACTTTAATTTTATAATGTTATTTTATAACATAAAGTAACTTTAGCTTTATAAACCCATTAAATAATATTTTATTTCCTCTGTTTCTCCACAAATAGAGTCGTGACTGGAAAATGCATCCCTTTTGATTAAATATGAGCCTATCAGAATGAGAAAATAGGATAACCAAGCTCCTGTGAAATTACTGAGAAGAAAGGGACATTATAGTCCTCCCTTCCCTGAGATTGCTTGTCCTTGAGCAATATACATCCGCCTACTGAAACTTTATGTCCTGCAATTCAAATCTTGGATTGAAAGAACTCCTTGAACAAATACCCTAGAACATCTTATTTGATTTCAAATACCAAATGCTTGGGTCCCATATTAGTCTTAGGAATGTCGCAGCACTAAAATGCTGCGCCATTGTGATATAAACATAAATATGGCTCGAGTGGTAAAGCAGTCCATCACAATCCATAATAAACAGTGTACCAACCATGTCCATACCTAGATTCCAAAGAAGTCGAGGCGTATCTACCTCAAAGCCCCACTATTTTAAATTGATGTAGACATGATAATGCCCAAATCTATGTATCACACTGTCAGGATTCCAGTGTAGCCAATCACCTAACCAATTCACATACCATAACAAGGTGTAGGAGCTCCCATGTATGTTAGATTCAGTCATCAAGAGTGAAAAATTAGTCATAATATCCTGCCCAGCATACACTTGCAAACTAAAGAAGAACATCATGTCCTATGTCCCACCAAGAATCATATCTCCATACACCTCCATATAGTTGGATAGCAGAAGTAGGCCAAGAAAAATCAGGAAGTGTTATAAAATCTAGACTGTGATCATCACTGATCCATGAGGGATCCAAGAATAAAAAGTCACCAAGTAACAAACAGATTGCTGCCCTGTCAATAGAAGCAGGTGACATATCCCAAGGTACATAGAAAATATCCTCACTACTAACCATAATCATCTCTTGAGTGGCTGATTCACTCACTGAATCATCACTAAGATCACTATCATCGTCAAGAGGTTGATCCAATCCCTTAAGGTCCAGTATAGGATACAAGCCCTCAAAAGTTCTGGGTGGTCCAACAGGCAAATCCACTAGTTCCAACGCAAACTTACACACCACATCTAAATCTCACATCTCACCCGTGTCATCAAAACCAAGAGGTGCTCCATCATCGAACTTGAAGAATGGATTATTATATATCACATCAACATCCACTTCAAATAATGAATTATCAATAAACTGGAAAATTGCCTCTTGCTGATTTATACTCTCATTTTTTATTTCTCAATCTAATGGCCAGCAATGCATTCATCTTGACATAAAATTGCACCTGTAAACTTAGCTTCCATCTTGTGTGCTGACACCATAGTTCCATGACTCGGACTCGCCTATGACTCGGCAAGGTCGACTCGACCCGTGACTCGCCGATGACTTGGCAACGACTCGGCTATGACTCGACAAAATGAAAAAAGAGGTTTTTTACAATTTAAAACTTGTTTCATGCACCCATTATTCAATAAAGCTTAAAGACACTATAACACCATCAAATACAAGCTAATTTGATCACATACATAAACATACATCCATCACATAAGTACAAATATAAATTGTCGCTGAAGGAAATAGAAAACATAGATATGCAGAATTATAAATATTGTCAAATGTATATAAAATCGAAGGAAATAGAAAACATAGATATGCAGAATTATAAATATTGTCAAATGTATATAAAATCCATGAGATCAAATGTTCCCAAACATATTTGTAAACAAAAACAAGTCTATGGCTCAGGCTCTTGCTCAGCCTCAGCCTCAACCTCAAAGTAGTCTGTCTGCCTCCTACAAATGCGTCTGAGCTAGGTCCTAGATGACTGACAAGCCATAGTCTCTACCTGTGAGGTGCCACTTTGATCAACATCAGCTACACGGGCAACTGATCGTGCTCTATCCTCCTCTGCAATAGCCACAACTTCAGCCTCTCTGTCTCCCTGGTCAACCCACTTATGGTCCTTGTTGTGAGGTTTTCACACCATCGCCCCATTGCAAATGGGGACCCCCTTTTTTGCTTTGGTTATAGGAGTAGTGGCCTTAGGTAGTCTTTGTTGGTGGCAGTTTTCAGGTCCCTAGGTTTGGCAAGCGACGTTTGAGTGATTTTGGCCTGTTGGGAAGTCATGTTTGTCTAGGATATCGGCGAGAGCTAAGCTAAGTCTGTCATGGGGATGGAATCGAAACCAAGTGATTTGTGATGGAATAAGTTAAAACCCTTTGAGAATCCTTGTTCCAGCTTTAGTTTGATCTTAGAAGGCCAGGACAGATTGTAGGAGGTAACCCTGCTGAAGGTTTGCTGAATCCTGAAATTTGTCTAAGTCTAGAATTTTTCGAAAACCCCCAAAATCTAGAATCTGCATCTTAACTCCTATGAAGCTGGAACCTATCTCAAACATCCTGAAAGTATTTATACAAATTTAACTTAAAGTATAAGAAATTAAATAAATCAGACTTATACTTAAATGTTATATTTGCATAAATCCTCCCGTCCTTGAATTGAAAAATTGGCCAAGTATAAAATAATATAGGAAAAAGCCTTTATTTTTTTTTTGTTTTTTATGTGTAGTCTGGGTCACAGCCCACGGATTCGGCGGGTCATGGCATGACCCGCAGACTTTGCGAGACATGCGGGTCATGAAAACCCGGCCAGCTCAACTCGTCCTGCGGGTTGTCAAAACTTGCACAACCCGCGGCGAGTTATGGGACACTAGATGACACTACTCTAGGCTCGCCATCTGATGAAGCCTTCAACACTACCTTCTTCCCATCCTCTAAAAACTCCAACTGCATCTTGTGATGATCCAATGTGTACCTACCAATAGATTGAAGCCATTGCATGCCTAGAACCACATCAAGTTGTTCTAACTTGATCACATAGAAGTTGTTAGTTAATGTGTAGACCACCAATTGGATACTAAGCTGCGGAACTCTTGTGGTGCAACTCAAGGTTCGACCACTAGCAACTATCGCTCTAAATCTTGAGAATTTCTCAACCTGTAGTCCACGCTCTGCAACTAATTGCTTACTAATGAAGTTGTATGTAGCGCCCGTATAAACCAAATAGACCATTGGCTACCCCTTATGTACTCCCTTTAATCGAAAGGGGTGGTACCAAGGTACTCATGACAATGTAGCAATAGTGACCTTAGGTTGATCAGTTGCCTTGCCTTTAATCTTCTCCACTGTGGGTTGTTCATGACTCTCACCAGTATTGGTGTCCTTGGATCTGCTAGCATCAATTTGCTCTTCCTCATTATCTGAAGTGACCTCTGTATAATGTATTTTCCCCTTTCCAAGGCACCTATGTTCGGGTGTCCAGGGCTCTTTACATGCAAAGCATAATCTCTTTTTTCTCAACTCGTTCCTTGTCTCAACGTCCATCCTAGGAGGCATGCTCTGGGTTTGATTATGAGGTTTCAGACCTGGTTCTGAATTTTTGTTACTCTTTTTAGGTGGCTGAAAGGAAGTAGAGGAAGTACCTAAGTCTAGTGCCATCTTAATAGCATCTTGTAGAGAGCTGGGTTTGAGAACCTTCACAAATCCTTTGATTTTATCATTCAAACCTTCAGTAAATAACATGACCTTTCTTTTCTTTGACATATCTGGAACCATCACTCAAATTCTCTGAAACTCATTAATAAAGGAATCCAATGAGCCACTTTGTTTCAGCTGTGCCAACTCCCTGTAGTATACTTCTATATCCTTTCTATCAAAACGGACAACCAATTTATTATTGAACTCCTCATATGAATTAATTAATCCATGGTTCTGATTCACGAGTCCATGATGCCACCAATTGTAGCTGCTCTGTCTATGTGCATAATAGCAAATTTAATTGCTTTCGTTTCTTTCATAGGCTTGAGTGTGAAGAAAGTATCCAACTTATGTATCCAAGCTCTTGTGCTTCTCTTATTGCTGCCATCATATGTAGGAAGTGACAACTTGTTCGTAGCATACTTTAGGTCCTTGTTTTGATTTTTAGGGTTTCTATCTTGTCTAGTTCTGATGCTTTCCCTTCGCTGCCCCATGTATTGGATAAAAGAGAAATCTGCCTTAACATGATCTGGAAGGAGGTTCCATTCATTGTGCATAATCATCACATTATCTTGAAATGCTACCCCTTCATCCGCATTATTTTCCTCTTTCTCAGCATTTCCCGCTAAAAAAGTAGGCATTAAAGGTCTCTTAGAAGAGCGTGTATGAGCTCTTTCACCTTGTGGGGAGCCAATACTACTTGAATGAGCTCTTTCACCTCGTGGGGAGCCAATATCACTATTTGTGTGACTGCGTTGTGATCTCCTTGTTGCAACACTCATTTGTTGAATGGCTAGAGTAAGCTGTTGTAAAACGTTAGCCACCTGTTCTTGCCTTGTTTGTATACCTCTCATGATATCTCTAGCCTCTCTATCTTCATCTCGTGGTGGATTAGGGCCACTTCTATCTCCCATATCTGCAATTTGTCTTGTACTGCTAGAAGATGAACTCTGATGAACATCAATCAACCTAGATGTTGTTTCCCCTTCCTGGACAGGGTTGCCAAGTTTTCCTTAATTCTCTCTGATAATACCTTAGCTCCCTAACACTCGGTTGCATCAAATTGTATTAGACCCAAAGGATGGTAGGACCTTGGCTTTGATACCACTGTAAGATTCTATAATGTCCCAAAATAATTTGGGCCGACCTATCTGGGTTTGGGGCCCAGTTCAATATATTATTAATTTGATTTTTTTTAAAAATTTTCCTCTCTGTGGCCGACCTCCTTGGGTTTGGCATCTAGGCAGGTATATAGGCTAGTAACCAACTTTGTTTTGAACACAGAAAAATTTGGAAACTTATTTATTGTTTGCTCTGAGAGAGTAGCTGCTAAGACGAAAATCATCATCTTGGTGCGTAGCTCCAGACTGAGCAAATGTTTGTCTCAGTTTTTTTTTAAATATTTTCAGCAATTGCTATTTTTTTCTTTTTATCTCAGAATTGTGCTTAGAGCATTACAATGGTATCAGAGCCTCAGTCCTGCCAGCTGAGGCTGTCTTATGCAATTAAGTCAAAGGGAGCAGCGAGCGATTGAGAGGGAAAGGAAGAAGGCAGTTTCTCGGTCTTCTGGAATAGGAGGCGAAGGTAAGAAGATGATAGACAAAGATGAACAATTTGAGAACTTCTTGAAGCAAATGACTTAGATGCAGGGGATGATGGTCAAATAGCAAGAGAAAACAACCCAAATGATGCAGTTAATGATGCAATCCTTGCAGGACAAAAACAATAACTACAGGCCGGCCCCAAACAATGGTACAAAGGGTAGTCATTTTGGATCTTAGACCCAAAGCAATAGAGTTTCACGCCCCACTTTTTTACCCAAGCCTACATCAAACAACGGGGGTGAAGAGGCAAGGCTAGCAGAAGGTGACATCAATGGATGGATACCTATATGCAGATTGATCTTGAGATAAGGCACCAACTCTCGTTCATTCAATTTCACAACATAAGAAATGGATAAAAGGGAGGTCAAGCAAATTACTTTCCAAATAGAGATCTGTAACACAGGGTGAGAAAGTTGCCTCTTCCAACCTTTGATGGCTCTGGAGAGGTTACTGCACAAGCATGGATACAAAAGATGGATACCTATTTCTCTCTCAGTACTATCTAACATGGGTAGTTAGATAGTTGACATAACCGAGGGATAGACAGTTACACAGGTGCGACGGTTCACTTGGCACCCCCTTAGTCCTTATATGTATGTACTCTCTCGATAGAAGAGATATTTTGTTGTTGGCATAATATTGTACATGGTAATTAATGAAGTAATGAAATACTGTTAAGTTCTCTCTATATTCTGTGTTATGCTTTGCTTTCCTGTTTGTATACAATAGTTCCTGTTTACCTTACGGGGCAAACATGTTAGACAGGATGCGCACAAGGGGGAACAAAGAATATTTCAATAACTATCAACCTACAAATTGCTGGTTAAACGGTTTAAAGAATGGGTAGTTGATATTAAATATTTTATAATGTTTTGACTACTGTTTAGACTTTAGATATAGGAATTTATTGATAAAAAAAGCTTTCTTTAGACACAAATATATTATAATAAGAGAAAGAGATACGTCAGAATACACAAAAGACATTGGTCCTGAGATGGACAGACATTAGCCAAAAGGATCAGGGTTCAGAAATTATGGGTATCAGCTCTTCAAGTTCTAAAATGTTGTTTGTGAGAAGAAAGGAGGTTTAACAGAAATTTGAAATATTGGAGTCCTGAAGGGGACGTTGAGTTCTAGTCAAACAGCTAAAGCAAACTTAAATTAAATGTCTTTGTTTGAAGGTTTTCATAACATCTATAAACTTCTTTCTGGTCATTAGAGAAAATTGCTCATATAACATTATGTGAGCGTTGCAAATCTGAAACTATAATACAAGAAATTGTATGTTCAAAGCAAGTCAATGTTGCTGCATTAATTCAGTAAATTGTTTGAACATATTGTTTGATCCTTTCTATGCAATGCAACTTAATTAATTTCATGAATGAGGATCAAACAATATGAATATTTTATAAAAAAAAACTTACATATCAGCAATACACCAAAAAGACAAACAGAAACTTTACAGCAGTACTCTGCATATCCTTTCTTTGTAATGCAACTTAATAAACATCATGAATGAGGATCATACAATATGAATATGTTATAAAAAAAACTTACATA
Source organism: Thuja plicata (assembly GCA_018584345.1). Taxonomy (NCBI): domain Eukaryota; kingdom Viridiplantae; phylum Streptophyta; class Pinopsida; order Cupressales; family Cupressaceae; genus Thuja; species Thuja plicata. The sequence goes on along the minus strand of MU227537.1, from coordinate 2,550,426 downwards.
TCAGCAATACACCAAAAAGACAAACAGAAACTTCAATCGTGGCATTCATTCAAAATGTTTGACGAACTGCTTAGTGGGTGAAAATGCAAAACATTAGTGCAGAACAGCAAAGGCCATTATATCAGTGTTTGGATTGTGACTGAACACAATCCGTCAAATCAATATCCAGATACAGAGAATCACAGTGTAGGAGTAAATTTCAGGACTTAGTTCTGGCTAATATAACTTGATCACAGTATAGATTATAGGAATGCCAAAGTCTTCACTTCAAGAAACCATTTGTAATGATCATGCATCGGTTTCTCTAGTATTAGTGGTTTTTCTAAGTTCAATGTTTGGACTACTCCATCACATCAAGGTCCAAACACAACTTGATTCACATTCTAGAAGTAAATTTCAAGACTTACTTGTAGTTTTGCATAACACCCTTATCATTAGATAGTTGTTTGAATTTTGAATTCAAGCTAATTGACCTTAGATTCCCTTTCTGATATTGAATATGAAGTCATATTCAGCAGAATTATGGTTAATTGATGCAATTCCATCTTGACCTTCATTGTATGTGAGAGCATTTATTTTTTTCAATGTAGTGTGTTTTTCAGCCCAACACTTTGTTTTGCATTATTTTACTTCTCATTCGTCATAAATAGCTATTTTGTCCTTATTATATATAATTCTATATTCTACATAATTTTTGGGACTGTATTCTTGAAATTAATTTTCCTTTTGATTTGTATTTATAATTCTCAAATAACCTGTTTTCTTTAATCTCTCTTATTTTTAGAAAGATTTATTAGAAATTTTTCTTTGGACCACAACAGGTCATGGCTTTCCGAAAAGGTTGATTTTGGGGAAGAGCAAAATGATTCAAGGCTGGGAAGAGGGCATACCTTCAATGCTGAAGGGTGAGATTGCCATGGTGAGTTCTGTTGTGCATTTTGTGAGTCTAGGGCATAGTTGCCGTAAACTAGAATAGAATTAGGTGTAAGCTTCATATTGTGAGATTTGTTAGATAAAATTGAGGTGTAATAGGTTTAAAAGAGTTATTTTTAAAATCATTTGGTCTTAAGAAAACTCTATGCATCTTTTTGCCTATTTCTAGTTTTGAATTAAATGCAGAATATTATCAATCATAGCTTATGATTCCCAAAAATTCTAAATATTAAGTGGCTAGATAGTTTCTCATCTAGCAAATGCTTAAATAGTTTCAAAAAAGTTGCGTAATTGACATAAATACACAAGGATGCATTTCGATTCCCAAGCCCTATATCCACATCCCTTTCACTGGTCTAGGGATATGGGTACAACAGGGATTCTCTCCCAGCTCTCCCTTGTCCTTGGGGAAATCGAGTATGTGTAATGGGAATACTAGTTGACAAGGTTAGGTGCCCTCAACTTAGGGGCGATTAGGTGTATTCTTAATTTATATTTTTCAAAAAAAAAAAGTTCTTCAGCTCCTCCCATCTAACATAAATTCTCTTAAAACAATTCATGAGCACTAAAAATCCAAGATACCAATTAGTAGTCCATATAGTTGGATGTGTCTTGACTGCAGATATTTCTTCATGTGGCAACATTTTGACTAGCCTAGATCCTATGGAGTTTTTGGGAACAGATGAATTATTGAGATTGAAAGTTATACCAAATTCCAAAGATTGTCTAGGAAAATAATGAGAAATTGCAAGCTGTTGAATGGGCATTCCATCTTTCTATAGTCCTTTTTTAACATTCACAAGAAGTAACCTGAATGCAATAACTATTAATTATGAGTAATTGATTATGACATAATTAAGAGGTTCAACTTTCAATGTCGACAACATGCAGGAAATTATGAGAATTTCAGTGAGAATTGGGGCGTACAAGCTCAAGGTGCTTGAATATTAGATAATATGTGATGATCATTATCTTTTTTCAATGACAGTTGGATAAAGATGAATTAGCCTAGAGGCCTCTAGTTTTTGAAATAGCGGAGTTTATGGATAAAGTTTGGTTTGCAAGAGAAAGATAGGACACTCTCTCCAGAATCACTAGATCCTTACGATTTATATTCAAATTTAGAGTTAGATACTAAATCAGAATAGCCATTTATAGGTATTTTATATTTTTGGTCAATGTTTTATTATGGAGTAAAGATGAGAGCCCGTTTTAGGCATTTGTATTTTAATTAGTTGTTTTAGAATTATTTTGCTTTAAAGTAGTTTTATTTCCTCTTTCCTGTAGACTAGGAAAAGATTGCTTTAAAGCGACACTTTTATGGACATATTTTATTGTTGTTTTTAACCTAAAAGCTACCTCATGAGAACTTATAAATAAGTGATTTAAACACATAAATTGTAATGAGAGTTGATGCTAGACTTATGCTGTAGAAGCTTCCATTTGAACTTTGAAGTTGAATCATTGTGTTGTGGATGTGAAAATTTGATAAGTTAGTAACACAAATCATTTACATTTAACTTTATATGGCACTTGTCTTTATTCTTTAAAGTAGCTTTGTAATGCTTCTAGGAAATGATTTCTTTTCGATCTTGCACTTTGTTTCTTGTTATTACGAGAGTATTTCCTTTAATCAATCCAGTTGTTGATGCAAATCTATTGGTCTTCGCTTTAACGATTGGAAAGCATTTTAGCCGTATAAACAAGAAAAATTGGTGGTTAGATACAAAACTTTCAAATGTTGTAATCAATCCACCAAGATCAAAAGATAGGTCAAGGTTTCTTTCAAGTTATTTGTTTTCATGTAAAACCTAAAGGAAAAATTGTTACGGTAATTGGATAATCTATTAAATGAATGAAGGTTATATTAATAAGTTAATAACCAATTGAAGAGACAATATTTCTAAAAAGAAATAGTCGTAAGCTAAAACTTAATTACAATATATGACCATGAAATATAAAAATATTAATTTAATACCCTCCCTTAATGACCATCCTACCAACTACATCAAGTTGGCCCCCTAAATCTTACAAACTTGTCTAGGCTCAGAGACTTGGCGAGGATATCTACAGTTTGATCTTCAGTTGGAACATACTACAACAATACTAATCCATCTTCAACAAGCTTGTGGATGAAATGACAATGAAGCTCAATATGTTTGGTGCGCTTGTGGAAGACTAGATTCTTGGCAAGTTTCAACATCCCTTGATTGTCACAGTACAAGGCTGAAGGACTTGAATAAACCTATGTTGGCAATATATTATTTATGCCGTGAACATTGGATGGAAGTCTATAATCAGCGCAAAGATACTGATATCAGACATTGCCATGGATGATTGTAATGATCTCAACTGGTTATAGCCCAAAATTTCTTTTCAACCAGGTCTGATTTCTGAGAGTGAGCTCTTGTCTAATGTTTAATGAGTCTGATGTATGACTTGTTTCTAATTCACTTTCCCAATGTATGCATGTGAATGAAGAATGTATGTATAAACTAATATGCTGGTTTAGTCCAAATAACAAGAGACTAACGTAATAACAAACTTCAGCAGTAATAGGATTCCAATTGAAATACAACTCATTAAATAACTCGACGCCTTATATGCTCAATACCATTACACATTCAAAACGTCAAACTGTCAAACTGTAAATTACACTTAGCATATAAAGGAAGAGATGATTCGATTCATGCACCTGTCATAGGAGCGCCATTAAATAAAGATGGCTGTAGCTTATACGGTGGGCTGGACTGCATTTGGAGGGCGCCGTAGGTGAACAAGACGCCAAGGAGATACCAAGACCCGAGCTCTGCCGAAATGACCTCCCAGTACTGCGACGTCCACTTGCTTAGCACGCTGCCCAGACTGGTATTAAGCACGCGCTGCCAAGGTGCTTGATATGATTGAGCTCGATGGTGATTACAATATACGGCAGTGAGCTTAGCCCAAGCGTGAATCTCCTAACACCCGTTCTCGGGTCTGTATTTGTTCAGAAGGTATCGGAATATCCTAAACGCCACTGTTTAAATGCCTTACTGTTACCTCCCGCCACCATATAATACGATAACTGTATTCTCACGCCACACTAAAGTCACGTTCCCACCTCTGAGATATAGATGGCGGCCCCTCTGGAGAGTATGAACAACCACAGACTGGGTATCAACTCGCGGGACTTGGCTTGCTTCGCGCGGTAGACTGAATGTAGAGAGCCCGCGGTCACTATGTCTATTGCGGGGCGGCTTGTTGATTCAATGCTCCCACGTCTAACATTGATGCCACTACCAGAAAGAGTTTACTATGCTCCCCAGCCGACTGCGGTTTTAAAACTGAATGCTTCCCTTCTATGGGGATTTCAGGACAAGTAATAATCCAATGACAATAGCTGTAATAACCTTAGCACCAAATTATTATACTTGCTTGACAAATCTAGAAACTTGATGCAAAGCAATATACTGAAATCTGTGCAAACCAATTAATTTCGAATGTGAAATCTGAATGATTCCACCACAAATGAGAATGCTGGGGCTACGTCCAGTTTACCAATCTTTCCTTAAGGGGCTACGTCCTCAAGAAAAACCAGTCACAAAAGCAGCCAGATATTTAATTCCTTGTTTATATTTTCTCATGGTGCTTTTCCCAAGGAAGATCTCTTTCTTTTATAACCTCGAAGTGAGGGAAAGCAACGCTTTTTAAGAGATGTGGGATAAAAGGTTTCATAAAGTGACTTTAAGTCACTTAAGTCACCTTTATAATATAAAGTACATAAAGTGACTTTATAATTTCTTATTATAAAGTAAAGTGACTTTTCTTTTATAAAGTGAACCCATTAATAAAAGCTTGCCCACTGAAGCCTGTGACTGGCTGACATCCTCTGACAGAGCCATTAGTGTACCCGGATGGGGGAGATAGACTAATCTGGCGCCCTACTGGTCTACTGCAGAAGTGGGGATATTACAGTCCTCCCTTCCTGGGATTGCTTGCCCTCAAGCAATCTCAATGCTGGATGTTTTAGAATGGACTCACCCTCCTAGGTGGCATCCTCCAACGGTAAGTCCTTCCATCGTATCAAGTATTCCTTGATAGCCCTATTCCGCAATGCCCTCTCTCTACTCTCGATTACCTCTGCTCGGACCAAAATCAACTTCCCCTCTTCATCAAGTGGGGGTAATCCGACTGATTGGGTAACCTGCTTTCCCACTGCCTTCTTGAGGCAAGATACATGGAAGACGTTATGAATCCGGCTGTCAGCCGGCAGTTCAAGCTCATACGCTACCTCGCCAACCCTCCTGATGATTGGGTAAGGACCATAAAACCGAGGCCTGGGCTTTTCCGAACCACTCTTCTTCAGAGAACTCTGTCTGTATGGCTGGAGACGAAGGTAAACCAAATCCCCTGCCTCAAAAGTCCGCTCTACCCTGTGTCGATCAGCATCCATCTATTGTTGATTTTGTGCTCTTTGAATGTTCTCCCTGAGAGACTTAAGGATATCCTGATGATCCTGAAGCCAGTCTCTCGCAATCGGGGCTCTGCTGTCCTGAAGAGCCAAATCTATGAAAGATAATGGCTCGCTGCCATAAAGAGCTCGAAATGGCGACATGCCAATAGTCATATGGTAGGTGGAGTTGTAGCAAAACTTCCCCAAATAAAGCCATCTGACCCAGGCTCTCTGTTGCCCTGCTACATAATTTCTGAGGTACCCTTCCACCCACTTGTTCACTATCTCTGTCTGGCCATCCGTCTGTGGGTGGTAACTGGTGCTGGGGGTCAATTCTGTGCCTGCCAAAAGGTATTGAGAAATTTACTGTCCCTGTCACTACCGATGGTCTTGGGAAGACCATGTAGCCTGAAGACCTCTCGGAAGAATAATTCAGCTACCTGGGCAGCTGACCAATCTGCTGAAATGGAAAAGAAGTGAGCAAACTTCGTGAGCCTGTCCACTACCACATAAATGCTGTCCTTGCCCTGTACCCTGGGCAAGCCTGTAATGAAATCCATCGAAATACCTTTGTAATGAGCCTGACTTGGCTTCACTTGCAAACTCACCCGATTCCACTTCACGAATAATATAAACTAGATTTCTCTTTTGAAAAGACAATTATATAACCTTTTTTGTATTTTTCAAATACATAAATGTAGAACATTATCCATGAAATAACAATGCTCCTCAATTCCTTTAACAATTTTATTGTCTTTGCCAGTCGGATAAAATAATGTTTGCCTGGATATCTTCCACTAAATTGCAAGACAATTCAGCCAGCATGTATATAGTTGCTTCCATATTATCAATAACAACACTTCTCCAACAGGAGAGTTACATTTAATATGCAACCTTATCAATTCTTAGAATTCTGGAAAAATATGGTTCAATGATCGTATTTCTATCATATGCATTTAACCACCATTACAACATGTAATATATCCACGCCTCATACAAAACGTTTATTATTGCTACAAAGGAAAAACGATTTATTAAAAGAACCTGTAATTCCACCCTTGATGCCTCACGTGGACTGCATTGTGGCTGCTGAAGGCTCTTCCTTCTACGCACATGAGTCTGAACACACCACCCCGAAGTCAGCAACAATCCTCTTCAACTCGCTGGCCGCGGTTTGTAACAGTCTGCAGCGAACCCCACGTTTTGCATGGTTTGAGGAGTTGCGGCTGGTGTGCTAAGAGCTAGTTGCGGCTAGATGCGGCTACCTGCAAGTGGATGCTCACGCCAAAAGCCTGCCTTCTTCTTCACGCGATGAGCAGCTATCAAATTGAAAACGCAGCAACAGTAAGACGTCACCATTGGAATTAATACAAATTCCTCTCAGCCATGGTGATAGTTAACTTCATTCACTTGGATCAACAAAATCCAATC